>BSBK01008039.1:2172500-2510000 GCA_027943335.1 Chamaecyparis obtusa | reverse complement strand
CTTGACATGTTGCAAGACATCATCTTTTAGGCCTTTCCAATAAAATATTTGTCTTATTTGTTTATAAGTTTTCTAGTAACCTAGGTGGCCAACTAAGGGACTATCATGAAATGATTTGAGTACTCTTTCCTTTATCTTGGATTCTGGTGTCAAGTATGTCCAATCCTTACAATAAGTGAGCCCATCTTGTAACTTATATTGATCTTCTTGTTTTTCTCCTTCCAACAATGTTTGTGTAAATTTATTTTGGGAATATTCAACTGGGAGGTGTTCCTTCCTATCATTAGAGATGGCAGTTAGAGAGCATAAGACATGTTTCCTTGATAATGCATCAACTACTATGTTTCTTTTTCCCTTGATATATTTTACATCAAAATCATATGCATGTATCTTTGTGATCCATTTTTGTTGCCTTTCATTTAAGTATTTTTTATTTAAAAAATACTTAAGGCTATTATGATTTGTCTTGACCATGAATTTGTTTCCAACCAAGTATTGTTGGAATTTGGTGAGGGCATGGAGAATATCTAACATCTCATTGTCATAAATTGAATAGAGTCTTTCATTATCTTTTAATTTCTTACTTTCAAAGATGATAGGGTGCCCATTTTACATAAGGATAGCCCCTATTCTGATTCCTGAAGCATCACATTCTAATACAAATGGTTTGTTGAAATTTGGAAGAGAAAGAAATTGGCATTGGCTTATTGTTTCCTTTAATTTATCAAATGATAGCTGAGATTATTTGTTTCATTTAAATGTTCCTTTCTTTTTTAGGTTCATGAGAGGAGCCCCTATATGAGAAAATCCTTTTACAAATCTTTGGTAGTAGTTGCAAAGTCCATATAATTCTCTCAAATCTGATATATTCTTAGGTGATGGCCAGCCAAGTATGGATTGGATCTTTTCTTGGTGTACTTGTATGTTAGGATTAGGCAATACTGAGAGGGAGGGGGGGGTGAGTTAGTATTACAACACTTTACTTTAAACTTCAACCAATTGTAAATAAACCATATTAATGCATAAATGAAAAGAACATAAATGCACAACACATAACTCATAACACCATGATTTGTTTTCGAGGAAACCATGGCCAAGTGGAAAACCCCGGTGGGGATGGTACCCACAACTACGCACTAAAATATAGTATCCTTGTTAGGAGATCTAGCCCTATTAGGAGTTGATTGTTACATACTACATTTCCTTGTTAACAGAATACAAAACCCTATTAGGGGTATACAGAAACCCTGTTAAAGGTGGTGAGCTTACAACTCTTACAATCACAATACTGTCACAAAGTGTTCTTCAAAAGTGAACAATACAAACATCTGCTATGCTTAGATAGTTCCAATTATAGCTCTATCAAATACTAATCTCGCATCTTCTCTCTGCTCTTAAGTTCACATCCATCAAATCATCATCACAATCACACTTATTGCTTCCACAAAACACTCTATACTTATATAAATTTTGCCATCCAATCGACTCTCAAAATACATTACAAAACATAATAATTACTTGTGCAAATGATAAATATAGATTCAGAGATCTTATATTACCAAAGTGTCAAAAATATACAACATCCATTTGACTTAGCACATTACCATACCAACTAACCTTTCCTCAATCATCGCAACTGTTCATAAGCCATGTTTCACTGATTCTTTGTCTTCGCATACTTTCATATCAATGTATCTTCCTGATCTCTTCACCAAAACACATGCGACCATAACTAAAGGTATTACATATCCCAAAATGTCTTCTACTAACTTCTCAAGCCATAATACATCATATATTATCTTTGTTGACCAAAACTATAACACAGTATACTGCTATCTTGATTTTGTACTTAGTCATTTTCATGACTAAGTCTCCAATACCAAAACTCTTTGCATGTGATCATTCCAGCACAAGTTTTGCCATAAATGACAACCCTTAAGTGATCCCTAGTACTTCCAAAACATCATTTGCCAACAATCTCTCCCTTTGGCATTGATGGAAACACTTAGCGAAAAATGACTAAGTGTTAAAGCACTATCTTCCTTCTACATATATACATATATTTTCTTCTCTTTCTCTTTTTCTCTTTTTCTCTTTTCTTTTCTTTTTTTAATTCTTCTTATTTTCTCTTCTCTTCCTCTCCTTTTGACATCAATGGCAAAGGTATTTGCAAAATTTCAAAATTTTAAGCATATAAGAATTCAATGCTTACTCACTAATCTCAAAATGTCTTGGAAGGAGTCTTCCAAGGTATTTACTTCATATTCCCATGACTTAATCAGAATTTCACTGACATGGATCAGTCCATTTAGTGCATAGGATGTTGTTTTTGCTGCTTTAGCTTGGTGGGTAAGGCCTTAACTTGTCATTGAGCCTTTTATTTTCTCCAACTCTGTAAGATGAGCTTCAAGAATTGATAGCTTAGGAGTGATTAGACTCTTCAGCAAACCAAATCTTTCCACTACTCTCCCTTTCTCCACATTCAAAGCACTAATCTTATCCAATATCTTGGATGCATGTTTATCCATCTCCAATACAATTTATGAAGAGGTTTCACAACTGTCCATTATGTTGTTTAAGGTAGCCCTATCCTTGGCTATGATATCTTCTATATTCCTAACATGTCTGATAGGATTTATGCAATAGTTGTATACCTTTCTTCCTCTTGCCACACAAATTTTGGCCTTGCTTGTAGTTGTTTTCAAAATTCCCAAGTCTCGTGAGATGGACTGACAAACTTCCTTCAACTTCATTTCTAGGAAACTCTTTTCTGCCTTATCCTCTGTGGTCTTCAATAGTGACTCAAAGTGAGAGTCAAAGTTTTCCAATGCCATGCCTAGGTCCCCTGCATCATCCTTTCCTTGAAAAACAATAGGTGTAGGGAGTATTTTATTTATTGTCTCCACTACCCTAGTAATCACCTTTACCATTTTACCTCCTTTTTGTATTGACCTTTCTTTTGCCTTAGCAAAATCCATGAAGGATAACCTCATGAGTTCATCCTCATCCATGCTTTCTACATCTATGCTCACTGGTTTGGCCATACTTGCCAACAATAGAGTAGAGGAGGTGTTTGGTTCTTGTTTATGCTCAACTCTTACCTCTACTTTTTCTATTCTTATTTCTTCTACTTGCCTTTCTTCTTTATGCATCTCCTTCTCCTGTACCTTCTCTTCTTGTTTTTCCTCTGTATGTTTTTCTTCTTTTTGTCCTTCTTCAATTGTCACCGCATTGTCTAAGCTGTCTTGAAATGGGTCATTCACATCAAGTGAGGTGTCAAGGGTCACAGGCACACTAGAGACAAAGAAGTCTGGTTGCATGTCAACTTCGCTTGCTTTCTCTCTTACTTCAATTGTCTTAGAAATTTCTCCTATTCGCAAAGGTGTAGGCTTGGTAACCTTAGGAGGTGAGGTCTTTGCAGGCATGTCACTCATAAGAATTTGATCCAGTGCCTTTTGAGTATCCTCTATGACTTCATCATATTTTCTTGCCATAATCTTCACCATTTTGGCATTTGTCCTTAATAAAGGTTTTAGTTCTTTGATGATTCTCTCCCTTTCTTGTATTGAGACAACATGTACCATGTCTTCAATAGCCTTGTTTCTTATATTCTCATCCTCAAACTGTGCTAATTATTTTATGATCTCCAACTTTCTATACAATTCCTTGGGGATACTTCCGTCTATCTCTAACAAGTTCTTCTTCAAAACTAACAAGTGCTCAATTATAGTGTCCTTAATTATTGCTTGATTTTTAGGGTCATACCTTTCATAGTATTTGTTTGTTATCTTCAAATTCCCATCTCTTATCACTCTCTTTTGTAACATTTAAATATCTGGCTTCCACAGATCTTGTGTCCTCTTCTGTACTACTTTTTCTTCTTCTTTATCAATCACTTTTTCTTCTTTCTTTTGTGTTTTAGCTACTACCTTTTCTTCTTAGGACTGCTTTGTTTAGTAGATCTTCTAGGTGTGTTCGTAGGTACAACTTCTTGTGCAATATTCTCATGAGTGATTGATAAATCTATCACACTAGGAATAAAAATTTCTATCTTTTTTGCTTCACAAGGAGGAGGTGCATCAATTGACATGCTATAAAATGCTTCTATCATCTTTGTCCTTAGCTTCTTTCGCTGCTCCCTAGTGATTCCTACCTCCGTAGTGATATCCTCACTATTTTATCAATCTTTCTCTTCCTTGTCCCTTTTTCCTGTTATTCTCTAACCTCTTCAGACTTTTCCTAATATGTTCCCCATCTCTCTTCAGAAGTGTCTATTTCTGCTACTAATACATGCTCAACTTGCATAGTTAGGACCTTGGAACTGACCTCATACCCCATAGGGTAGCACCATTTCTTCCTAGGTTCAACTACCTCAAAGCATACACAATCAGTTTCAACCATGAAACATATAGTGTCCTTATATTTCTAAACTATATCTTCAAGTATCTTATATCTTTCCTTCATTTACCTTTGAAGGATTTTGGTCATTGCAAATAGCTCTCCATCTACCCAATTCTTATTTTCTCTTCTATAGCTCTCAGAGATTTGAATACCAACAGGTACATCATCCTTCCATGCTCTAGGGTGCATGCCAGGGAATTTGCGCTCAATGTAGATGTACATATGAACCAAAAGTGAACCAAACCTGAATGCCTTAGACTTGTCTTTCTTAATAACCTTCACATTTTCTAAAAATTATTGTGCTAGAACTTTGCATAGGTTATATTTCTTGTTTTCCTTAACCATTGTATATGCCATCATAATGACTCCAACTGATACTGAGTTAGGTCTATTATTGTGGAACATATTGTAACCTAATATCATAGCTACTAACCTCACATCTTGCTAATATATGTCATTTACTGTCATTGCTCTCTTATCCCACTTAGAATAGGTTAGGGTTTCTACTTGTTTTCTGATATTCTTCTCTGCTATTGGGAAGGCTCCAGTATTATCCAATCCAGTTATCTCATGAATTATTTGTGCACGTATCTTAACTGGTTGTTCTCAATCCATATAAAATGGTCATGGATTTTGCTTAGGATTATCTTGAACTATTTGATTTCATGGAACTCATTCAGTAGGGTTAACTTGATAATGGACTAGTCTTCCAAGTGTTTAAACTCTTCTACCATCTTTCCATATGCTTCTATCATACCATCTAATTCACTATAGATATTAACATCTCCTATGATCTCATACTTGCAATGTATATAAGCCCTAATATCTTCAACATGCAACGCGTCATAAGGGGTTTGCGAAAATGCTCCTTCTGGATTATCCTCACAAGACTTAAAAATGGATGTTTCTTAAACTTGTACCTCGGTCTATCCATAACATCAAAATTCATGGGTGCATCCATATCTTCTAAAAGAGTATAAAGTTTAAATACCTTTAACACACTAAATTCCATAACTTATGCTTGAAATTATCACGCAGAGTGGCTGCTAGGTGGCTGAAATGCTTCTTCACACTGCTCTCCTTGGTTGTTGATTATCAAACGGTGCAGAAATGATATGCTTCAAGCTCTTTTATCCATCACAAATTGAGTAAGTACATTAATCACAGGTAGCTCAACTTCACACACTATCCAGTCAAACAAAATCTCATAAACACAAGATATAAATCTCCAAGTGCTCTGATCACCAACATAGACTCCATAGTGTCTGTACACACCATATCTAAGCTCGTATGAGCTCATTCCACATAATCAGGGGATGGATATATTTGGATGTCTTCATCTAATGCTCCTCCTAAGGCCATGTGGCCTTCTAGGTTGATGTCTCAATGAAATCATCATGCGAAGACATAGTAGCATCTACTATCTCTCCATGAACCAATTCCTTATTGAACTCTCTTATCTTCCATATCTTCTCATCCTCTTCATTTGCATATTTCTTGAAATGATTCTTGAACTCATCCATATACTCGTTAAGACTTTTACCACTGTCACTAGCATTCTTCTTTATAACCACAGGAGGTGGTCCTCTTGGTCCTCTTCTTTTGTCCTCTCCATTGTATTTGCAAAACTTCTCTTTGTGTCCAAGGCTGTTGCATTTGTAACATGTAGGTGGTCTCCTTCTATCCTGATTTACCTATAGCTTACATTACCTTGCAGTATGCCCAAAATTATTGCATTTAAGTCATGTGATCTTGGTTGCTGACTCTTCTCTGATGTAGTCATGTTTATATCTAGACTGAGCAAGTTTTCTACATTCTTCTTTCTTATGTCCATAATCATAACAGTTATAACAATTACCAAAAAAGGGTTTGACGGAATTGTTACCTCTGTAATCTCTTTTCATGTGTCCAAGTTTGTTGCATCCAAAGCATCTACCTCTTAAAGGTCTGATCTGATCTCTAAGTCTCTCAAGAGTAGGTCTTTCTTCAGTCTTTTCTTCATGTGTTTCTTCATTAGTCTTAGAACATTTTGCTTCATTGAATCCAACTCCAGTCATGTTTCCTTTAGGTTTCTGTCTTTCTCTTTGTTCATCAATCTTATCACTGCTCATGTGCAACTTCTCAATATGCAATTTGGATTGAGTGAGTTCTCCTTTTATGATCTAATTGTACTTCTCCAATTCCTGACACTTATCCTTGTAGTCATCAAGTTCAGTCTTCATTTGTCCTATCTTCTTATTTGCTTCTTTTAGTGACTCTTCAACTTTGTATCTTGCATCCTTTTCATGTTGAATCTCTTTAATCATCAAAAGATTAATTTGTTCTTTTTCCTGTTCCAGCTTATTTACTTGGTCTGATGTAATATTTTTTGAATCCTCTTTGATCTTATCCATAAGGTCTAGTTTCTAAATTCTTGAAATTTCAAGCTGTTCTTTTAGTTTTTTTATGAAACCTTCTTCTCTTCTCAATTTGAATTTCAATTTGCCATTCTCATCCTTCTCTTTGTCTAGGTCATCAAGTGTTTCTTCAAAGTTCTCTTGCAGACTTTCTGAATCCATTCTGATCTCCCTTAACCTGTTAGGCTTTCTCTCCAAGGGCCAATAGCTCTGATACCAATTGTTAGGATTAGGTAATACTAAGAGGGGGGTGAATCAATATTACATCACTTTACTTTAAACTTCAACCAATTGTAAATAAACCATATTAATGCATAAATGAAAAGAACATAAATGCACAACACATAACTCATAACAACATTTTTTATTTTCAAGGAAACCTTGGCCAAGGGGAAAACCCTGGTGGGGATGGTACGCACAACTATGCACTAAAATATAGTATCCATGTTAGGAGATCTAGCCCTATTAGGAGTTGATTGTTACATAGTACATTTACTTGTTAAAGAAATACAAAACCCTATTAGGGGTATACAAAAACCCTGTTAAAGGTGGTGAGCTTATAGCTCTTACAATCACAATACTGGCATAAAGTGTTCTTCAATAATGAACAATACAAGCATCTATTATGCTTAGATAGTTATAGTTATAGCTCTGTCAAACACTAATATTGCATCTTCTCTCTGCTCTCAAGTTTGCATCCATCACATCATCATCACAATCACACTTATCGCTTCCACAAAACACTCTATACTTATATAAATTTTGTTCTCCAGTTGACTCTCAAAATATATTACACTTTTATCCCATTGCTAGATAAATGGATTCTTGATGAAGGATAACACACTTTTATCCCCCAAGTAAGGGATCAATTTACTATGTACGTGCAATTGTAAACAAGGAAGAGGTTGTGATTAAGAATACACACATCTTGCATAAAAGATAATTTCTAATCAAGACAATCAACTCCTTACAAGAAATGATATCATATAATGAATGAATGTCACTTAACCGAGGGAAAGTGGATATTAAGAAGAGATAGGAGATTGAAATACTACCCTTGCCACTCAAGTGTAGAGGAAAGGATAATAAGTCTATTATGTTTCTCAAAAAGTAGGATTGCATCTAAAATTGTACCACCATGAATGACAATGAGCCCCTAATGGAGAGGCCAACAATGTCACGTAGTGTGGAGCAACATAATAGGAATTGTAGACAAGTTAATCTAATTACTAATTTTATAATCAAGTTTATCTATCTTATATGCATTATTAATTAAATATTTATTATTTAATTAACTTATGTCGGTCTTCTAATTAATTTTATTAATTAATTATAGTCCAATTAATTAAATGAGCAACCCATAACTATTTGATCAATTAAATCCCCTTCCTCTATTAATTAAACAAATATTCTTGTTTTCTCTCATTAATTCATTTACCCCTTTTCCTCTATTTTGTAAATTAAATTAATCAAATTAATTTAAATTGAGAACATGGCTCCTGACTTTAACCCTTAACCCAATCACCCTTCAACCACCTAACCTTGAGTTCTAACTCAACCCAATCCCTTACACATACTAATCCCCATTTAATTAGTTAAACACCCTTGATTAACTAAATAAGCCTCCACTCATTCTCTCTCCTCCCAATTTCATTCTACTAATTCTTCCACTTGCCCAGTAATCATTTCTAATCCAATCCTAATCCTCCCCTAAACATTTGCACAATCCTAATCCAAGGATTACGAACTCTAAATCCAAACCCAAGTCAACTCCATCTCTTTTCAATTCCAATCCCAACCTTCTCTCCACTTGTCAACCTTAAATTCTCTTACACTCCTAACCATAGTCCTTACACATTTGTCTCCTCTCCCACTTCCCAAAATGGTCACAATCCTCAAGGCTTGACCTTTTGGATTTGAGACAAGATGTGCATTTATGACATATCTTTCCAACCCCCAATGTCCTCTCATCCTCTCTCCTTGTGACATAAGGATATGAGTTTGAGAGAGCACAATCTATGTGCTTCCCATCAAATGCATCCTATATCTTCCTCATCTTTACATCTTGAGCATTCATTTCCATCCCCTCAATCCTATAAATTAAGCCCTCTTCTCCTTCATTTCCATCCACCTTCATAACAAAGTTATAATGACACATTGAGAACCAAAATCATAGAAAAATAACCTTATGATGCCAAAATCATCCCACAAATCCTATTGAATCTTGAGCACTTAAACACACATCCAAATCCATTGGACAAATCTATTCAACAAAGGAGGCTCCTTGGGTTTTGTAGGAGGTTTCAAATACTTGTTTATTTCATGCTTTATTTGGTCTAATGTTATATGTTGTACTGATTTAGTTGTTTGAATGCTTAATTAGTTTAGGTATTTATTTTAAAAACTATTTCCTTGCATACATTTTGGCACGCTCAATGGGACCCACTTCAACGGTCATTTATTTTTAGCTATTTTTTCTTGTAAACTAAACCAAAAAATTAATGTCTCTTGTTGTTTGAGCGCATTTTTACAAGATTTACTATTTTTGCAGGTTGGAAAGGGAAAAAGGTAGAATTATGCTCTTGGTGGTGGTTACAGATTGTGCATAGCATTAAAAAACACAAACTAGTAGGAACATGAGTACAATCGACGAGAACACTCCATAAACCCACGGGATCGCGATCTTTGCCAATTATCTCTCAGTGGCTTTCCCGAGACCATTTCCTTTTTTTTTTTTTGTCTTATGTCTACTTATGTTCCACCATGGACCCACAGAATGAGTCCTAACTCAACGAGAACATTGTTGTAAGCCTTAAGGTAAAATTAAACTATTTTTCTAAAAATATAAAAATTGTAACTTGCTAGGAACGCAATTCGATTTGGCAGGATCGATATAGACCAACAAGATCGACAATACGACAGGAGGGAAAGCATTGGTAAGTGTAGGTAATATTTGGTGATTTATATTTATTTCATGTGTTTTATTTATTTTTTGACAAACCCACGAGAACATTGTCTATTCCAACACGATCACTTTTCTAGAGTTGTATTTTTTATTTTTGTGCAAGTTAGTGGGAACGCACACAAAATTGATGGGTTCGTGAGCTTAGATTTTAAATTAAAATGAGCTCATATTTCATTTGGGTCTAAAATAAATAGTTTATGCCAAACATCACCTCACATTTTTATTTGGGTTTAAAACTAACACTTGGTTAAATTGAACAATCTTCAAATCTCACACTTCATTTTGGGTGTATGATTAAAATTTAACAAGGTTAAAATTAAACAAGGAAACCTCACACTTAAAATTTGGATTCTAAAAATTGAACAAGTAAAAATACTTAAATTTGGTGCATAAAAATAACCCCCTTCCAAGTTTTCTTAAGTTTTAGGACTTCAAAATATTGCATAACTTATAGGTTAATGATCCCCATGTCTTAAGTGTTTGGTGTGCTTGCACATTTTGTAGAGAGCTCCCTTGCAACATACACCATCATCTCCCACTAACTCTTATGGTCGTTAGTGTATGAGGAAAATATTGTAAATGCTTGAAGTTTTTCAAAAAATTTAGAGGGATTTGTCTAGAGGGAGTGCTTTCCCTTTAGAGGATGGCCACAAATAGGTAAACACCATGACCGATACATAAACAAGATGTTGTGAAAACTCTCATCTTATCCCACCAAGCTCGGGCGAGGTGTGTTGATGATGTTCTAGATCAGGTGAATATCCCTATGCAGCCAACATGGTCAACTAGAGGCTTTAGTGTCTCACACGCGTACAAACTGATTGGGGGGACACCACAGACCTTTCTAATGAGCCTTAAAGTAGAAGCCACCTTTTAGCCTTGGTAAACTATTTATAGTGCAAGAGGATTGTGGCATCCTCTAAAGCTACTCACCATATGTATATCCCTAGTTTTAAGGTATAAAGGCTTTTGGATTTCATCACCAAAAGTCAGGTGATCCCTTTCAAAGGGATCCCATATTTACCCATGCCTCGAAGGCCCATTAAAGTGCATTTGTTTTCATCCATCTATGCATTGACTTACCTTTTAGATTGAGAGGGACACAATGCATGAGAGTTTGATACATCAAGATTGGAATTTATCCTTGTGAGACTATAAACATTATATTGAAACCAATTTGACCTTAAGCTAAAATGTGTGTGACTTGTATTCATTTTAAATTATTCAAGTGAAAACATCTTGAACATACACAAATGAAGAGTATTTTTCAACAAGTCTTTTTCCAAAAGAGATAAAAAAAGAGTCCAAATTGTTTATTTCTGCAAGGTTGCTTTGTCTCTTGTAGGATTGCTTGCATACATCTCCAAAGTCCAAAAGACCATGTTCAAAATCAAGATAAGGCATACTTAGTGTACTCACTACCTAAAATTGATAGAGTTAAACTTGTCAAAACTTTGTTACCATCAAAATTTGACCATCTACACTTAGGTTTTGTGAAAAGAGTTTGAGCCAACGTATGACACATGGAAACATAAGAAAGTCAAATTCTAATTGCTCCTTTCCTATAGAGAGAAGAATACAACCGAACTTGACATCAAGAAGAAATCAAGGGTTATGAAATCGACCCAAAAGTATGCCAAAGAACTTGAGCAATACGAGATAGTGTGTTACAACAACAAAATTATTGACTACATGAACAAATACCAAGTGAAATGCGACTTTGTTAACTTTGATGCCAACCAAAACTAGATCACCATAAGCGTATCCTTCACACTCTTCCATCAAGTCTTGCATTATAATTTTTCCTTTATTTGCATTTTAGGGTCACCCTTATTCATGTTTAGTCATCAAACCCAAGTCATCATTGAACCCAAGTCATATAAAATCAAACCCAATCCAACAACATCCCCCACTTAATGTCATATCCTTGAGTTGTCTCATACCTACATCTTAATCAATCCCATTATGTAGCTTCACTCATTGAATAATAATTGTGTAGGGTAGCTCACTTTGTCTTTGCGACCTCGTCACTTCAATCTAGAGGTTGGTTTGCATTAGCAAAATCCCATCTTCTGAAGACCATCAGTCTATCCTAGGTTGAAAATCATCTCCATCTAAATCTTCATTAGGTAGAAACTCCCATCCTTGCGACACTAAGTCATCCTTTAGGTCCTAAGGATGCCATCATCATCTTTCATTAGCCTCATCACCCATCCTTACTCATCCTTAGACTCCTTTTTCATTTCACATCATTTATCTCCTTCCTTAGGTGTCTCTAGACTCATTTGCATCCAACATCTTTCATGCATCCTAGATTATACATTTCATGAAACTCCAGACACATTCAAAGAAGAGAAAGGATATGGATATTAATCTTATAACTTGTTCTTCTAGCACAATATTGGATTCTAACAATTCCATGGTTGCATTTGATCCCCAACATTAAGTGCAAGTCGAAGACATATGGGTTGAACAAGATGAAGTCCCTACCAATAACTCTATGGAGACCTTCATGAATCATCTAGGACACACAACCATGGTCAGTTCCATCATAGGCCAACATTGAGGCACCATCATTGCTAACTTTGTGTAAGAAGGCACTCATATTCCACCTAGACTCATGTCATTTAACATGTATGTCCTCTACACATTCTAGATGGTACATTTAATTTTGTTGTAGAAGAGATTGTCAATCCTCTTCTAATGACCACCCAATTCACCTCATCTATGCCCCACTTGATCCAACCAGGTACTACCCAATCTATAGTGCATACCATAGCCCAACCAAGCCATTTCTCAATTGTTGAGGTTGCACATGTCAACACATCACAAACATCCACATCACAACCATTTCACCTATTTGTTACCCAACCCACTCAATCAATAGTCACATGATAATTTTTCACCCAACCAATAGCCACACAACCAACAACTACATAACCCGTAACCACGCAACCAACCTCCACACCAACATTGCTACCTCCATTTATTCCTCCACCATAATAACAAAACCAAAGTTTACGATAGGTATGCCACCCCAAAATGGTCTTCAATCAATCATTATTACCTCAAGCCCCTACATTCCATGCTACACCAATAATCCCCTCACAAAGTCTTGTCATTTATTAACCCTAGAAAAATGTCCAAATGTATTAATATGCACCTATCGCTCCAAAAAAATTTCATCCCGCAAACCTCCCAAACCATCCAAACCTCGCAAGGTCCACACTCGTCCCAAGTAGCTTCATCTTCCACATGGCACCAAGCATAATATACATTACAAGACTAAAACATCCAAGTAGAAACATATTTTTTCAACCCTTTCACCACCATGCGATTCACAACTCAATATACCCAACTCCAGTAGCAAGTTGTTACAACACTCACATTTACCAACTACTTGGTTATGCCATCACCCATCACTGCTCAAACCTTACCACCACCACACCAACCTAGTTCATCCACTTTTATAGACTACCTTGCTCTGCCTCTTGAGGGCACAAACACACAAGTCACATACCCATCCTATAGTGGCACTGACACACATCTAGCCTACATGGGCTAAACCTATAACCATCCTACGTACCGATCCACTCAACAACAACCCCCTTTCTATCAACAATTGTTGCAACCTCAAAATTCCTATCATTCTCAACATAACCTACCACCACCTCCACCTCAATATAATGCTAAAAAATAACCACAAGATTCATTTCAACCCATGTATGCAGAAGGGAAATCCCCTTATCAAACCCCACAATATCTCCCTCAAAATCCCCCATACTCCCCAACACCATCTGACCCATATCAAGTACCTTGATCATGTAATACCCCAAAAATGGGCTATAGGTTCGTTAACCTCCTACATCTTCAATTCGAACAAAATCAACATCGAAGTCCTAACCTAAGGCACATCTGCACATTATTGAATTCTAATTGATTTTATCTTAAATTCTGCATTAGGGAATATTCCTAGAAATATTCCTATTTATCCTAATTATCTTTAATTTAATTATTATTTGGCGATAAATCCTATTTATCCTAAAGTTTGATTAATTGAATATTCTAAATATTTAATTAATTAGATTTAATACTGCCACTTAATTATTTAATTAAATTTAATTAAATTATTCCTAAATTGTATTATTTAATTTTGACAATAAATCAAGAATCTCATGACTAATTGATTAAATTCTTATTTAATTAATTCATGTCAATTGTCAATATTTAGTAATATAGTTTTTGAATAAAGTTTGGTTTAATAATTGATTAACCCATTAATCAATTGTTTTAAATTCAAAAATTAGTTAAGTTGAGGATAAATCACTTTATTTATTTAATTAATTCATAATTAATTGTGCACATTCAAAGAGCACTTAAACTCAAAATCAGGAAATCAATGCAAGTTATTAACTTTTGGAAACTCAACATTCTATTTTGAGTTCAAAGCTGATCTAAACTTCAGATTTGAGTTAAAAAGTTGTTCTTGCATGCTTTTGCATGATTTTGTGAGTTAATTATTTCTAATTTCTTGTTAACTCAAAAATCAACCTGAGTTTATCAAGAGTGATTTATGGCTTTTCTCAATGCATCCTCAAGCTCTGGATTTCTATAAAATCAAGGCTTCAACTCTTCTAAAAGGATCCACAAAATTGCATCCTCATACTGGCGAATTGGTGATCGAAGAATCTATCTTTGCAAATCAGAGTTGTTGTAAGATCTTCATTATTTTTGAGCATTCATATTATTTAGCATACCAATTCTTAGATTTAATTGCATATCATATCAGTTTTTCATATAGAATAGATTCATATAATTTTCCTTCATCTTATTGCATAGAAAATACAAAAATATAGATTAAATCTGCATTCATATAGTTTTTATTCTTTGCATTCAAATCCTTCATTTAGGTGTTGCATTGTCACTGATCTCGGTCTGATCTGAGAGTATCATACTCACACCTACTAGAAGGCAGTAAATCACCTGGTTAGTTTAGTTTCCATTTCATTGCATGATTTTAGTTTTTGCTAACCTCTAATGTTTTACTGAAGTGTTGTGTCTACAGCTAGGTACAAAATTCACACACACATTTCTGGCACCCACTGTGGGGCCTGTGTGTGTGAATTTTGTACCTAGTTGTAGACACAACACTTCAGTAAAATATTAGAGGTTAGCCAAAAACCAAAATCGTGGAATGAAATGGAAACTAAACTAACCAGGTGATTTACTACCTTCTAGCAGGTGCGAGTATGATACTCTCAAATCATACCGAGACCAGTGACAATGCAACACCTAAACAAAGGATTTGAATGTGAAGAATGAAAACTATGAATGCAAATTAAGCTATATTTTTGTATTTTCTATGCAATAAGATGAAGGAAACTGATATGAATCTATTCTATATGAAAAACTGATATGATATGCAATTAATCTAAGAATTGATATGCTTAATGATATGAATGCTCAAAAACAATGAAGATATCACAACAACTCTGATTCGCAAAAATAGATTCTTCAATCACCAATTCGCCAGCGTGAGGATGCAATTTCGTCGATCCTTTTAAAAGAGCTGAAGCCTTGATTTTATAGAAATCCAGGGCTTGAGGATGCATTGAGAAAAGCCATAAATCACTATTGATAAACTCAGGTTGATTTTTGAGTTATCAGGAAACCAGAGATAATTAACTCACAAAATCATGCAAAAGTATGCAAGAACAACTTTTTAACTCAAATCAGAAGTTTAGATCAACTTTGAACTCAAAATAGACTGTTGAGTTTCCAAAAGTTAACAACTTGCATTGATTTCCTGATTTTGAGTTTAACTGTTCTTTGAATGTGCACAATTAATTATGAATTAATTAAATAAATAAAGTGATTTATTCTCAACTGAACTGATTAAAACAATTGATTTATGGGTTAATCAATTATTAAATCAAACTTTATTCAAAAACTATATTATTAAAAATTGACAATTGACTTTAATTAATTAAATAAGAATTTAATCAATTAGTCATGAGATTTTAGATTTATTGTCAAAATTAAATAATATAATTTATGAATAATTTTAATTAAATTCAATTAAATAATTAAGTGGTAGAATTAAATTAATTAATTAAATATTCATCATATTCAATTAATCAAACTTTAGGATAAATAGGATTTATCGCCAAATAATAATAAAATTAAAGATAATTAGGATAAATAGGAATATTGCTAGGAATATTCCCTGATGCAGAATTTAAGATAAAATCAATTAGAATTTGATAATGTGCAGATGTGCCTTAGGTTAGGACTTTGATGTCGATTTCATTTGAATTTGAAGATGTAGGAGGTTAATGAACCTATAGCCCATTTTTGGGGTATTACATTTTGCCCCTCTTTGAATCACTGTGCAAAGCGTAGTGGTTCAAAGAATAGTCTGTGTATGATAAAGATGTATGAGACTGATTTGAAAGATGAACCGATTCTGAGATAGAAATCGATTGAAAGATTGGAAAAAGATGTTGACCCAGGTCTAGGATGACCAGGAATCGAGATGATGCTAGCTATATCAACAATGAACCGGTGATTACGAAAAAGTGTCAAAACACCTAATTTTGAACCTTATGATTGTGAAGAAGTGAGTGACCGATTCCAGACCTCAATGTCCTTGTATGAATCATATTGGTATCACATCCTGAACCCATCAGTTACGAAGAACCAAGGAAATAACACTAATGAACCGATGGTTACGAAAAGCTGGTACAGTTTACAAGATAGATTTAGGATACTGGATGAATTTGATATGCCCTAAGAGATGATAGATTTTCCCCAAGCGACGAGGACTTTAGATGAGTCAGCAACTAGATGTGGTTGTTGTCTTGATTACTGAGGAAAGGTTGATTACAAATTTAGAGTTTTATAGACTTTGAATGATGTGTAATACCATGCCCCCTTCAGGATAAAAATTGAAATCTGACAAGAAAAGTTAGCGTTGTAGTTTAGAAGCATGTTAATTGATTTGAGAAGTGGTTATACATGTTTGAGAATGCATTCTCCATCGTTTAAAGGTCTTGGAGACCAAGTTTAACTATGTTTGACCATGAGTTGACCATAGTTGACCAAGTTGAAATTTTGATAGTTTGATGTAAGATAATCAATTAAGTTGAATACTTGATTTCTACGATGATTGAAGGTTGATTATGCAAGCAGTCAGACATCCTGGGTCTGAAAATTTTAAATCATGATTTTGACATAGTAAATAATCTCAAATTTTGATTTTGATCCTGAAAATAGATTTAGAACGTTGAAATTAGCCAGGGGTGCAATTTTTGTGAAAAAGGGAGCACTTTTGAAAATTAGGTCAAAAGCTATATAAAGACCAAAAGGGTCATTTTCAATTCATTTTCACCATTGACTTTTGAAAACCTTGTGGAGCCCTCTGAGTGAGAAAATGGTAGAACTGAAGGTACCTGTGTCTTCTCATCATTTTGAACGTAGTCGGAGGCATCAGAGACCTCGACAGTATCAACATTTGGTAGGTGGACCTCTTTGCTTCTCTGAAAAGTCAAATTTTCTTTGTTTATAGCATTTTTAGCATTTGTTTCGTACATTTTCAATTTTTAATTTTTGCATGCATGGAAACTCATATGACTGTCCGTTTGGGCTCGTACGACTTTTCAACCTTAGGTAGATTGTCATTTCATTAACCCCCAAGACTCATATGAGAGGGACCCAAGAGTCGTATGACATTTCGTCAGGTCCCTCCTAACTCGTACGAGGAGGTATACAGTGTCGTATCATCATGCTTTGTCGTATGGTAACCAGGGAAAAAATGTATGAGTTTTTCTGCCAGTTTGATTTGCCATTTGAAAAACAGTGAGCCCGAAACTCATTTCTAGGGCCAAATTTTGAATTTTCTGATCTTTGAGCTTGATTCCTGAGTCTTTGATCTACCTTCTGAAATAGAAAACTGTTCCATTTCTGTATGCGTAGCCTATTTTTCAACCAAAATACTGATAGGGTTCCCTATTTATGTGTTGTGTAGGTCATATATCTTGATGTTCATGTATGCATCTCACATCCAACCACTCAGAGGCTCTTTGTTTCCTTACTGAATCCAATGAGAGTACATCTTGTTGCTTGTGGTTTTGAGTATTTGATCCATTTACCCGAGATTAGGGTAAACCATGGTGTTTTGACGACATTGATAGAGAGATTCCATTTAGAGACACAGACATTTCATCTTCCTACTGGAGAGATCAATGTGACTCCAGAGGATGTGTACAGGATTCTTCAAATTCCATTTCATAGTAGTCAACATCCAGCGTATGTGAGTTCGGGGAACTTTGGACTATTAGCTTTCAGACATCTCTTCAAAGATGATACTCAGTTGATTGGGTCTAGTTGACTGGAGTGTATCATAGGCGAGATGATCGAGGGTATCATCATGTCTGACCATCAACAAAACGGTCTTCTGATGGGCTGGGCCCCTATGGTTGCACATTTGAAGGTGACTCCTTCCAAGTTAGCTTGGGGTCGGTGTCTTTTGGCTCACATGTTCTCTGAGATGCACGAGGTAGTGTATCAGGAGAGTAAGACTTTTGCTGCTGGCGCTTTAGTATTACAGATCTGGGCATGGGAGCATATCCCAATTTTGAGACCAGTGTGTACCTCACAAAGGCAGCCATAGGAGCCCGTGATATATATATGCTAGATATGTCATATAGGGGCGTATGGACCATGTAGAGTATTGGAGACGATGTCTCGATGACATGATATTTGTACGATGGAGGCCCTATTTAGAGATTGAGCCTTGGCCTACAACACAGGAGCAGTTTAGTTCCTTCTTTCAGAGCCAGGTGCTGATAGGATGATCATCCTCTGTATTGGAGAGATTTCTTATCACTAGGGTATGGTGTTAGTATGGATGAGTGCAAGATGCACCACAAGATTACACCTCTTATGTGCGGATAGCCCGTGAGCTCAGACTTGGATGGACCCTGAGGCTTTCTTATGCCTTGTGTTCACAAGAGTATAGTGCTATCATTGGTAGAGATTGGGAGTATAGACCACAGATTTTTGATGTAGGAGTTACAGATGGGTTTATTGCATGGCTTGCTGATCATCTTGTAAACAGATTCTCAGACCCTACAGAGCTGATACCTTCCATGGAGGAGGTGATGGATGTCACAGGTGCTCTGATGAGACAAGTTTCTAAACCCACATAGGTTCTGATTGTACATCCCACACCTTTGAGATCGAGAGTGATGACTCCTCCATAGAGACCATCATGACAGATGAGGCCCCCTCGTCCCACTAGTTCCACAACAGGTAGATCTATAGGTTCACAAAGATAGACTAGGGGAGAGGATGGTACTTTAGGGAGTGTGGGTACTACTAAGGAGGTACTTGCAGCTGAGTAGGTTGTAGGTGGTGATACTGATCCTATACAGGAGGATACCAGCTTTGATCTGGGTGTAGAGGTTAGACGTCTTAAGGCATAGAGAGCAGAGACCACAAAGTAGCCTGCTGAGGATACTGACATGACGGCGGCAGATGCTGATCCCAGTGTTCCATTGACTACACAAGAGATCATGAGGAGGCTCAGATTATAGGTCCTGAATGTGCATAGTGCTTGATGGGAGGAGAGATATCTAGAGGCCGATAGACAATGCACTGAGCTTCATGGTGAGGTTCAGAGATTACAGGAAGAGGTTATCCATCAGACCTCCAGATCTGCGTATTATGTTTCAGCATACTACATTACAATTCCACTTGCTCAGAGAGTTCCTTTGTACTCTCAGTACATGATAACATCAGAGGGAGCGAGAGCACCTAGAGCTGAGGCAGTACTAGACGCACCACCACCACCTCCACTAGGTGGAGAGGATCATACAGATAGTTGATCTGTTAGGATATTCTGTTATTTTTGTTGCTCTTTTGATACTGATATTGTTCTGATAGCTCACATGAGCTCATTCTTTTGTACATTGTGCTAGTAGTGCACCCCTATCTATTTCAAGTTTTATGATATATATATGAGATCGAGACTTTTGGTTGTGACTTCATTTGTACTTGTCATTTTTTTTTTATGTATGATGATATCATGTGATGTAAATGCTATGAGTAGAGTAGAATGTATGTATGGATTCATGCAATGCAATGATTTTCTTTCATATGTATGAATGTTATGCAAATGTACTTGATTATGGAAAGTGTATGTAATGCAATAGATGGAATGAATGATTATGAATATGTAATGAAAATAAAACAATACACATGATATGTTTTGCAGGTATTGATGAAGACAAGTACTCAGTCTTATGTCAAAAGGGATGTGTAACCCAGGATTGTGACTACTTGCATTTCTATGAGAACACCTTCGTATGAGATTCAGCTCTTCATTTGTAGTTTAAGTATAGTTTTAGAAGGATTGTTTAAAGATTGTCAAGCAATTTGTGAGATCATGCAATCATGCAAAGTGCAAATATGACATGCAAAATGAAATGCAAACCTAGGACCTAGGACCTAGTCACTGATCATGTGTTGGTCATTCATCATCATTAAGTTTTGTAGGTAACCGGATAAATCAATACAATGCCCACTAGTTTATAAAACCATAGACATATGAATAATGATTTGTATGTGCAGGAATCAATACAACACCCATTGGTTAGGTAACCATGGACATATGAATATTGATTTTATTTTCAAAATGTCAGATTAGATATAAGCACCAAGGTACAAACACCAGAATGACCTAAATATCATGTCCATTTTGATATAGCAATTTGTATAAGCATCAAAACATAGACTTCGTGATGACCAGAATATGCCTTGCGTGCAAACACATCAAATAGTCAAGAGATCATTCTAAATCCAGTGTGAATTACCTACAATGACCCTTTATCGTTCACATCCTTAGGCAAGATCGTGTTTCACAATAGGAGAAAGAACTTACTCAAAAAGATAATAGTTAGATCAAACTTCCTTAAATTTCCCAGGTATCAATGGTTGAGGTGTGCATGGGCATCTAATTTGAGATAGAGACTCTTACAGTTAAACACCATTTCAATCCAGAATTTCCAAAGTTGTTAGATTTTCACATACAAACAAAAGACAAAGAAAAAATTATGCCCCCAGTCATCACTCTCTAAATCTTGTAAGGGACATCAATGAAGAGCTCAAAAGGACATAATATGCAAAAATCTCAATGCAAATCAGTAATCATACAAGGAGATTAAAGCATGAAGCACATATTGTTTTCAGTTTGATGTTTGATTGCATTGTTGTAGATGCAAAATCCTTTCTGGAGACGAGACTGACTGACTGACTCAAATGAAGCTTCAAAGGACTTTGACTAGATATGACTAGTCTAAAGATGCATTGGAGGCCATAGGATATGACATTGATTGCCCCCAAGTGTTAAGCATTGATAGGATACAGGTGCTTGAGCTGATTGGTGTACATACCGACTTATTGAAAATAGGAAAGCATGAACAAACCAGGAGATATGTACAAACTAAAGCAAGATTGAAAGCTAGGAAAGACCAAGATTGTGCTAATAGATGGAGCATTTTGAAACAAGTGGCGCTTGTTTGCTGGGTTTTCACCATCTTGGTGGAGATTCTATTTTTGCTACCAAGGCGCTTGTTTCCAAGTTTTCACCAAGGCACTTTTCTTTTTCTCATTTTTTTGTATTTTTCATTTTTTCAATTTTTTTCCACTTTTGATATTTTTTACTTTTTTTATGAATCATCAAGGCACCTATTGCTAGGTTTTCACCAAGATGTTCATTTTTTCAGGACTTTTTACCATATATCGAATGCCTTAGGCATAGAATTTTGTCAAATGAAGAACGTTGATTAGTTCTCAGAGCTGTTCTCCTTCAGTCATTTAGATTTGATAGGCTCCAAAGCCAAAAGTAGCAGTGATAAAAAAGGGACCCAACCAGTTGGGTTCAAACTTCCCCTTGCGCTCTCTATGTGATTGATTTTTGGGATTCTCTCTCAAGACTAGATCGCCAACCTGAAATTCTCTATGTCTGACTTTCTTGTTGTAACCTCTAGACATTCTCTTATGATATACTTTGAGATGATCATATGCTGCTTGTCTGCACTCATCTAGTAGTTCAAGTTCTTGTAACCTAGACACTCTGTAGTCATCATCAGTTACTAGACCATGCATTCTAATTCTTAGTGATGGGATTTCAACCTCAATAGGCAGTACCACTCAGACCCATAAACTAAAGTGAAATGAGTAGCCCTAGTAGGCATTCAGATACTTGTTCTATAGGGCCAAAGAGCTGGATTGATCATGAGATGCCAGTCTCTTCCTATTTTATTAACTGTACGGTGCAAGATTTTTAATAGATTCTTGTTAGAAGCCTCTGCTTGTCCATTCCCTTGAGGATAGTAGATAGATGACCAATGTTGTGTAATCTTGAATTTGACACATAAATCATCCAAGTCATTATTCTTAAATTGTCCACCATTGTTTGTGACTATGGAATGTGGAATAACATATCGGCATATGATGTAGTTCAATATGAAAATAGATATTTGTTTTCCAGTTGCTTGTGTCAAAGGGACTGCTTCTACCCATTTTGTAAAATAATCTGTAGCTGTGATTATATGGGTATGTCCATTAGAAGAATAAGGATGTATAGCTCCTATAAGATCAAAGGCCCATTGATGAAAAGGCCATTGTGTAGTGAAGGGAATTAGATCTCTCCTTGGAGCATGAATTAAGTTGCCATGCACTTGGCACTTTTGATAGTTCTTAGCAAACTTGATAGACTCTTTCTCCATTTCAGGCCAATAGTACCCAACCCTAATAAGTTTTTGAGCTACTGTTAAACCGTTTGAGTGTAATCCACAAATACCATTGTGGACTTCCTCTAACACACGTTGAGACTCTTCTTCTTCTAAACATCTAAGTAGCGTACCATCTAGACCTTGTTTGTACAGATCGTGACCAATAATGACATATCAGGAGGCATTACAGATAAGGTATCTCTTTTCATGATAGTTGAAGGTATCGAGAATGATTTGGTCTTTGAGATAGGAGAATAGGTTTTTATATCTGGATGAATCATGACCTAAAACAATGCAAATCATGCGGGTTTCAGGGGAGTCATATGCAGGATAAGATAGTGCTTCCACCAGGAACTCATAACGTAGCTCATGTTCAGGCTATTGTAATAAAGTAGATAATGTTGCCATTGCATCGACAACCTTATTCTTTGTTCTAGGTATTTGCTCAAATGTGATAGAGATGAAATATTTCTTGAGATCATCTACCATTCTATTGTATGGAATGAGCTTTTCATCCTTAGTTTGGTACACATCATTGACTTGATGGATTACAAGTTGTGAGTCTCCATGAATGTGTAATTTTGCTACTCTCCACTCAATTGCCATTAAGAAGGGCTTCATATTCAGAAATATTGTTTGTGCAAGGAAACTTGATTCTAAATGCTTTTGGGATTGAGTATCCTTGAGGAGTTATGAACAATATGCCTACTCCAGATCCATTATGTGTATAGGAGCCATCAAAGAACAATTTCCATTCTCTAAAAGAAAGATTCATGATAGAGGAATCTGGAAATTACATTTGCATTGGTGTGTCATCAAACAAAGGTGCATTTGCTAATCGATCAACAATAACTTGGCCTTTAATAGCTTTTCTTTCAACATATTCAATGTCAAATTCACTTAAGAGCATGACCCATTTAGCTAATCTACTCGTGAGGACAACTTTGCTTAGTAGGTACTTTAGTGGATCAATTTTAGCTACTAAATGTGTAGTATGAGCCAACATATAATGTCTCAGTTTCTGTGATGCCAAGATCACAGCTAGACAAGCCTTTCAATCATATAATAGTTCTTTTTGTATGCCACCAATGTTCTACTGATATAATATATAGCTCTTTCCTTTTTATTCTCGTCATGCTGTGCAAGCAATGCCCCTAATGATGTATCTGTAGCAGAGACATATAAGATCAAAGGCTTCCCTTGAATGGGAGGCATCAAGATAGGAGGATTTGATAGATATTTCTTGATATGATTAAAATTCTATTCACATTCCTCATTCCATGCAAAGGTCACACCTTTATGTAATGTCTTTGTAAAAGGTTGTGATATGTCTGCTAGCTGAGATATGAAGCATCTAATAGATTGAACTCTCCCTTGCAATGTTCTCATTTGACTGATGTTCTTGGGAGGTTGCATCTCCATGATAACTTTAACTTTAGCTGGATCTACTTTAATTCCTTTCTTTGAAACAATGTAGCCTAAAAACTTTCTAGAAGTGACACCAAAAGCACACTTCTTAGGGTTTAGTCTAAGATTAAATTTTCCCATTCTGTCTAGTATCTTGCTCAAGTCATTTAAATGTTTAGCTCTAATCATAGATTTTGCTAAAGTATCATCAACATAATCCTCCATAGTTCGATGCATCATGTCATGAAAGATGGATGGCATAGCTCTTTAATATGTAGCACCGACATTCTTAAGCCCAAATGGCATGACATTCCAACATAAGGTACCCCATGCACATGTAAAAGCAGTTTTCTCTTGATCCTCTGGAGCAATTTTGATTTGATTATATCTAGAAAAACCATCCATTAAAAAATACATCTCAAAGCCCGCAGTCATATCCACTATCATATCAATGTTAGGCAATGGAAAATCATCTTTAGGGAATGCCTTGTTTACATCTCTGAAATATGTGCATACTCTTATAGATTTGTCTAGTTTTGAAATAGGTACAATATTAGAGATCCATTCTACATAATCAATCACTCAGATAAATCTAGCTTTTAGGAGCTTCTCTAATTCAGCCTTTACCAAGAGTGCAACATGTGGATGCATCTTTCTCAATTTTTACTTAACAGGTTTAACGTTTGGAGCTATAGATAAATGGTGCATTATAAGATCAGGATCCAACCCTGGCATATCTGAATATTTCCATGCAAAGTTGATCTTCTTTTCTATTAAGAATGTTGTAAATTTTTTCTTTTCTTCTTCTGATAAAGATTGTGCCACATGGATCAACTGGGGTTCTTCTGTTGTTCCCAACTTGATAGATAGAGTGGGCTCAATTGGAACTGGAGATCTGTCATGTAAATGACTTGGAAGGACATCAAATATCTCATCCTTAGGCACCTCAGAGAGGTTTTCACCTTCGAATACATCTTTTATTTTTACTTTTGTAGGTTTTGAGACTGCCACAAAGTGGTTTTCACCCTCAGAACTCCTTTTCTTTTTATTCTTATTCTTATTTTTCTGACTAAGATACTTGATGTCCGACTCCATCATGCTAATGCTCGGTTCACTGATGGAAGTCCTCATGGGCTCAACTACATTGAGGTAGCAAGCAAGGGCATACTCATTAGGAAAGGTATAAATACCTTAGCTCATATTTGTGGAAGTTTGGTCAAGAAGGTCAGGATGTTGGATAGTCAAAGTGGTAAAAGATTGGGAAAGAGTATTTACAGATATGGATATGTCATCATTGGTCCTGACCTGACA
This sequence comes from Chamaecyparis obtusa, assembly GCA_027943335.1. Lineage (NCBI taxonomy): Eukaryota > Viridiplantae > Streptophyta > Pinopsida > Cupressales > Cupressaceae > Chamaecyparis > Chamaecyparis obtusa. The sequence continues at coordinate 2,484,723 of BSBK01008039.1, read as the reverse complement.
CTCAAGTTCAAAGGTGATATTACAACTTAAGATGTTCTATTCATGAATAGGCTCAATGTCATTGTGGGAGTCCACTTCAGACATTGGTGAATCAAACGCGTTAAGTTCATCATTTCGCTCTAGACTTACGTTGGGTTTAGGTGCATATTGGTGAATAACATCAACATTATTTTTTGTAATAAGCTCATCTGGTTCTGGAATGACTCCCCATTCATAGTCATTTGATTCATCTTCTGTTTCTTCATTTAGACCTCTAGGAAATCTAAGAACATGAGTAAAGTCAAGATGAATACCCCAAAAAGGGTTACCCTCAGATTCTGATTTGAATTCATACTTGTGGGAATCTGTCTTAGAATAACTACCACCTTCCTCTTTTTTATTTCCTTTGAGATTAGCTGGTTCTTGTGTTGCAACTATCTCTTGCTCTATAGTAGGTTCTTTTGTTTATACTACATTAATTCTTTTTATTGGATCATCTTCAGCTTCAAGGAGGTCTTTTATTTCTTTAGGCAAACTCTCATAAGGAATGAGCTCATCATTGGTGTCTGAATCATCACCATCAGATTGTTCAGTTATTTCCCCCTTTAGTTGATTTGCTACTAAGGGCCCAATTTGTTCTAGAACATGTGGGGAATTCTTGCTAAGATAGAAAGGCTTCTTTGTGTATCCTAGTCCTATTTTATTCTTGTTCGCTCAACCACGATGATCAAGAGGTGATAGAAGACCTTTACCTTGTAGTCCTAGAGGTCCTTTTCCAGTATAGCCCATTTTTGTGATCAATTTGTCTCTTGTTCCATATGACTTAGAAGAGATATTCGGTATTTTAGCATCACATTTTTGAACAATCTGAGACTTAGGTTCATCTTTGTATAGCCATGCCAGCATAGCTTCATCCTCTTCAAACTCTTGTTTAGATACTTGTTCTGCAACAAAATTTCCTTTATATGCTTTAAGAGGTTTTTTAGACTCTAGCTTGGACTATTTTAGAGTTTGCCCATAAGACTTAGGCAAGATAGGGAGAGATGTCAAAGATAAGACTAGCTCTATAGTATATTCTCCCATACCATTTTCTTTGATTGTAACCTCTTTAGCAATGTCTTCCATCTTGGATGTTGAAGCAACATCTAGCTGCTTACTGGAAGATTCCCTATTATTAGGAACAAGCTTATCAACACTCTCTTTCAATGTATTGCAAGTGGTATATAGATCAGCTGGAATCGTCACCTCAAATCCTTCATAGGGAAACTTCAAACACTGATGGACTGTAGAGGGTATGGCTTTCATTTCATGTATCCAGGGTCTTCCTAGAAGGATATTGTAAGCCAAAGGTAGATCAAGAACTTGACATATAGTATCTCTGATGACAAGACCTGTTCTGACAGGTAAGACATTAGTTCCCTTAGAAGATATTTCTTGCTCATCATATGCTTTGATAGTTATCTTCTTCCTGGGATCAGTGGCCATTTCTGAAAATCCCAATTGTGTAATCAAGTTGAAAGAACAAATGTTTAGACTAGTGCCCCCATCTATCAACACACATTTGGCATGATGGTTTTGGATCAAGACTTCAATATGCAAGGGCTGGTTATGTGGATGACTCAAGGAATTATCATCTTCCTTTGAAAAGGAAATGTACTATGGAGACGTAAGATGACCAACCATAGTCTGGAATCTGTCTAAATCAAGGTCATCAGGAACATTGGATCTGAGCAGAGCTTTGTCTAGAATGGCTCTATGAGCTGAAGATATCCGAAGCAACCCAAACATGGAGATTTTAGCATTTGTGTGCTGGAGTTGTTGGACAATATTATATGAAGCAGGCCTCGTGTCTTTAGGATTTGAAGATTTAGATGTAGCCTTCTATTTAGAAGAAGATGAAAGATTGAAAGGCACCTTAGGGACATTGGATGAATCTAGTATTTGTCCTTGTAGGTGTGCCTGAGCTTGTGATCGAGTAATTACATTAGCTGATTGATTTTCTCTATCTCTTCTCACAATTGTGATGATGTACCAATGCTCAGATAGACATGGTTCAACCATATTGATAACAACATTGTTTCCAGAGTAGGCATAATTGACTTTAGCACCCATATTAGGCTGAGAAGAAGAATCTTCTTTACCATGTTTAAGAAATGGTTCTATGAATGTTGTATGATCATTATTACTCTTATGATTATCAATCATGATGTCACCATTATCAATTTTGTCTTGTATAATGTGCTTCAACCGAATGCAGTTATTAGTCTTATGACCTTTGTTACGATGGAATTCACAGAAATTGTTCTCTCTCCACCATTTTGGTTTAGGTTCTGGATCAAAAAATTTCATCTCAAGCAAATAGATAATTTTGTTTGCCAATAGAGTTTTCATGGCAGATTCCAAGGATTCTCCGAGAGGAGTGAATTTGCGATTAGGATTTGTAGCCCAAGGTTTGTAATCAGATGACTTTTTGTTGGACTCTATGGCTTTGGCTTTAGAAGCTTTGATGGCTTGGGTACCAATAGTAAGATTGAAAGTAGGTGCCTTAGATGGGGCATGGATATTATCAACAACGCCATCTATGACAATGCCTTTATTCTTGTTCTAGCTTTTGTTCTTGTCCTTAGAACTAGATCTAGATTCATACTTGTCTTTTTGAAGTGTGATGTCTCCCTTTTTCACAAGTACTTTCTCAATTTTGATCGCATTATCTACCATCTTGTCAAAAGATGTATGATTTTGCATTTGTAAAGGGTAGTTGATTTCTAGAACAAGATTGTTGATGAAGATTTCCAACTTCTCAGTTTTGGGAATGGGTATAGCATATAGAGAAAATTTCTTCCTCCACCGCTTGAGGAATGTCAGGAATGGTTCTCCTGGATATTGTTTCATATTGTAGATGTCAATCATGGTGACCAGATGTTGAATATTGTAGGAGTATTGTTGATAGAATAGTTTGATTAACTCCTCAAAATTTTTGATAGTAGGAGGCATTCTAGAGAACCAATGAATGGCTTCTCCTCCCAAATATCGAGGGAAAAGATGCATTAAGTAAGTTGGTTCATGCATAAACTCCATAGATTGAGTAAAAAATTCTCTGACATGATCTTAAGGGTTAGAGTTTCCATCATACTTATCATATTTTGGCATCTCCACTCTTTTAGGGAATGGTGACATGTATAAGTCTTTATCGAATGGAAAAGGGCATAGAGCTTCCATGGAGAACTCTTTAGGTTCCTTTTCTTTCTCAAGTTTGTTAAGTTTGACTTGCATGGCATGCATTTGTTTCATCATAGCCGTGATAGGAGTTTCTTCCTCATGTGTAATGATATCTTCCACATTAAATTTTGGAGGAAGTTTAGCTCCTTGATGAGCTAACTCTAGAAAATATGCTTCTCTATCTTCCTTCAAGAAATTTTTCATCATTCTTTTGAAGTCATCATCGTTTTAATATCGAACAATTTCAGAAGGTGTAGGTTCTTGATCCATATTGTGTTGATATTGGTGTCCTTGAGACCCATGATGTGTCCCTCCATGAGACATGTTAGGAGTTTTAGGTCTCCCTAGATTAGATTGAGGAGGGGTTTTTTGATTACCTCCATGAGTTGATGGAGGGGGTACGTAACCAGTTTTCAATCAAAAATTGCCAAGACCGTCGTCTTCGTAAAGACCAGAATTATAGAGTTGCTCAAGAGTGGGACCCTTCTGAATAGTCAAAGGTGCGGTGCTAAATGCTTCTCCATATTTCTTGTGTGAAGAAGCTCTAGTTTCCACCATTAACCTTGGGTGAAGCCAAAGAATAAGATGAAGACAACTGAAGAATGAATTGATTCAAGAAGATCGAATGACACAACCTTGTCAAGATTGAAGTGATTAAAGAATTAGATCGGACATAAATGAAGGATACTATGCCATAGTAGTGTGGGTAGACACCCAATAGATGGCGGGCACAAGCTCACAACACTTAGCCATTTAGGCAAAAAGATTGAATTTGAAGATAATGTTGACAAGGTTTTGACACAAGATGAAAAAAACTCAAATCGAGAATCCAGAAGGCAAGATCAAACTCAAAGGCTCACTTGAGGAAAATGAATGAATTTGTTCTAGTTTCTACTCTGTTCTTGACACAGTGGTTTGTTCAATAGATTCTAGAAATAAGTCGTGAAAATTGAGTTTCTGACAATTCTGACCACTTTTTGCAGTTTTTCTCAAATGACTTTCTGCAGGATTGTACGACAGTGGGTATGCTGTGAAATGATAATTGACAAACTCATATGACAATTGTAAAACTCATACGATGATTGATAGAAAACTTTTTGACTTTTGTTTTTTACTGGTGGCAAAACTCATAGGACACTATACAAGGTATCATACGACAATAAGGGGGTTCTGAAATGACACTTGCCAAAAATCGTACGACTTTTTGACAATGGGATGACTTTTGACTCCAGAAAGGATTTTTACTTCAGATTTTGCAAGTTTTTTGGGTTTTCAATTTCAGATTGTTCATAAATTTCTCTGTCTAGGTTTGAAGATTATTTTGAGATCATTCTTTTTCGGTAGCCAAATAGATAAACAAGCACACAAAACAACAAGCAAGTGATTCCAAGCACATTTGAAAACAATGAACATGGGACAAAGCAACCCTACGCATGAACAATCAAGTGACTGAATGTGCTAATCCCTAGAAGTGCTAATTATGTATGTTCCAAAAAGTTTTTCAACAACGCACATATTCCTAGAAAAATAAAATTTTTGGCCTCACTAGAGTTTGTAGTAATGGTTTGACTCTGCAACTTTTGTGATCTCAAGAGGGTGAACTCCAATCCAGGTGCACTGGGGTTTTGACACAGTCTAAGAAATTAATCAATCAGGAGCTGCTAGGGAGATCTAACAACCCAAAAAGAGACCACACCTATGAAGATTTCCTCTACAAGGACATTTATATAGCGACTACTGCTACCACGGTGAAAATGGCTATTACCGCTTGAAGTTCCATCCACATGGTTGACCCAAGTTAAGGGAATGTCCACTACGATTAACCCTCTCTAAAGGTGATTCACAAAAGATACCATAGGGGGACTAGATCAGATTCAAGGATCTGGGTTTCTGGTACTATCCAAAAAGGAAGTAGAGCATAATCCCCTAACCTCTTCACTTCACCAAGATAAAGCAAACAAATTAATTTGATATGGTAAGACCAAGATTATCTCACAAAGATCCATGACGACAACCACTTATGATCTGTCAACCTATCCAGAGAGAGAATGTATCAATCAAAAGTTGAAGACACACAAATCTAGTAGAACGTGAGACTTTCTTAGTACCTTTCCTACCTACAAGGGGATCCTTCGTCAAGAGGAGCTTTGCATGAATAAACAAGTGAAAGAAGCTCGATCTCTCAAGATCATCCACAAATAGTGTTCATAGGGCCTAATTACTATGTGTAATAGATATGCAAAAGGCAAATCTATGTTCATTTTAGAGCCCAAAATGAAGTCTGTGATATGAAAGCAAGAAAATCACACAAGCTTGATACGTGAGAGTTCATTTTAATCCAAATCAAAATGTTATCAGCTTGAGAAGAATACCTGAATTCCTCACAATGTGCTTAGTAGATTTTTACCTGTTTTAGCAATTTAGTTGCACCTTTTCCAATCAGTTTCAATAAGTATCAATAAAAAATAGAAGATTTCAATTGTTAGGGTTAGATGTTAGTCCAAATCTGAAAACTACCAAAAAAAATCTGAAATGACAATTAAATTCTAGAGTCAAAACTCGTACGACAGTGGGTTACCTCCCAGATGACAGTCTGGAAACTCATATGTTTGTGAGTATCCTATCATATGACAATCGGGCTTCCAAACAACAGAGTGTACTCTCTAATATGAGCTTCAAAATTTGAACTTGTCATACAATAGTGGGTACTTCCCAAAATGACTTTTTGACAAAAGTCGTACGAAAAAATGTATGGACAGAAAATTAAAAATCATAGTTTTAACCAGAAAATGACAAGAAATTGATAGAAAGATGATGGAAACCCATTTCAGGGCCCCATGGTGGGTGCCAGAAATGTGTGTGCAAATTTTGTACCTAGCTGTAGACACAACACTTCAGTAAAACATTAGAGGTTAGACAAAAACCAAAATTGTGCAATGAAATAGAAATTGAACTAACCAGGCGATTTACTACCTTCTAGTAGGTGCGAGTATGATACTCTCAGATCAGACCGAGACTAGTGATAATGCAACACCTAAACAAAGGATTTGAATGTGAAGAATGAAAACTATGAATGCAGATTAAGCTTTATTTTTGTATTTTCTATGCAATAAGATGAAGGAAACTGATATGAATCTATTCTATATGAAAAACTGATATGATATGCAATTAATCTAAGAATTGATATGCTAAATGATATGAATGCTCAAAAACAATGAAGATCTCACAATAGCTTTGATTCGCAAAGATAGATTCTTCGATCACCAATTCACTAGCGTGAGGATGCAATTTCGTTGATCCTTTTAGAAGAGCTAAAGCCTTGATTTTATAGAAATCTAGGGCTTGAGGATGCATTGAGAAAAGCCATAAATCACTATTGATAAACTCAGGTTGATTTTTGAGTTATCAGGAAATCAGAGATAATTAACTCACAAAATCATGCAAAAGCATGCAAGAACAACTTTTTAACTCAAATCAGAAGTTTAGATCAACTTTGAACTCAAAATAGACTGTTGAGTTTCCAAAAGTTAACAACTTGCATTGATTTCCTGATTTTGAGTTTTAACTGCTCTTTGAATGTGCACAATTAATTATGAATTAATTAAATAAATAAAGTGATTTATTCTCAACTTAACTGATTAAAACAATTGATTTATGGGTTAATCAATTATTAAATCAAACTTTATTCAAAAACTATATGATTAAAAATTGACAATTGACTTTAATTAATTAAATAAGAATTTAATCAATTAGTCATGAGATTTTAGATTTATTGTCAAAATTAAATAATACAATTTAGGAATAATTTTAATTAAATTCAATTAAATAATTAAGTGGTAGAATTAAATTAATTAATTAAATATTCATCATATTCAATTAATCAAACTTTAGGATAAATAGGATTTATCACCAAATAATAATTAAATTAAAGATAATTAGGATAAATAGGAATATTGCTAGGAATATTCCCTGATGCAAAATTTAAGATAAAATCAATTAGAATTTGATAATGTGTAGATGTGCCTTAGGTTAGGACTTTGATATCGATTTCATTTGAATTTGAAGATGTAGGAGGTTAATGAACCTATAGCCCATTTTTGTGGTATTACAGGGCCCTGAAACGGGTTTCCATCATCTTTCTATCAATTTCTATCACTTTCTTGTCATTTTTTGGGTTAAAATTGTGATTTTTATTTTCTGTCTGTACATTTTTCATACGACTTTTGTCAGAAAGTCATTTCGGGAGGTACCCATTGTCGTACGATAGGTTCAGATTTCAAGGCTCGTATCAGAGAGTACACATTGTCATTTGGAAGCCCAATTGTCACATGAACAGATACCCACAATCGTACGAGTTTCCAAACTGTTGTCTGGGAGGTAACCCACTGTCGTACGAGTTTTGACTCTAGAATTCAATTGTCATTTCATTATTTTTGACAGTTTTCCAGATTTGATTTTTAGATTTGGACTGACAGCTAACCTTAACAATTGAAATCTTTTGTTTTTTATTGATACTTGTTGAATCTGATTGTGGAAAGTGCAACTAAATTGCTAAAACAGGTAAAAATCTACTAAGCACGTTGTGAGGAATTCAGGTATTCTTCTCAAGATGATAACATTTCAATTTGGATTAAAACGAACTCTCACGTGTCAAGCTTGTGTGATTTTCTTGCTTTCATATCATAGACTTCATTTTGGGCTATAAAACGAACATAGATTTGCTTTCTACATATTTGTTACACATAGTAAATAGGCCCTATGAACACTATTTGTGGATGATCTTGAGAGATTGAGCTTCTTTCGCTTGTTTATTCATGTGAAGCTCCTCTTGATGAAGGATCCCCTTGTAGGTAGGGAAAGTACTAAGAGAGTCTCACGTTCTACTAGATTTGTGTGTCTTCAACTTTTGATTGATACATTCTCTCTCTAAAGAGGTTGATAGATCATAAGCAGTTGATGTCATAGGTCTTTGTGAGATAATCTTGGTCTTAGCGTGTCAGATTAATCCATTTGCTTTGTTTTGGTTAAAAGTGAAAAGGCTAGAGGACTATGCTCTACTCCTTTTTTGGGTAGTATCATAAACTCAGATCCTTGAATCTGGAACCAATCTCCATGTGGTATCTTTTGTGAGTCACCTTTAGAGAGGGTTAACCGTAGTGGACATTCCCTTAATTGGGTCAGCCATGTGGATGGAACCTTAAGCGGTAATAGCCATTTTTGTCGTGGTAGCAACAACCGCTATATAAATGTCCTTGTGGAGGAAATCTTCACAGGTGTGGTCTCTTATTAGGCTGGTAGATCTCCCTAGCAACTCTTGATTGATTAATTTCTTAGATTGTGTCAAAACCTCAGTGTGCCTGGATTGGAGTTCACCCTCTTGAGATCATAAAAGTTACAGACTCGGACCATTACTACAAACCCTAGTGAGGCCAAATTTTCATTTTTCTAGGAATATGTGCGTTATTGAAAAACTTTTTGGAACATACACAATTAGCACTCCTAGGGATTAGCACATTCAGTCACTTGATTGTTCATGCCCAGGGTTTCTTTGTCCCCTGTTCATTGTTTTCAGACGTGCTTGGAATCACTTGCTTGCTATTTTGTGTCCTTTTTTATCTATCTGACTATAAAAAATGAATGATCTCAAAATAATCTTCAAACTTGGATAGAGAAATTTATGAACAATCTAAAATTGAAAATGAAAATTTGCAAAATCTAAAGTCAAAATCCTTTCTGGAGTCAAAAGTCATCCCATCAGGTCAGAAAGTCGTATGCATTTTGGCAAGTGTCATTTCAGAACCCCCATATTGTCGTATGATAGCTTGTATAGTGTTGTACAAGTTTTGCCACTAGTAAAAAACAAAAGTAAAAAATTTGCTATCAATTGTCATGTGAGTTTTGCAACTGTCGTATGAGTTTGTCAATTGTCATTTCATAGCATACCCACTGTCGTACGAACCTGCAAAAATTTGTTTGAGAAAAATTGCCAGAGAGTGGTCAGAATTGTCAGAAACTTAGTTTTTACAGCCTATTTCCAGAATCTATTGAACCAATCACTGTGTCAGGAACATAGCAAAAACTAGAATGAATTCATTCATTTTCCTCAAGTGAGCCTTTGAGTCTAATCTTGCCTTTTGGATTCTCGATTTGAGTCTTTTTCATCTTGTGTCAAAACCTTGTCAACATTATCTTCAAATTCAATCTTTTTGCCTAAATGACTAAGTGTTGTGAGCTCATGCTCGCCATCTATTGGGCATCTACCCACACTACTATGGCATAGTATCCTTCATTTATGTTCGATCTATTCTTTAATCACTTCAATCTTGACAAGGTTGCGTCATTCGATCTTCTTGAATCAATTCATTCTTCAATTGTCTTCATCTTATTCTTTGGCTTCACCCAGGGTTAATGGTGGAAACCAAATCTTTGTCACATAAGAAATCTAGAGAGGTATACCATACAATACCTCTGAATACTCTCCAGGCCCCAACTCTTGAACAACTCTACAATTCTGGTCTTTACGAAGATGATGGTCTTGGCAATTTTTGATTGAAAACTGGTTACATACCCCCTCTATCAACTCACAGAGGTAATCAACAAACCCCTCCTCAATCTAATCTAGGGAGCCTTAAAACTCCTAACATGTCTCACATATGGACACAACACGGGTCTCAAGGATGCTAATCTCAACACGGTATGGATCAAGAACCTACACCTTCTGAAATTGTTCAATATCAAAATGATGATGACTTCAAAACAATGATGAAACATTTCTTAAAGGAAGATAGAGAAGCATACTTTCTAGAGTTATCTCATCAAGGAGCTAAACTTCCTCCAAAATTTAATGTGGAAGATATCATTACACATGAGGAAGAAACTCCTATCATGGCTATGATGAAACAGATGCAGACCATGCAAGTCAAACTTAACAAACTTGAAAAAGAAAAGGAACCTAAGGAGTTCTCCATGGAAGCTCTATGCCCTTTTCCATTCGATAAAGACTTGTACATGCCGCCATTCCCTAAAAGAGTGGAGATGCCAAAATATGATAAATATGATGGAAACTCTAACCCTCAAAATCATGTTAGAGAATTTTGTACTCAATCTATGGAGTTTATGCATGAACCAACCTACTTAATGTGTCTTTTCCCTCGATCTCTAGGAGGAGCAACCATTCATTGGTTCTCTAGAATGCCTCCTACTATCAAAAATTTTGAGGAGTTAATCAAACTATTCTATCAATAATACTCCTATAATATTCAACATCTGGTCACCATGATCGACATCTACAATTTGAAACAATATCTAGGAGAACCATTCCTGACATTTCTCAAGAGGTGGAGGAAGAAATTTTCTCTATATGCTAGACCTATTCTAGAAACTGAGAAGCTGGAAATCTTCATCAAAAATCTTGTTCCAGAAATCAACTACCCTTTACAAATGCAAAATCATACATCTTTTGACAAGATGATGGATAATGCGATCAAAATTGAGAAAGTACTTGTGAAAAAAGGAGACATCACACTTCAAAAAGACAAGTATGAATCTGGATCTAGTTCCAAGGACAAGAATAAAAACTGGAACAAGAATAAAGGCATTGTCACAAATGGCATTGTTGATAATATTCGTGCCCCATCTAAGACACCTACTTTCAATCTTACTGTTGGTACCCAAGCCATCAAAGCTTCTGAAGCCAAAGCCATAGAGTCCAACAAAAAATCATCTAATTACAAACCTTGGGCTACAGATCCTAATCACAAATTCACTCCTCTTGGAGAATCCTTGGAATCTGCCATGAAAATTCTATTGGCAAACAAAATCATCTACTTGCCTGAGATGAAAGTCTTTGATCCAGAACCTAAGCCGAAATGGTGGAGAGAGAAGGATTTCTGTGAATTCCATTGCAATAAAGGTCATAAGACTAATAACTGCATTCGCTTGAAGCACATTCTACAAGACAAAATTGATAATGGAAACATCATGATTGACAATCATAAGAGTAATAATGATCATACAAAATTCACAAAACCATTTCCTAAACATGGTAAAGAAGATTCTTCTTCTCAGCCTAATATGGGTGCTAAAGTAAATTATGCCTACTCAGGAAACAATACTATTATCAATATGGTTGAGCCATGCCTATCTGAGCATTGCAATGTCATCACAATTGTAAGAAGGGATAGAGATAATCAATCAACTAATGTAGTTACTCAATCACAAGCTCAAGCACACCTACAAGGACAAATACCAAATTCATCAAGTGTCCCTAAGGTGTCTTTCAATCTTTCATCTACTTCTAAATAGAAGGTTACATCTAAATCTTAAATCCTAAATACACGAGGCCTACTTCATACAGTATTGTCCAACAACTCCAACATACAAATGCTAAAATCTTCATGTTTGAGTTGCTTCAGATATCTCTAGCTCATAGAGCCATTCTAGACAAAGCTCTACTCGGATCCAATGTTCTTGATGACCTTGATTTAGATAGATTCTAGACTATGGTTGGTCATCTTACATCTCCAAAGTACATTTCCTTTTCAAAGGAAGATGATAACTCCTTGAGTCATCCGCATAACCAGCCCTTGTATATTGAAGTCTTGATCCAAAACTGTCATGTCAAACGTGTGTTGATAGATGGAGGCGCTGGCCTAAACATTTGTTCTTTCAGCTTCATTACACAATTGGGATTTTTAGAAATGGCCATTGATCCCAGGAAGAAGATAACTATCAAAGCATATGATGAGCAAGAAAGATCTTCTAAGGGAACTATTGTCTTACCTATCAGAACATGTCCTGCCATCAGAGATACTATATGTCAAGTTCTTGATCTACCTTTGTCTTACAATATCCTTCCAGGAAGACCCTAGATACATGAAATGATATCCATACCCTCTACATTCCATTAGTGTTTGAAGTTTCCTTATGAAGGAATCGAGGTGACGATTCCAGCTGATCTATATACCACTTGCAATACATTGAAAGAGAGTGTTGATAAACTTGTTCCTAATAATAGAGAATCTTCTACTAAGTAGCTAGACGTTGCTTCAACATCCAAGATGGAAGACATTTCTAAAGAGGTTGAGATAAAATAAAATGATATGGGAGAATATACTATAGCACCAATCTTATCTTTGACATCTCTCCCTATCTCACTTAAGTCTTATGAGCAAACTCTCAAATAGTCCAAGCTAGAGTCTAAAGAACCTCTTGAAGCATATAAAGGGAATTTTGTTGCAGATCAAGTATCTAAACAGGAGTTTGAAGAGGATGAAGTTGTGCTTGCATGGCTATACAAAGATGAACCAAAATCTCAACTTGTCCAAAAATGTGATGCTAAAATACCGAATATCCCTTCTAAGTTATATGGCCCAGGCGACAAATTGATCACAAAGATGGGATATAAAGGAAAAGGACCTCTCAGACTATAGGGTAAATGTCTTCTGTCACCTCTTGATCATTGTGGTTGAGTAAACAGGAATACAATAGGTCTAGGATACACGAAGAAACCTTTTTGTCTTAGCAAGAACTCCCCGCATGTATTAGAACAAATTGAGCCTTCCGTAGCAAATCAACTAAAGGGAGAAATAACTGAACAATCTAATGGTGATAACTCAGACACCACTAATGAACTCATTCCTTATGAGCATTCGCTTAAAGAAATAAAAGACTTCCTTGAAGTTGAACATGATCCAATAAAATTAATTAATGTAGTAGAAACATAAGAACCTACTATAGAGCAAGAGATAGTTGCAACACAAGAACCAGCTAATCTCGAAGGAATCAAAAAGAGGAAGGTGGTAGTTATTCTGAGACAGATTCCCATGAGTATGAATTCAAATCAGAATCTGAGGGAAACCCTTCTTGGGGTATTCATCCTTACTTTACTCATGTTCTTAGATTTTCTAGAGGTCTAGATGAAGAAACAGAGGATGAATCAAATGACTATGAATGGGGAGTCATTCCAAAACTAGATGAGCTTATTACAAAAAAGCATGTTGATGTTATCCACCAATATGCATCTAAACCCAACGTATGTCTAGAGCAAAATGATGAACTTAATGCGTCTGATCCACCAATGGCTGAAGTGGACTCCCACAATGACATTAAGCCTATTCATAAATTGAATGTCTTAAGTTGTAATATCACCTTTGAAATCGAGCATCGGGTTAGGACCAATGATGACAGATCTATATTCATAAACACTATTTCCTAATCTTTCACGACTTTGACTATCCAAAATCCTGAAGTTCTTGACCAAATCTCTACCAATATGAGCCAAGGTATTTATACCTTTCCCAATGACTATGCCCTTGCTTGCTACCTCAATGTAGTTGAGCCCATGAGGACTTCCATTAGTGAACTAAGCATTAGCATGACAGAGTCGAACATCAAGTATCTAGTTAGAAAAATAAGAATAAGAAAAAAAGGAAAGGAGTTCTGAGGGTGAAAACCACTTTGTGGCAGTCTCAAAACCTACAACAGTAAAAATAAAAGACATATCCAAAGGTGAAAACCTCTCTGAGGCACCTAAGGATGAGATATTTTATGTCCTTCCAAGTCATTTATAGGATAGATCTCCAATTCTAATTGAGCCCACTCAATCTATCAATTTGGGAACAACAGAAGAACCCCAGTTGATAGCACAATCTTTATCAAAAGAAGAAAAGCAAAAATTTACAACATTCTTAACAAAGAAGAAGATCAACTTTGCATGGAAATAATCATATATGCTAGGGTTGGATCTTGATCTTATAATGCACCATTTATCTATAGCTCCAAACATTAAACCTGTTAAGCAAAAATTGAGAAAGATGCATCCACATGTTGCACTCTTGGTAAAAGCTAAATTAGAGAAGCTCCTAAAAGCCGAATTTATCCAAGTTATTGATTATGCAGAATGGATCTCTAATATTGTACCTATTTCTAAACCAAACAAATCTATAAGAGTATGCACATATTTTAGAGATGTAAACAAAGCATGCCCTAAATATGATTTTCCATTACCTAACATTGATATGGTAGCGGACATGACTGCGGGCTTTGAGATGTATTATTTAGTGGATAGTTTTTCTGGATATAATCAAATCAAAATTGCTCCAGAGGATTAAGAGAAAACTTCTTTCACATGTGCATGGGGTACCTTTTGTTGGAATGTCATGCCATTTGGGCTTAAGAATGCTGGTGCTACATATCAGAGAGCTATGACATCTATTTTTCATGACATGATGCACTGAACTATGGAGGATTATGTTGATGATACTTTAGAAAAATCTATGATTAGAGCTAAACATTTAAATGACTTGAGAAAGATACTAGATAGAATGGAAAAATTTAGTCTCAGACTAAATCCTTAGAAGTGTGCTTTTGGTGTCACTTCTGGAAAGCTCTTAGGATACATAGTTCAAAGAAGGGCATTAAAGTTGATCCAACTGAAGTAAAGGCTATAATGGAGATGCAACCCCCAAAGATATTAGTCAAATGAGAACACTGCAAGGGAGGGTTCAGTCTATCATACACTTCATATCTCAGCTAGCAGACATATCACAACCTTTCACAAAGACATTACATAAAGGTGTGACCTTTGCATGGAATGAGGAATGTGAAAATAATTTTACTCATATCGAGAAATATCTATCAAATCCTCCTATCTTGATGCCTCCCATTCAAGGGAAGCCTTTGATCTTATATGTCTCCACTACAAATACATCACTGGGGGCATTGCTTGCACAACATGATGAAAATAAGAAGGAAAGAGCTATATATTATATCAGTAGAACATTGGTGGCATACGAAAAGAACTATTCTATGATTGAAAAAGCTTGTCTAGCTGTGACATTTGCATCACAAAAATTGAGACATTATATGTTGGCTCATACTACGCATTTAGTAGCTAAAATTGATCCACTAAAGTACCTACTAAGCAAAGTTGCCCTCACGGGTAGATTAGCTAAATGGGTCATGCTCTTAAGTGAATTTGACATTGAATATGTTGAAAGAAAAGCTATAAAAGGATAGGTTATTGCTGATAAATTAGCAAATGCACCTTTATTTGATGATACACCAATGTAAATGGAATTTCTAGATTCCTCTATCATGAATCTTTCTTCTAGAGAATGGCAGTTATTCTTTGACGACTCCTATACACAGAATGGATTTGGAGCAGGCATATTATTCATAACTCCTCAAGGATACTCAATCCTAAAAGCATTTAGAATCAAGTTTCCTTGCACAAATAATCTTTTTGAATATGAAGCCCTTCTTAATGGCATGAAAATGGAAATTGAGTGGAGAGTAAAAAAATTACACATTCATGGAGACTCACAACTTGTAATCCATCAAGTCAATGATGTGTACCAAACTAAGGATGAAAAGCTCATTCCATACAAGAGAATGGTAGATGATCTCAAGAAATATTTCATCTCTATCACATTTGAGAAAATACCTAGAACAAAGAGTAAGGTTGTCGATGCAATGGCAACATTATCTACTTTATTACAACAGCCTGAACATGAGCTACACTACGAGTTCCTGGTGGAAGCACTATCTTATCTTGGATATAATTCCCCTGATACCCACAAGATTTGGACTATTGTAGGTCATGATTCATCCAGATATAAATACCTATTCTCCTATCTCAAAGACCAAATCATTCCTGATACTTTTAACCATCATGAAAAGAGATACCTTATCCGTAATGCCTCCCGATAAGTCATCATTGGTCATGATCTTTACAAATGAGGTCTAGATGGTACACTACTTGGATGTTTAGAATGGGAAGAGTCTCAATGTGTGTTAGAGGAAGTCCATGATGGTATTTGTGGGTCACACTCAAATGGTTTAACACTAGCTCAAAAACTTATTAGGGCAGGGTACTATTGGCCTAAAATGGAGAAAGAGTCTATCAAGTTTACTAAGAACTGTCAAAAATGCCAAGTGCACGGCAACTTAATTCATGCCCCAGGGAGAGATCTAATTCCCTTCACTACTCAATGGCCTTTTCATCAATGGGCATTTGATCTTATAGGATCCATACATCCTCACTCTTCTAATGGACATACCCATATAATCACGACTACAAATTATTTTACAAAATGGGTAGAAGTAGTCCCTTTAACACAAGCAATTGGGAAACAAATATCTATGTTCATCTTGAACTAAATCATATGTCGGTATGGTATTCCACACTCTATAGTCACAGATAATGGTGGACAATTGAAGAACAAAGACTTGGATGATTTATGTGCCAAATTCAAGATTAAACAACATTGATCATCTATCTACTATCCTCAAGGGAATGGATAAGCAAAGGCTTCAAATAAGAATCTATTGAAAATCTTGCACCATACAGTTAATAAAATAGGAAGAGATTGGCATCTCATGATCAATCCAACTCTCTGGGCCTCCAGAACAAGTATTAGAACGCCCACTAGGGCTACACCTTTCTCTTTAGTTTATGGGTTTGAAGCTGTACTACCTATTGAGGTTGAAATCACATCACTAAGAATCAAAATGCATGGTCTACTAATTGATGATGACTACAGAGTGTCTAGGTTGCAAGAACTTGAACTACTAGATGAGCACAAATAAGCAACGTATGATCATCTTAGAGTGTATCAGAATAGAATGTCTAGAGGCTACAACAAGAAAGTTAGACACATAGAATTTTAGGTTAGCGATCTAGTCTTGAGAGAGAATCCTAAAAATCAATCACATAGAGAATGCAAGGGGAAATTTGAACCCAACTAGCTGGGTCCCTTTGTTATCACTGCTACTTTTGGCCCCAGAGCCTATCAACTTTCGATGACTAAAGGGAACAGCTCTGAGAACCAATCAACATTCTCCATCTGAAGAAATTCTACGCCTAAGGCATTTAGTCTATGGTAAAATGTCCAAAAAAAATTATAAAAATTGGAAAAAGTCTTGAAAAAAATAAACATCTTGGTGAAAACCTAGCAATGGGCACCTTGATGATTCACAAAAAAATAAAAAAAATAAAAAGTACAAAAAAAATTGAAAAAATGAAAAATGCAAAAAAATGAGAAAAAGAAAAAGTGCCTTGGTGAAAACCTAGAAACAGGCGCCTTGGTAGCAAAAATAGAATCTCTCCCCAAGATGGTAAAAACCTGGCAAATGGGCACCACTTGTTTCAAAATGCTCCGTCTATCAGAGCCATCTTGGTCTTTCCCAACTTTCAGTCTTGCTTTAGTTTGTACATATCTCCCAATTTGTTCCTGCTTTCCTATTTTCAATAAGTCAGTTTGTACATGAATCGGTTCAAGCATCTGTATCCTATCAATGTTCAAACTTGGGGGCAATCAATATCATATCTTATGGCCTCCAATGTATCTTACGCATGTCATATCCAATCAGAATCCTTTGAAGCTTCATTTGAGTTAGTCAGTCTGTCTCGTCTCCAGAAAGGATTTTGCATCTACAACAACACAATCAAACATCAAATTGAAAACAATTTATGCTTTTTACATGCTTTTATCTCCTTGTCTACTTCCTAATTCACATTGAGATTTTTGCATATTATGTCCCTTCGAGCTCTTCGATGATGTCCTTTACAAGATTTAGGGAATGACGACTAGGGGCATAATCTTTTCTTTGTCTTCTGTTTGTTTGTGAAAATCTAACAAGTTTGGAAATTTGAGATTGAAATGGTGTCCATCTGTAAGAGCCTCTATCTTGAATTCAATGGCCATGTGTACCTCAACCATTAATTCCTAGAAAATTCAAGGAAGTTTGATCTAACTATTATCTTTTTGAGTGAGTTCTTTCTCCTATTTGTGAAATGCGATCTTGCCTAAGGATGAGAATGATAAAGGGTCACTACGGGTAATTCACATTGGATTTAGAATGATCTCTTGACTGCTTGATGTGTTTATTTCAGCAAGGTGTATTCTGGTCATCATGACATTTATGTTTTGATGCTTATACAAATTGCTATATTAAAATGGACATGATATTCAGGTCATCCTGCCGTTTGTGCCTTGGTGCTTATATCTAATCTGACATTCCAAAAATAAAATAAATATTCATAAGTTCATGGTTATTTGACCAGTGGACATTGTATTGATTCCCGTGCATACAAATCATTATTCATATGTCTATGGTTTTTATAAACTAGTGGGCATTGTATTGATTTATCCGATTACCTATCAAACTCAATGATGACAAATGACTGACATATGATCAGTGACTAGGTCCTAGGTCTTAGGTTGCATTTCATTTTGCATGTCATTTTTCACTTTGCATGATTGCATGATCTCACAAATTGCTTGACAATCTTTAAACAATCCTTCTAAAACTATACTTAAACTACAAATGAAGAGTTGAATCTCATACAAAGGTTTTTTGACAGAAACACAAGTCGTCACAATCCTAGGTTACACATCCTTTTTGACATAAGACTAAGTACTTGTCTTCATCAATACCTGCAAAACATATCATGTGTATTGTTGCATTTTCATTACATAATCATAATCATTCATTCTATCTATTACATTACATACATTTCCATACATACATTTCCATAATCAGATACATTTGCATACCATTCATACATATGAAAGAAAATCATTGCATTGCATGAATCCATACATACATTCTACTCTAATCATAGCATTTACATCACATGATATCATCATACATTAAAAAAATGACAAGTACAAATGAAGTCACAACCAAAAGTCTTGATCTCATATATATATCATAAAACTCAAAATAGTTAGGGGTGCACTACTGGCATAATATACAAAAGAATGAGCTCATGTGAGCTATCAGAATAGTATCAGTATCGAAAGAGAAACAAAAATAAAAGAATATCCTGACAGATCAGTTGTTGGCCTAATCCTCTCCGTCTGGTGGAGGTGGTGGTGGTGCATCTGGTACTGCCTCAACTCTAGGTGCTCTCACTCTCTCTGATGCTATCATGTACTACGACTACGAAGGAAATCTCTGAGCAAGTGAAACTATAGAATAGTGTGCAGAAACATAGCAAGCAAATCTGGAGGTTTGATGGATAACCTCTGCCTACAATCTCTGCACCTCACCATGAAGCTCAGTGCGTTGTCTGTCTGCCTCTAGATATCTCTCTTCCTAGTGAGAATTATGCACCTTCAAGTCCTGGACCTGTAATATGAGCCTCCTCACGATCTCCTATGTAGAGAATGGCACACTGGGATCCACATCTACCATAGGCATGTTAGTATCCTCAGCAGGTTGCTCTGTGGTCTCTGCTCTCTATGCCTTACGATGTCTAACCTCTGCACCCAGATCAAAACTAGTATCCTCTTGTATGGGATCAGTATCACCACCTACAACTTGCTCAACTACAAGTACCTCCTTGGCACTACCAACACTCCCTAAAGTACCGCCCTCTCCCCTAGTCTGTCTTTGTGCACTTGTAGATCTACCTGCTATGGAACTAGTGGGATGAGAGGGCCTCATCTATCCTGATGGTCTCTGTGGAGGAGCCATCACTCTTGGTCTCAGAGGTGTGGGATGTACAATCAAAACCTGTGTGGGTCTAGGACCCTATCCCATTGGAGCACCTATGACATCCATCACCTCCTCCATGGAAGGTATCAACTCTGTAGGGTCAGAGAATCTCTGTAAAGGATGATATACAAGCCATGTAATAAAACCATCTGTAACTCCTACATCAAAAACCTATGGCCTATACTACCAATCTCTACCAATGATAACACTATACTCCTGTGAACAAAAGGTAAAAGAAAGCCTTGGGGTCCATCCAAGTCTGAGCTTATGAGCTATCTGAGCGTAAGAGGCATAATCCTGTGGTGCATCCTACACTCATCCATACTGATGCCATACCCTAGTGATAAGAAATCTCTCCAATATAGAGGATGATCATCCTATCAGCACCCGACTCTGAAAGAAGAAATTGAACTACTCCCGTGCAGTAGGCCAAGGCTCAATCTCTAAATAGGGCCTCCATCGTACAAATGTCATGTCATCAAGACATCATCTCCAATACTCTACATGGCCCATATGCCCTTATATGAAATATCCAACATATATATATATCATAGGCTCCTGTGGCTGGCTCTGTGAGGTACACACTGGTCTCAAAACTGGGATATGCTCCCATGCCCAGATCTACAAAACTAGAGGACTGACAGAAAAACTCTTGCTCTCCTGATACACTACCTCGTGCATCTCAGAGAACATGTGGGCCAAAAGACACTGACCCTAGGCTAACTTGGAAGGAGTCACCATCAAACGTGCAACCACAGGGGCCCAACCCATCAGAAGACCGTTCTGCTGATGGTCAGACATGATGATACCGCCGATCATCCCAGCTATAATACACTAGTCTATGAGACTGTCCATAATGTTGTACCAAGGTCTCCCATGAAATAGACCCAGTCAACTAAGTGTCATCTTCGAAGAGACATCTGAAAGCTAATAGTCCAGAGTTCCCCGAACTCACATACGTTGGACGTTGACTACTATGAAATGGAATCCAAAGAATCCTATACACATCCTCTGGAGTCACAGTAAGCTCTCCAATAGGAAGATTAAATGTATGTGTCTCTAAATGGAATCTCTCTATCAATGTCATCAAAACACCATGGTTTACCCTAATCTCGGGTAAATGGATCAAATACTCAAAACCGCAAGCAACAAGATGTACTCTCATCGGATCCGATAAGAAAACACAGAGCCTTTAAGTGGCTGGATGTGAGATGCATACGTGAACATCAGGATATATGACCTACATAGCACATAAATGGGGAACCCCATCAGTACTTTGGTTGACAAAGAGGTTACACATACAGGAATGGAATAGTTTTCTATTTCAGAAGGTAGATCAAAGACTCAAGAATCAAGCTCAAAGATCAAAAAATTCAAAATTTTTCCCTAGAAATGAGTTTTGGGCTCACTGTTTTTCAAATGACAAATCAAACTGGTAGAAAAACTCATACGAGTTTTCACTGGTTACCATACGACAAAGCATGATGATACGACACTGTATACCTCCTCGTACAAGTTAGGAGGGACCTGACAAAATGTCGTACGACTCTTGGGTCCCTCTCATATGAGTCTTGGGGGTTAATGAAATGACAATCTACCTAGGGTTGAAAAGTCATACAAGCCCAAACGGACAGTCGTACGAGTTTCTGTGCATGCAAAAATTAAAAATTGAAAATGTACAAAATAAATGCTAAAAATGCTATAAACAAAGAAAATTTGACTTTTCAAAGAAGCAAAGAGGTCCACCTACCGGATGTCCATACTGTCAAGGTCTCTGATGCCTCCGACTGCGCTCAAAATGATGAGAAGACATAGGTACCTTTGATTCTGCCATTTTCTTGCTCAGAGGGCTCCATAAAGTTTTCAAAAGTCAATGGTGAAAATGAATTGAAAATGACCCTTTTGGCCTTTATATAGCTTTTGACCTAATTTTCAAAAGTGCTCTATTTTTCACAAAAATTACACCCTTGGCTAATTTCGACGTTCTAAACCCATTTTTGAGATCAAAATCAAAATCTGAGATCATTTACTATGTCAAAATCATGATTTAAAATTTTCAGACCCAGGATGTCTGACTGCTTGCATAATTGACCTTCAATCATCATAGAAATTTAGAATTCAACTTAACTGATTATCTTACATCAAACTATCAAAATTTCAACTTGGTCAACTATGGTCAACTCATGGTCAAACCTAGTTAAATTCAGTCTCCAAGACCTCTAAACAATGTAGAATGCATTCTCGAACATGTACAACCACTTCTCAAATCAATTAACATGCTTCTAAACCATTCAACGCTGACTTTTCTTGTCAGATTTCAATTTTAATCCTGAAGGGGGCATGGTATTGCACATCATTCAAAGTCTGTAATCTAAATCTATAATCAAATCTTTCCTTAGTAATCAAGACAACAACCACGTCTAGTTACTGATTCATCTAAAGTCCTCATTGCTTGGAGCAAATCTATCATCTCTTGGGGCATATCAGATTCATCTAGTATCCTAAATCTATCTTGTAAACTGTACCAGCTGTTCGTAACCATCAGTTCATTAGTGTTATTTCCTTGGTTCTTCATAACTGATGGGTTCAGGATGTGATACCAATATGATTCATACAAGGACATTGAGGTCTAGAATTGGTCACTCACTTCTTCGCAATCATAAGGTTTAAAATCAGGTGTTTTGACACTTTTTTCATAATCACTGGTTCATTGTTGATATAGCTAGCATCATCTCGATTCCTAGTCATTCTGGGCCTGGGTTGATATCTATCTTTCAAATCTTTCAAATCAGTTTCATACGTATATCAAACAAAGACTAATCTTTGAACCACTATGCTTTGCACAGTGATTCAAAGAGGGGCAAAATGTAATACCCCAAAAATGGGCTATAGGTTCATTAACCTCCTACATCTTCAATTCGAATGAAATCAACATCGAAGTCCTAACCTAAGGCACATCTGCACATTATTGAATTCTAATTGATTTTATCTTAAATTCTGCATCAGGGAATATTCCTAGAAATATTCCTATTTATCCTAATTATCTTTAATTTAATTATTATTTGGTGATAAATCCTATTTATCCTAAAGTTTGATTAATTGAATATTCTAAATATTTAATTAATTAGATTTAATACTGCCACTTAATTATTTAATTAAATTTAATTAAATTATTCCTAAATTGTATTATTTAATTTTGACAATAAATCAAGAATCTCATGACTAATTGATTAAATTCTTATTTAATTAATTCATGCCAATTGCCAATATTTAGTAATATAGTTTTTGAATAAAGTTTGGTTTAATAATTGATCAACCCATAAATCAATTGTTTTAAATTCAAAAATCAGTTAAGTAAAGGATAAATCACTTTATTTATTTAATTAATTCATAATTAATTGTGCACATTCAAAGAGCAGTTAAACTCAAAATTAGGAAATCAATGCAAGTTGTTAACTTTTGGAAACTCAACATTCTATTTTGAGTTCAAAGCTGATCTAAACTTCAGATTTGAGTTAAAAAGCTGTTCTTGCATGCTTTTGCATGATTTTGTGAGTTAATTGTTTCTGATTTCTTGTTAACTCAAAAATCAACCTGAGTTTATCAAGAGTGATTTATGGCTTTTCTCAATGCATCCTAAAGCCCTGGATTTCTATAAAATCAAGGCTTCAACTCTTCTAAAAGGATCCTCGAAATTGCATCCTCACGCTGGCGAATTGGTGATCGAAGAATCTATCTTTGCGAATCAGAGTTGTTGTAAGATCTTCGTTGTTTTTTAGCATTCATATCATTTAGCATATCAATTCTTAGATTTAATTGCATATCATATAATTTTTTCATATAGAATAGATTCATATCAGTTTCCTTCATCTTATTGCATAGAAAATACAAAAATATAGATTAAATCTGCATTCATATAGTTTTTATTCTTTGCATTCAAATCCTTCATTTAGGTGTTGTATTGTCATTGGTCTCGGTCTGATATGAGAGTATCATACTCACACCTACTAGAAGACAGTAAATTGCCTAGTTAGTTGAGTTTACATTTCATTGCACGATTTTGGTTTTTGCTAACCTCTAATGTTTTACTAAAGTGATGTGTCTACAGCTAGGTACAAAACTCACACACACAGATCAAACATAATGGGAGCACCCTCTCCACCATTTTCCAATCTTGAGTGGGAGGAAATGAAGAACACCCTTAAATATCTCCATACCAGAAAAAAGGTCAAGACCTTTAAGTTTGAGGAACTTTGTCCTCATCATTTCAATTGATCTATCATAATATTCCCCTTCTCCAAACACTTTTAGACGCCCAATTTTGACAAATATAGAGGGAAGGGTGACCTCATTAATCATGTCGAATAATTCTACTTGGCTTGTCAAGAGGTTGCCTACAGTGACAATTTTCTTATGCGCCTCTTTCCAGAAAGTTTGGGGGAACCTCTCTTGAATGGTTCTATAAAATCCCATATAGTTTAGTCAATACCTTTGGAAACATGTCCAAGAAATTCATATCCTATTATGCACACAAAATAGAGCATGAACTCTCTCTCCTTGACCTCTGCAATGCAAAACAAAAGGGTGGTGAAACCCTAGTTGACTACATACAAAGATGGAAAACCTTATGCACTTGAATTCCATACAAACCCCTTGAGAAAGACTTGGCCAAGATATTCATTGACAACTTGCATCCCAAGTTGGCCCATTATATGCGCATGAATTGCATTCACACTTATAAAGATATTTGAGAGAAGGGGTCATATATGGAAAGAGGTCTTTTGGATAAAGGCATTATCAAGAATTACAAAAAAACACACAATGAAATAACTAAAAATGATCATCCTTGTTATTGGAACAAGAAAAAGAATGCAGTAATTGATGGGCCCATAGATATAAAATATGTCTAAGTTGTCATAGTTGGCCCCAAGCCACCGCTTGCTATCTATCAACCAATGGATAATAAAACAAATTCTATCTCAGTCCTTGATGGGCAACCCAAACCCCGCATCTAGAATAACTATAAATGAACATTCACCCCTTTGGGTGAGTTATTGGATGTGATATTCCATAGAATGGACAAATTCAATTTGATTGTGCATCCAAAGACTCAACTATTTGATGATTCAACTCCCAAACCTACGTGGTATAGAGAGAACAAGTACTACGATTATCACTGTCTCAGGGGACATGCCACCATAAAGTACATAAAGATGAAGCATTACATCCAAGATCATATAGATTGAAAAGAGATTACAATTGACCCTCCAATGCAGGCTTCACCTAATGCAAATATTTAGATCTACCAAAATATGTTTCCTAAACTCAACATGAGTAAGACCCCAACTAACACAAATAAGGGACCTCATAATCAAGGACCCAATAAATAAGGTGACCATGGTGATGGAAATGATTACACTACTATTTAAATCAACTATAACAACATTATCGATTACATCACATAAGTTGAACCCTTTGTTAGCATGATCCATATCAAAGGATTAGATAATCAATGCACAGTCACAACACAATGAGGAAGAATATCTGTTGCTAGTGCCACTGACACATCTTCCTCTAATGTATCATATAACCTCTTATAACACCTTGGTAATATACCCATATAAATCTCCATCTTAGATCTTCTTCACATAACACCTATTTATCAAGAGATCCTCACCAAGGCCTTACTATATTCATGTGTCCCAAATGACATTGATCCCAAACATTTAAAGACCCTTGTAGGCCACCTATCATCATCTTATACCCTCTTATTGAAACCCTCTAACATACCATCCATCGAAATAGATCATAACCTCCCACTCTGTACCGTTGTCATGGTAAATTTTTTTTGTTAAATAGGTCATGATAGATAATGGTTTTACCCTAAATATTTTTACCTTGAAATTTATCTCACAAGTGAGGTACACTAAAGATGATATTTCAAAAGAGGTCATCACTTTGAAAGAATATGACAATTTGGAGCATACCTTAGAAGGTACCATTTCACTACTCATTAATTTGGGCCCAACAAAACAAGACACGATATGCCAAGTTATTGATCTAGACCTTCCATAAAAAATCCTCCTTGGTTGCCCATGGATCCATGTCATGTAGGTCATCCCCTCCACATTCCATCAATGCATCGAGTTCCCCCATAATGACTCGGTCACCATCAAAGCAAAACCCCAATCTTTCATATATTTTTGTGTGTTAGAGGTGTTAATCCCTCATTCAAATCATTTCCCTAGAATAGACATAGGACCTCTATGGCCATCTCCTCCCACTCTCACTTTGATCATGAGACCATACTTGCTTGCAATCTCTCCACTGTTAAGATCAACAACAATGGATATGAGGAATACAATATATCAAATGCTTTGCATTAGGGGCATTTCCCCTTGACCCACACACACAAAGACACCCATCTCAGTAGAGTCAAACACAAAAACATGGACCCCAACCAAAGAGGATTGCATCCTAAACATTCCTATATGTTGGGAACTTGTATAAAGAAGAAATGTAACCTGATATCAATAGATGGTTATATCGAGACACCCCATCCCCTAACAAAAAAACTCCTTGATTAATTTAAGGAGAAGTATCCCAAATCACATAGACTAGCTACTCAATAATGGAACTATTGAGGTGGTGGTCTAGGGAATGAAGAAATTGGTATGAGGGATCCTCTTGAGCCTACTAATAGGCTAGGGAACCAAGGTCTTGGATTTGGCATAAATCTGATTGGGGGTGCTAATGTGACTAATTGTACTTTCCTTAATGTCCAATACAAAATTGTTGAAGTCGAAGAAATTCTTGAAGAGGAAGTTAAGAGATCCTATGAAAATATACTTAGTGATACAAATTTCCTAGGAAACTCCATCCTTCTCCAAATCTCCATCAACCTCATTAACCTTACACTTGTACATCTCAAACTCATAGATTGGGATCGACCAAGTGTTGCGCATATTGATGAGTTCCAAAGCAAGGATGGGCTCCTTGAATTCATGGGAGAAACAAAATGAGAAGATTGGGGGCATGATTCCACACATATATAAAAATTGGATCCCAAGGAATATTTTGGGGAAGAGGAGGTACTTAACACAAAAATAAGAATAAAAATCAAAGAGAAAAACATCGAGTGTCTTAGTGAAAACCCCTCTAGGGAAGCTCTTGACTCAAAAAAATAAAAATAAAGGATGTATCCTTTGGTGAAAACCTCTTTGAGGTGCCAGAGGATGATGATTCTCCTCTTTCTCTCATTCATGATTACAGGATAGAGAAGTCATCTATTTTGATCGAAGATAGTAAATCCATCAACCTGGGAATAAAATAATGTCCACACATCACGTACATAGAAGCTTCATTGTCAAGGGCCAAAGAAAATGATTTTAGTGCACTAATCCATGAAGCTAATATCAAATTTGCATGGTCTTATGCTCACATGCTTGGGATAGATCCTAATTTAGTAGTTCATCATCTTGTAGGCGACCCAAATGCCAAACTAGCCAAATAAAAGCTTCACATGATACATCCAAAGGTGATCTAGAGAATATTTTATAAGATAAGTTCATCAACATCATTGACTATTTAGAGTGGATCTCCAACATGGAGTCAGTTGGTAAACCTGCATGTGATATTAGAATTGCACAAATTTCTAGAACCTCAACAAGGCATGTCCTAAGGATGACCTCTCATTACCAAACATTGATATGCTAATGGACCCCACAACTGGACATGGAATTCTATTTCTCATGGATGGTTTCTTTGGTTACAATCAAATAAGAATCGTAGAAGAAGATCAACATAAGAAAACATTCACCACCCTATGGGGTACCTTCTATTACAATTTCATGCCCTTCAGACTCAAGAATGCAGGGGAGATGTATCATAAATCCATGACTATCATCTTCTATGACATGATTCATAAGATCCTTAAATACTACGTAGATGACATCTTAGGAAAATCTAGAACAAGAGAAGACCACCTCAATGTGCTTGAATGTATATTTGACCGCCTTCACAAGTATGGGTTAAATCTTGACCTAAAGAAATGTGTCTTCAAATTCACACATGGAAAACTCATGGGATTCATAGTATTAAGAAGAGGCATAGAGATATATCCCAAGAAGGTCATGAAATTGCCTCCTCCAAGAACTCTCAAGCAACTAAATAGTCTACAAGGAAAGATGCAATTTGTTCACAGGTTAATCTCACAACTTTCTGATAAATGTGAATCATTCACTCATGTATTGTGCAAGGAAATAATATTCAAATGAGGTCTTCACTATCAGAGAGGTTTCAAAAAGATCAAGGAATATATGGAAAACCTACCAATTCTTATACCACCTACTCCTGGAAAGCCCCTCATATTATACAATTCAGCTACTACCATGACACTAGGGGCACTTCTGGCTCAACAATATGACCATGGAAAATAAAAATCAATTTACTACATCACTCGCACACTCATGGGATATGAGCTTAACTAATCACCTATGGATAAAGCATGCCTTGCAATGGTTTTTACCTCTCAAAAACTCTAACACTGCATGCTTAGTCACATAGTCAAGCTCATATCTAAAGTGAATCCCCTAAAAAATCTACTCTCTTGCACTACTCTCATAAGCTGCATGGTTAAATGGTTATGCTTCTAAATGATTTTGACATACAATACATAGACAAAAAAGTAATCAAGCAATAGGTCATTGCATATCAGTTGGACAAAGAACCACTAGTAGATGCTTATCTGTTGGTTATGGAATTCCTAGATGAACACTTGTGCATGATCGAAGAAAAACCTACATGGAAGTTATATTTTAATAGCTCTTACATAACTTATGGATTGGGGTAGGGATCCTTTTCATCATTCCTCAAGGTGACTACAGCCCCAAGGATTAAAGTTACATTTCCCATGTACTAACAAAATCACAGAGTATGAAGCTCTCATCTTTAGACTTAAGAGGACCATCCAATAGAATAATACATAAATACAAGTGTTTGGAGACACAACTTATCATCAAGAAATTCATGGATGAATTTCAAACTAAGGATGATAAGTTACTACCATACAAGAAAATGGTAGACAAAATGAAACAACACTTCTTGGTCCTACATTTTATACAAGTACTAAGATTGCAAAATATGGTAGTAGCTGTAATAGCCACCATCGACTCACTCCTCAAAGTACCACATGATGTGATAGAATATGAGTTTTTATTTGAGTATCTCCACACACCCTCTTATGAGAAGGTCGACTCTAAAATGGTGTGTGTCTTGGTTGGTCCCCAGTCGCCATGGTACCACGACATTCATGTTTATCTAAAAAATGGTATCATATCCCCTTGTCTCACCAACACCGAATGCCAAAACCTCATAGGTAGATCTTCCTGCTACACCCTTGTATCCACCAACCTATATCATTAAGGTTATCACAACATAATCTCTAGATGTTTAGACTCTAATGAGGCTTCCCTAACATTACAAGAGGTTTACGTAGGAACCTGCAGTGCCCACTCAAGTGGCATGGTTCTAACTAAACAACTTCGCATATTGGGATACTACTATCCTACTACAGAGCATGACACCTATGAGTTTGTGAAGAGGTTCCTATCATGTCAAGAACATATAAATCTGGTCCATGTGTCAGCACAAGATCTACATCCTGTTGATCCTCCATTACCCTTCTCATGTTGGGGCTTCAACCTCATTGGTAAGATCTCTCCCTTATCCTCTGATGAACATAAGTACATTATCACTACTATTGGATACTTCACTAAGTGGATATAATCAATTATTCTCACCCTTACTATTGGTGTCTAGATATCCAAATTCATCCTCTACCACATCATTTGTTTCTTTGGCATCTCCTCTACCATTTTCACATATCATGGCACTCCATTTGAGAACCAACACTTAGATGATCTGTGCGAATAATTTCATATCCACCACCACTACTCTAGTTCTTATTTCCCCCAAGGTAATGGCCAAGCTAAGGCAACCAAAAAAACCATTATGAAGATCCTTAAAAAGGTTGTCAATGATTCTAGTTGTAATTGGCACCTCCAAATCAATCCCACCCTTCCAGCCTACCACACTTGATATTACACTCTCACCGACACCACCCCATACTCTCTTGTATATGGTGTTGAAGTCATCTAACCAATTAAGGTTGAGTTTACATCACTGCACATTTCACTCAAGAACTTGATCACCGATGAAGACTACAATGTAACATGACTCACACAACTAGATTTGCAAGATGAAAAGAGGCAATAAGCATATGCTCACCTGGTTGTATACTAGAATAGGATTAAGAGAAGATATAACAAAAAGATCCACCCATGATAATTCCAAGTGGGGGACATGGTCCTTAAAGAGAATCATTGAACAGTCTCACAATAGGTAGGGATAATCAAGCCATTGTCTCTCTTAAGGGTAATATATCTATGCTCTGGATTACCTATCCCCATCATGAAATGCATTTAAATTGTCAACCCAGGGATGTAGAATTGAAATGGGACAGTACAATTTGTGCACTAAGTTCCTTTAGGATTCATAGCACCTATGCTGCAAGAAGATAAAATGCATGAAAGGAATCTATGTTATTGGTGCAAGAAAGTAAACACACTTGACTATTGAATAGAATTACTGCATAAAACTTATGAAATGAATCTAAACCTGTCTAACAACTCAAAACATTCACTATACCCGTTTCTGCAAATATTGTAGGAACAACCACAGTGGCAATGCTGTAGGAGTAAAATAGTAACTCTATTTGAAAATAAGAAAAGTACAGGAAAAAAAAATCTATTCTAACTTAATCTAATCCGCCTTCCAAGTGGCCCCCCTTGGTTGGCTTCTGCTAACTACTCAACACAAGAGATAATCCAAAATCACTCTTCCATTAAATTCTTCTTAACTGGTTACATAACAACTGAATAACTCATCAAGAATAAAAGCAGAGTAACTTCCACTATATTGAATACATAATTCTATCTTTCTTCATTACCTACTAAATTAGTGAAAAATCCCTTTATATCAAGGATTGATGATTATTGAAAACATAATAGAAAAGTCTCATTAAACCTCGCCAAATATGGAGATAACAACCATGACATAATACAATTACTACTAACAACATAATAATAGTTCTGAGGAAATATAGAAGGACTAATTCCCTATATTATCTAAAACAACAACTCCTTCAAAGCTCGGCATATCCATCGAAATCATGTTGGATTCTCCCGCCATGGTCGGTCTTCTAATGCTCCTTTAATGTAGATGCACCACTCTTCATACCGCTCTGTATTTACTTGAAAGGTTAGTAACATTCGGTACACATATGTAAGTCAACATTTTCAACTCCTACTTAAATATTAGAACACAACTTGAAATAATTATATGAAGTATTGCATTATATTTATAATAGTCAGCAAAACATATCACTCAAACTACCCATAGATTTTGTGGCTTTAGCTATACTTGGCATAGGTTCACATAAGTATAAGTAGTAAAATGTCTTGGAAATGTTTGTCAAAGTATCAAAAAAATATAAAGATCATAACAAAATTGAGGCAATAATTAGACTCATCAATCATAAGGTACAATTAGACCAAGAAAAGAAAGGGAAGTTTAAACCTACCTAGCTAGGTCCTCATGTTGTCACAACATATTTTGGCTTAGGGGCATATTAGTTATCCACACCACAAGGGGAATATTTGAATTATCCCACCAACATCATTCACCTCAAGAGGTTCTATGCCTAATTCATGTAGTGTACCCCACTTATCATAAAAAAAACATAAAAAGTCCTAAAAAAATTTCAAAAAAAAGTAAAGAGAAATAAGTGTCCAATGATGAAAACTTAGTAATCAAGCACCTTGGATAAGTATGTGTGATGAAAACATGGAAATATGTGTTACACATAGTGGACTGTACTATTATCTATCAAAATTTTGCATCCCCCCATATCCACCCACTCACATCTATTCACCTCTAGATTCCCACTAAAGTTCCCCATCACATACCCATATTCCCTTGGTGTTCTATTATCGCACGTGCACATTGAGATCTATATTACTATCCCAATTCTTGAGATTTGTACACACCAAGTTTTATATATATTAGTCCTTCAACTATATATTGGTCCTTCCGGTGTATGATAGTGTCAATTCATCCCTTGCTTCAGTCTCATTTGTACATATCTCCGCTCTAGGTCCGTCGTTGTGTCAAGTGTGATTTAGATCCTTTATTCTACTAGCCCAACGCTTTACCAAGTTCCTTGGAAGAGATTCTTTATCATTCTAATTGTCCTGGACACCTCTTTTTCCATCAATAGAAAATTTGAGGTCATACCTAATCAATAGGTCCTTGTAGGATACATATTTCCTCATATAAGACCTCATCAACTCATCTTTCAGTCAGTTGATCTCTTTGGAAAGGGACATCTTTTGGATGCTCATTTTGATCTTGGATCTCTTTGTTGGTTCTTGGTTATCTTTTTCTAGGATCCTTGATTTTTTCCTCCTCAAAGTCTTTATGATCCTTTATGTCATGGTGTGTTGCAAATGGAAGAACCTAGTGCAGGGATTTAAAGATTGGAAAATACTATGATAAGGTGTTATGTGATATCATGCCTATGGATTGTTGTCATATTTTGTTGGGTAGACCTTGGCAATATGATAGACATGCTATATATGATGGGAGATTGCATAAGTATACTATTGTGGCTGATGGAAAGAAACAAATCTTGTTACGATTGATGGAAGAACCTGTTAGTAATGTTTGTACATCTGTGAAAGTTTGTTTGATGGAAGGAAGAAAGTTTGTTAATTCTTTGAAGAGGAATGATGTATGTTTTGCTATGATTCCTAATAAGTCGAGTAAGAAAACAAAGGATAATGTCCTTGAGGAGATTGATAAGTTACTCACCGAGTATAGTGATATCATTTCTAATAATGTACCTGATGGTTTGCCACTGAAAAGAAGCATTGATCATTGTATGGATCTAATCCTTGGAGCTAGTTTACCAAATAAGGCACCTCATTGGTTGACACCTACCGAGAATTAGGAATTAAACTAACATATTCAAGAGTTGCTGGAGAAAGGTTTGATCAGAGAAAGTTTGATTCCTTGTGCAGTACCTGCTATATTGGCACCGAAGAAGAATGGAGAATGGAGAATGTTTACTGACTCAAGAGAAATCAATAAGATAACAATGAAATATAGGTTTCCTATACCGAGAATGGATGACATCATGGATAGTTTGACTAGAGAAAAGTATTTCACAAAGATTGATTTGAAAAGTGGGTATCATCATATCAGAATCAGAGAAGGTGATGAATGGAAGACTGCTTTCAAGACAAAAGAAGGTTTGTATGTCTTTTGGTTTAACTAATGCACCAAGTACTTTTATGAGGTTGATGAATGAAGTTTTGAAGAAATTCTTGGGTAAATTTGTGATTGTATATCTTGATGATATTCTGATATTTAGTAAGACCAGATAAGAACATTTGTTGCATGTTAGACAAGTTTTGTAGAGATTGAAAGAGGAAAAGTTGTTGATAAATCTGAAAAAGTGTTCATTCATGAAAGAAGAGATTGTGTATTTAGGACTTGTTATTTCAGTTGATGGTTTGAAGATAGATCCTGAAAAGGTTGAAGCTATTTTGAATTGGCCTACACCTATGAATGCTAGTGAGGTAAGATCATTTCATGGTTTGGCAAGTTTTTATTGAAAGTTCATAAGGAATTTCAGTTCAATTTGTAATGCTATGACTGAGACTATGAGAGGAGACAAAAGAGAATTCAAATGGACACATGGAGCTGACAGAAGTTTTGAGACTCTAAAGCAGAAGGTTGTTGAATTACCTATTTTGGCATTACCTGATTTCAGTAAAGTATTTCAAGTAGAATGTGATGCAAGTGGAAGTGCAATTGGAGCTGTGTTGAGTCAAGAAGGTAAACCTATTGCTTTCTTTAGTGAAAAGTTGAATGATGCTAGAAGGAAATATTCTGTGTATGATCAAGAATTCTATGTTATTGTTCAAGCACTGAAGAAATGGAGACATTATTTGATATCGAGTGAATTTGTGTTGTATACTGATCATAAGGCTTTACAATACTTGGGTAGTTAGAATAAGCTGAATCAGAGACATATGAAATGGGTTGAGTATTTTCAGAGTTATACATTTGTGAAAAAGCATAAGAGTGGAGTTACTAACCGAGTTGCTGATGCATTGAGTAGAAGATCTTTGATGACCGAGATGAAAATTGAAGTTCTTGGTTTTGATGAGATGAAAGGTTTGTATGAAAATGACCCTGATTTTTCTGAGCCATGGAGAAAGTGAAGAGCACCTATTCAAGATCAAGAAGATACTAAATGGGATGAATATTTTATTCTGGAAGGTATGTTGTTTAAAGGTATTCAGTTGTGTATATCGAGAGGAGTAATGAGATCTAATTTGATAAAGGAGAAACACAGTAGCGGTTCGGCTGGACATTTTGGTATTGATAAAACATGGAATTTGCTTAAGGAGAAGTACTATTGGCCACAGTTGTATAAAGATGTTCAAAAATTTGTGAAAAGTTGTGGAATTTGTCAAGTTGCAAAAGGAGTAAGTCAAAATATTGGACTATGTACACCGATTGCTATTCCTGAGAAACCTTGGATTAACATTAGTATGGACTTTGTTCTTGGCTTACCGAAGACAGTAAGAGGTAATGATTCAATATTTGTTGTTGTGGATATATTTTATAAGATGGCACATTTTATACCATGTAGAAAGACATTAGATGCAGTACATGTAGCAGATCTTTTCTTTAAGGAAATTGTCAGATTGCTTGGATTACCGAGGAGTATTATCTCTGACCGAGACAGTAAATTTGTTGAATATTTTTGGAAAACACTTTGGAAGAAATTTGGCACTGAGTTGAAATATAGTTCTACATTTCACCCACAAATCGATGGACAAATTGAAGTTGTGAACAGAAGTTTGGGAAATCTGTTGAGATGTTTAGTTGGAGACACACCGAGTATTTGGGATTCTATGTTGGCACAAGCAAAGTTTTCATATAATAATTCAATGAATAGGAGTACTGGAAAGACACCATTTGAGATTGTGAATGGCACACAACTGAGAGGAATATCTAATTTGAGAGACATTGCTGATGAGTATAAGAAAAGTGCTGAAGGAGTAAAGTTTGCTGAGTACATGAAGACATTGCATGAAGATGTGAAGTTGAAACTGGAAGACACTAATCAGAAATACAAAGATAAAGCTAATAAATCAAGGAGACATAAGACTTTTGATATTGGTGATGAAGTGATGGTTCATTTGAAGAAAGGTCAATTTCCTATTGGAACATATGGGAAGCTGAAAATGAAGAAGTTTGGACCTTGCAAGATTCTGAAGAAATTTGACAGTGGAAATGCATATGAGATTGAGTTACCTGATGACATGGACATATCACCTATTTTCAACATTGCTAATTTTTATGAGTATCATGAACTTGATGAAGAAGTGACAGTACCAACAGAATATCCTAAGAACCAGAATGATGAAGTTGAACAGATTTTGAAGGAAAGAGTTGGCAAAATTACAAGAGGAAAACAATATATGGAGTACCTAATAAAATGGAAGAATAGACTGATGGAAGATAGTTCATGGATTTCACAGTCTGAGTTGGATGCATCTCAGACCAAGCATACCAAATGATTCAGAGAATCATTTCAAAATAACCCCAGGTGTTTGATGTAGGAGCATCTTGGGTCCTTGGCAATCCTGTGTCACCAAAAATAATTTGGATTTTGTCTGTGTTGCTCAGTTTCTTCTTTGACCAAGTTGGTCGGTAGTTGGTCGACTTCCTTTGGTTACCAAGTGTGGTCGGTTCTCTCCTGGGTGGTTGGTTATTTCTCTAGCGCTCAACATTATTTGTCTGCTGCTCGGTCATCTTGCTTACCGACGGGTCTAGTTTTATTTCCTGTTGTGGCTGACTTGTGTATTTATATTGGATCATAGATTTAATGTTGGAATCCATTATTGGGAAGTGTGTGGTCCTAGATCTGACTGTTTCTTTCATTAATTATGGATCTAAAGGCCGATTCAGTTCGGTGGCTTCTTGTATAAATGTAGTTGTTTGGTTATAGTTTGGGAGGCAATTTTGATAGGAGATGGTAGACATTAGATTGGAGATTTGGAACAGATCCTCGCATGTTGGAGGAATTTTGTAATTCATTATAATATCTGGTCCTAACTAGGAAGGCCTTACAGCCTAGCATGTATGATTCCAATTGATGATAATATATGAAATTTTTTGCATTCTCTCTCTCACTCTTGTGTTTGCTGGCTTTCGCGTGTGTTGAGCAGGCTTGGATCATTAGGGTACACCATCCTTTGGCCCCTCTTTCTCACTACCTTGCATCATGTATATATGTCACAAAATGCATACATGTCATACATATCAACATATCACATCCTACATATACTAATAAGAACATAGGCACATACTCATCCTACATCACACATTAGTACCACATCATTAACCATACATGCATCATCATAAAGACACCCATCTGACATCACAAACATGTCAATACGTCAACATATATACACATATGCATATCCATCCAAAAGCAAAGAAAAATAACACATGACATAGTCCTGATCAACTCTCCATCCATATATATTAACAGTCCCACAAAATGTCCTAGACAAAAAATACAATCCCCAACCCATCAAAGAATAAAGTACATGAGGTACATCACAATATGGATCATGTATCCCCAAAAATAATGCTATCATACATAGAATAAATGAGTGCTCAAAATTGTGATCATACTGTAGGAGGTTGGTTGACGCGATCCTATGATGGGTCTTGTACTGGGGCATCCTGAAGGTCATCATGTATCATAGGGTCCTGAGATGACTCATCCTGCCTTGATTGCTCTACCACTGGCATCTTGGCTGATCTCATAGACACCCTCTCTGTCCCCCCCTCGGTGTCATGTAATACCCACCCTTTACTACCATTTATGTTTATGATGCCAAACCCTTTTAGACCACTTTTTATGTGTATATTAGATCTTCAATTGTATTTAATGATTCAATACTATGATACTTTGATCATTTGACTTATATCAAGTTAGTTAGATGATGATGGTTATTTTCATATGATGATGTTATGTATTATGTTTTACTAATCCCTTACCTGCATGTGTATGCGTGGAGTGTGTATTTTATATTTATGTTTGATGTTTGTAGTTAATTGCTTGTGAGATCCACATGCTATACCGATCCCTACCATTATCTATTTTATATATATATACAAGCTCAATTTTGTGATGTAGGTTTGCAGGTACTAGGCATCGACTTCCATGAATTGTTAGGATGAGCATGCCCTATCACATTATCTCAACGGTAAGAGAGGGGAGATAACATCCATGTCTAAATCCTATCTTAAGCTATTTATTGTCCTGAATAGTGGACAAGTATCTAATTTATTACCCCTCTAAATTCATCAAGGTGACGTGAATTCGTGAACCCTTCTTTTGAGCTTGATTATTGCACTTTGATATAGTCAGTTTTCTTCATATATATATATGTATATGTATATGTATATGTATATGTATGTATGTATGTATGTATGTATGTACATGCTTAAGTTTGTGATGTAGGTTTGCAGGTACTAGGCATCGACTTCCATGAATTGTCAGGATGAGCATGCCCCATCACATTATCTCAAAGGTAAGAGAGGGGA
The DNA here is from genome assembly GCA_027943335.1 of Chamaecyparis obtusa. Taxonomy (NCBI): domain Eukaryota; kingdom Viridiplantae; phylum Streptophyta; class Pinopsida; order Cupressales; family Cupressaceae; genus Chamaecyparis; species Chamaecyparis obtusa. The sequence goes on along the minus strand of BSBK01008039.1, from coordinate 2,447,262 downwards.
GATAACATCCATGTCTAAATCCTATCTTAAGCCATTTATTGTCCTGAATAGTGGACAAGTATCTAATTTATTACCCCTCTAAATTCATCAAGGTGACGTGAATTCCCAAACCCTTCCTTTGAGCTTGATTATTGCATTTTGATGTAGTCAGTTTTCTTCACGTTTGCATGCCATGTGGTTAATGATGTTTTTGTATTAAAGTGGATTAAGGATTTAATTATAAAATTAAATAATTATACCTTATAAAAAATAGGAATATTAAATATATAGATATTTAATTAATGAGAATTAATTAAATACCTATGTTATTAAAGAGAATTGATTAAGAAGTCTACTAATAGAAGTTGAGGATTTAAATAAATGTTAAATCCAAATTGAAATTTAAATGCATAAATAAATATAAAATGATATTTATTATCAAATTGCATATGCTAGGAATTTTAATTTAATTAAAATATAAAAATTAATATTTAAATGCAAAAAGGAGTTAAGTGATTTTTAATGTTGAATTATATATTTTATTAATTAAAAATTAAATCCAACACTTTTGAATGCATCATTTTTTTTATAAAAACAAATCTGAACTCAAAACAAGAGTTCATTAAAGGAGTTGATATTTGAGTTAATTGTTTTATTGTTTTTAACATGAGTTCTATTTCTGTGATTTGGATTTGCATTCTTTCAACTCTGATTTCTGGTTTTCTATATTATAACTCTAGGAGGCCTTTCGAGGGATTATTCAATCAAGTTTGAAGAATCCTCTTGGATGAATTTTTGAATTAAAGAATTTTATTAGAAGATTGGAGCTTTTGGAGTTTAAATTTGGTCATCATTCTTCATTGTTTTTCAGTGTTATTGTTCGAGGTAGGTTTTCAGATCTTTTGTCTTTCCATTAAAAGATTGTATTCATTATGCTTGATCTCGTTGATGTGAATGTTGGAAATTAGGAATTTTTGTTTTAAATGTGATTTGTAGAAAAAATGATTTTAAGAGAAAATTAGATCTAGGGTTTTGAGAAACATCATATACCTTGAGGTTTTCCTAACTTAGTCTTCCATTAGATTATTGAATTTTTTATTTGAGAAATATATATATTCTTTCCAAATAGGTCTAGAGGAAAATAAAACCTAGTTTTGTATACAGAATAAATTGAGAGAAATAATTTTTTTTTTATCATTTTAAAAGGAGAAATGAGTAAATTGTTATTTATTGAAAAAAGGACTCGTTGGAAAAACATAGGTGAAAAATTCACTAGCAAAAATTATATATATATATATATATATATATATATATATATATATATATTTCAATTACATAAGATGTGTTATTATTACGCGGACTTTGCCAAATATTTGTATACTATATAAGCTTCCCGCCTAATTCACCAAAAATGATTGGTATAAATACATTCATAGATCAATGTTATTTTAGATAATTTAGTTCGGTTGGTTTTGATCTCTCAATTCTGATTGATAGCGAAGTTTTAGACTGTTGAGTGCATTGGTGATTGCAATTGATGCAAAGGTAAGTGATTAATTTTTTAAGTTTACTATGTTCTAATATTATTCTGAATTCACCTAAGGTTTCACCTCTATCTGTCTACAATTTTGAGTTCATTCTTATTTCCAATACGTGTTACAATTATAAACCTTAGTTTCAAAACCATCAAAAATTTTGAATCCGAAATGGCACAATTTGTACAGTCGTGTTAGAAGTTTATAGATTATTATTAATTATTATTTGTATTGTCTTTCTGAAGATTGACAAATGATGTATCACACATGACACGTGTCACTTTTCTAGAACATTCTTGAAGACTTTTTAATCCTTTACAATTAATGCCTGAAATAGATCTTTCAACTTAATAGCTTATTACACTTAATAAAATATATATTACACTTAATTAAATGTTTCACCAAATTTAGATTTTAACTATAGTTAAAGTCTTAATTAAATATTTATCATTTATTGTCCATCATAATCGATAATTACTTCACAAATGAGATAAAATAAAACCCCAATAATAAATCACATCCATATATACAAACTCTTTTTGAAAATAAAATGCAATTAGCATTAGTTATAATCTAAATTCAGTATGATCATACTAAATTATAAATTAATTGAATTATTTATAATTCTAACCAAATTAATCAATTTACAAATTAATCCCATAATCATTATATCTTCAATTTAAAAAGAATAATATCATATAAAACAATTCAATTTTAAATTTAAATCTAACTTAAATCTAATTATAAATATAATTTAAATATAAGATAAAATAATTAAATTATCTAAAATAAATTAAATCTCAAATTAAATAAACTAATTTATAACCATTTTATTTATTATTTATTTAAATAATAAATAAAATAAACAACATATATAATAAAATAACATTAATTCAAAATAACCATTAAAAGTATTAATAAATAAAAACATTAATTAATATATTCTAAATAGATATTAATTTAAAATAAATAAATAACATTGGGGGGCCCACCCCCCTTTTACACCCTCTAGCTTCCTTTTAAGGGGGCCCTACCATTGAGGTCACCCTTGTCATCGATAGAGGTACAGTTGTGCCGGTAGGACATTGTCGTGCTGGTAGTGGTGACTATCGTGCTGACAGTGGGGTAGCGGGGATTGAGAGCTTGTCGTCCCTTCATATATATATATATATATATATATATATATATATAGATATATATATATATAGTTTTTGAATAAGGTAAAAATAGGTTTTGAATGGAACCTGAAACCATTTACATCATAGCAAAAAGATAAAGCAATAAAGTTTTCCAAAATGATACACCTGCTGGAAAGAATAGAGAAGGACCCAAAAAAACACTAGAAATGACTACAAAAGCAAAGAAATTAGATCTAGCAACACTACCAGTAGCACCTAGCAACGACCATGACAAAACTAATTGCTTATCATTTTGTCTGCCTTCATCTTCAGCTTCTCCATCTTCTGGATTTCTTTTTTCAGGTCCTTCAACTCCTTTGGCTTCTCAAGGATCTTCCTCTGAATATGCCCTTTGGTTCTAGTACCTGGACCTGCACTCCTAGCATCGTCATCAATAGTTATGGTCATATTTTCCAGCTAGTTTTTCTCTAGGTAGTTGTGAAGCATATTCAGGTTGATGATAGCCACATTGAGTCCTTCATTGCTATGGCTCAGGACTTCATTAATCATTTTCCCATTGTTGCTAACTTTGACCTTAATTTCCTTCACCTTGTTGTCAATGATTTTGTTGATTTCGGTTGTTATCTCCTCCTTCCACCTTTTATTGTTTACCTTATCTAGAATCTTGTTCTCCAGCTTCTCCAACCTCATATTCAGGGTTTCCATAGTTTTCTCCAGAGAATGAAGGTGGAGCTTAATCTCCTATATCTCCTAATTGATCCAATCTTGAGGAATACTCTGACCTTCCTCTTTTTTAACCTTGTCCAAGTTCATAGCATCCTCCAGGGGAGCGGTGAAATCATCTTTTTGACTTTTTTCCTCCTCAGTGGCATTCTGTTCAGTACTAGCACCCGCTTCTTTTTGTTCCTCCTCTTTTTCATCAATGACAAGGGAGTTCTGACTAGTTTCAATTTCATCTTCATCTTGCCTCTCCAAAAAGCCCAAAGAGTCCTCCTTAAAGGGTTCCCCATCATCTTTACTAGCCAAGTCCAAACCTTCCACATTATCCAAGTGAGCATCAATTTTTTCTTCTTCAGCGGGGAGGTCTAGGGTTTCATTCTTATCATCCTCAATAGGGGAGACCTGGGCCTCTTCTTCCTCCTCCTCAGCCATTTCCTCATCTTTTTCATCCACCTCTTCTTCTTGCTCCTCTTCAGCCCCTTCCTCTTCTTTTTCATCATCATGGTAGTCCCCATCTTTCCCATCTTCCTCTTCCTCCTTCTCATCCTTAGTTATGGCAATCATGTCCTCTTCCTGCTCAGTGCTACCAGGATCCATCTCCACATTTTCTTCCTCGTCATTTCCAATTTGCAGAGGATTAGGGATTTTTTCCTTAGATTCATCTCCGTTGCTGTCAAAACTTTTTACTTTCTTTTTCTTCCTCTTTTTACCATCTTCTTTACTATAGTCAGAAACTTTTTCCTTGTTTTTCTTTCTCTTTTTGTTGGATTCAGCCTTTCTATCCCCCTCAATAGTCTCTGAAGTTTTACCTTTGACCCTTTTAGGAATAGGGTCTGGGATAATATCTCTGGCATAGTCAAAAATAAGGAGGATCAACCCCTCATGTAACACAGGGTTATTCAGCTTCTTCCTATGCTCAGTGATGCTACTACTCAGGGAGCTCAAAAGAAAATATAGGAAGGAAATCCTCTTGTTATGCCTGAAGTGGTTAACCAGGATGAAATGCAGGTTGTAGATTTTGGAATAGCACCCATTAAGCGTGAAATAATTGATCATACTTTCAACATTTTAACCCAGAAATCTTTAATCTTAGTGATATCTACATAATTCCCCTTCCCTTCAGTCATGAGGGCCTTTTCATCAACAGTTTTAGGAAACAGGTTAAAAGCTTCAGTACCAAGCCTATGGTTACCTCTATGGAAATGGGTTCCCTCCAGGGGTAAGCACGTTATCTCAGCCATAAGATTAAGAGTAAGGGTGAAATATTTACCCCATAAATTTACTTTACCTCTAACCCAGCCCTCAGCGAATAAGGAAGTCACATGTTTGTCATAGCCGTGGAGCTTCTCAATATACTGAGAAACCCCACCCTTTTTCAGCTTCTTCCATATTTTCCTATCTTGCCTCCATTTGTCACAGTCATCCGGCTCCTCTCTTCTCAGACCGCCTCCCATTTTTTGTTTTCTGCTACTATCCTAGCTTGGCTCCTTGCAACTAATCTTCTTCTTTCTGCAATGTTTTCTTATGTTATCATGATTATTTGAATTAACCCAGGCTCCATAGATCATTAAAATTGGAATAATTATCCCACACTTCGCATTACATGCAGCCTTCCTCGAGAATTGTTTCATCCTTGTCATCATAACATTAAGTGACATGCCCTTCATTGTGATTAATTTTATCAAATGTGATTAGACTCATGTTCTTGGAATTAAGATTTCCTTCCCCTCTCCAAGATTTGATGATGTCACTTTGGGTACCCTCGTTAGCCAGCCTGTTCGTCGGCTTATTACCTTCACGGTAAATATGGGTGACGTGGCACTCTTCAAAGGTGATGAGCAACATTTTGATTTTATTTATTATATGGGCTATAGTCCAAGAACACTTTGCATTCCCTTTAATATAGTTGACAATATTGAGGGAGTCCCCCTCAAGCCAAAGTTTCGTGCAACCCATATCTTTGGCCAGAATAACCACATAAAGTGTTGCCTCAACCTCCGCCACATGGTTAGTTTGAGTCCCCAGTGGAAAAGCTATAGCCCCAAGGCAATTTCCAGCCCAGTCTATTATGAGGCCTCCCCCTCTAGCTCTTCAAGGGTTTCCTCTAGCAGAACCATCAAAATTCCCTTTTGACCAACCTAAGGGAGGAGCGGACCACATAACATTATCTCTAGGATTCAGGTCATTTCTGCTCTTCAAGTTCTCCCAAGAAATGGATATATCCTTCTTAAGGCTAGGATTCTAAGAATTGCAATCCTTTCTACCACTACTTCTATAGTTCTCCATTAAACTTCTAGTAACAGAGTTAGTTATCAAGAGGGGAGTAGCTTTTTTATCTCTGAAAATTCTGTTGTTCCTCTCCTTCCATATCTGCCATGTAAAATGAGGGAAGACAAGTTTCCAGAGGTTCCTAGCATTTTTATCATAAAAAGGGCTCTGCCATTGCTGGAAAAAGTCCTGGATATTTTGAGGTTTGACCCACTTCAGATTAAGAGAAAGAGTAATGGTGTCCCAAAATTCTCTAGCAAAGGGGTAGTGTATCATTAGATGGTTGCACGACTCAGCTTCCTCACAACACATGATACATCTATTTGGCATTTGGAAGCCTCTTTTCATAAGGTTATCCATAGTAAGGATTTTATTCTGTACAAGTAGCCAAAAATACATGTTAATTTTAGTGGTAAGATCTTTATTCCATACCTGAGCACAGAAAGGCGGATCTCCAAAGGGAATAAGAAGAGTCGAAGCAGAAGCAACCAAGAATTTTCCAGATATAGTAGGCCCCCATATCAATTCATCACACTCATTATCTCTAATAAACCAGTTATTCAACTATTTATTAACCTCTTTAAGTCTAATGTCCCTCAACCCCAAGTCAATCCATTCTTCATTTTTCTAGTAGTCACTCACAAGGACCCCAATAGGTTCTTTGCATTCCTGATTCACAGAGCTCCACTCCTCAATCTCTATGAGGGGTTTGTCCAGGATCCATTTATCATCCTAGAAGAGAATTTTCCTGCCATTTTCGAGCTTCCATCTAGCCCCTTTACTGATAAGTTTCCTACCCTTACTTATACTGTTCCAAATAAACAACCCCTGGATGTCATTAAAGGAGTGGAGGGTGCTTTCTAAAGAAGTGAGATGGTATTTACTTTTGATTATTGTGTTCCATTCTTTCCCTTCTTCAAAGATCCTCCAACATTGTTTAGCTAGAAGAGCCTTATTGGTAATAGAGATATTTCTGATGCCCAGACCCCCCAGCTTCTTTGGCTTAGAAAACTTCTCCCAAGCCACCAGGCTAAGTCTCTTCTTCTCTTCCACACCAGTCCAAAGGAAATTTTTTTGGATTTTTTCAATAGGATCCTTATACTTTAGAGGAATTTTGAAAAGGCTAAGAGCATAAACCGAGAGATTTTGAAGAGTGGCCTTTAACAATTGAACTTTTCCAACTTGGCTAAGAATCCCCAAAATAGAGTTAATTAAAATTAATTAAATGTTTATAAATGACATGTGTTTCATTTTTGGACAAAGTTTGGAAAAAATATGTATCATGCCCACATTTTACTCAAAATACAACATATGTCATCGATCTGCTATAATCTAATAGACAACTCGACGGTAATAGGTATTCATTGGCAGTTGTTGTAGGTCTCTCAACATTGAAACATAGATATTCATGTGACACATGTCACTTTTCTGGATGATGGCTATCGAATTTTGTAACCCTCACAACTTTAATCTGAAATGGATCTTAAGTTGTTGATCTTTGATCATCCTGATTGAACATTAATTTTTATTTTTTTTCATTTTCCTTATGCATAATACAATGTAATTGTTAAGTATTTTTAAAATTAAAACATAGTTTGACTTGACAATTAATTAAAACATAAGCCGAGAGATATCATTTTCTAAAAGACTAAATATTTTGTAAGTGAAAATATAAAAGTTTTATGAAATAGAGATTAAACCATTAAATAATTTCTAAATTAATTTGAGTAATTAATTAATTACTAAATAATAATAAAATTATTTTAAATGTTAAAAATAACAATTTTCTTTGTCTCTGGACTGATAAGGAAACCCAATCGTTCTAAAAACTTGAAAAATGTCCATTTGTATGGAAAACATATTAATTTTTTTTAAAAAAATAATAAACTACTTAAAAGTTAATAAAAAAAATTCATTATTTCCTCTTTATTTCAATAAAAAATTAATCACTATATATGTTAATTACAAAAGTCTATGCACTGTGGTGGATAGAGTAACAATTTATAGAAAATTTATATTTAATTTCCTTAATTTAATACATGACACATTTATATTCATATCGATAATTAATTGGGTAAAAAGTTCATACAACTTCGATTAATGGTTATCTTAATTTAAGAATTTTGACGGTAATCGAGAAGGCAATGACATAGACAATATTTACATTTAAAAATGGAAATACCATCGCTTCCTTATTTCTACTAAAACATACTTAAAGGTCTAATACACAAATAAATAAACTAATTAAAATATTGCAATCACAAAGATGTCTAAGAATCATTTTTTGTACCCATAAAACGCAAATTGAAATGAACTTGCAAAATTTTTATTATTTTTTTCATAAAATTACATTATAGAGTAAAGATAAAATCCTACTAGGTCACTGGCAGTGGACCAGTGCTAGTGCTATGATTGTATTAAAAAAAAATAAAATGTGGTATGTTTATATCTCAAAAAAGTGTGGTGACAAGCCATGGGTAACACTAGTGATTTTCCCCTCCATCTAAGTAGAATTCTCTAGAGAGGATTAACTATGAGAATTCATTGATCCATTTGTACTGCCCCTCCTCCACTTCATTGAGCAAATCCCTTACGGATAAGACCCCTAGCGATCAATACCCATTTCTTGTGGCGCTTCAATTGCCCAACAATTAGGCCCAACAAAAAAGGTTGAATGGCCACATTCTGTCTTGGGAGGAGAAGCATGGGTATTTCACTTACCCAAGGGATCCCCACCCCTATTTTTGAAAACACGACAACATCACCATCATCCCACAAGTATTCTTTTTTGAAAACCTTCCTCAAAAACATCAACATGTACACCTTTTCTCCTCCGAGGTCGAGAAGAGATGCCATAAATCATGACATAATGTCTGTGTTCACTCAGTGCTTATCTTCATTATGTAGAAACTCTCTGCCCAACACCATTTTAATAGCTTCAGTTATGAAAGGCCCACCCTCCCTACAAATTGACTCTAGGGTTTCATTTGAGAAGGAGCCCAAAAAGGCCTTCTGGGCCTCCTCAAATGTGCATTTAATCCTAATAAGAGTATCCATATAAATCTTTAGAAACCTTAAAATCAAATTAGCTATAGACTAATGACCTAAACTAGAGGCAACTACAACAATTTATCTACCAAAGACGAATTGAGGAAGAAATAAGCTAGATTGTCTATAAATAGCCTCGACTGCCTCACAATTCCTTCTCTAACCCTATTCATTCATTTGTCCTTCTAGTTCCAATTTTTTTAAATGATTAAATTTTTCTAAATATTTCCCATAAATGCATGATTGCATGAAACTAGTATATTGGTATATTGGTAATATCATCAGTACTAAATTGGAAGTTGTGCATGCGAAGTGGATCATCAAAGATAGAGAATGTCACTAATAGTGACAAGACACTTATTTAATGTTGATTACAAGTGGGTGAAGTGAGTGAAGGGATATGTGTCACCATTCTAGATACTTGCGGAAGATTGAGGTTTCCTTCAAGACTTTAAGCCTGAAATAAAACTTCAACTGTTGATCTATAATCATTGAATGATAAATGGATTTTAGGTGCACGTCACAGTGGTCACGCTTATCAATAACATTATGCAGCATGTTGTCTCTGATCCGTGATTAATTTCCATTTGGCATTGGCCCACATGACAAGTGACAACTATTGAAAAGTGATTATTAATAGATAATATTCAACGTTTGCCAATACAATTAATTTTTTTTCATTTGTAGGCAAAACATTTTCCTCATACATTATATATAGTTTCCTTCAAAAGAAAAAACTTCAACTCATACATTATATATATTTTCCTTCAAAAGCAAGAAATTTCCCTCATACATTATATTTTCCCCCATATTAATGAACTAATCGCCTCAATTTTATGGGATTTTCCTATGGTAGGAAAAAAATTGCCAATACAAACTAATTGTTTCCCCTACTTTGAATTTTCTTTGCCATCAATATAAAAATTTCCCTCAAAAAATAATGTAGGATTCTCCAAGATTTTACACCTTTTCCTAGGAGGGGTTTTCTTAAAGTTATCCCTGGACCTACCGCTAACACACATTATCCTCTCCCTTGGCTCTCATGGTCCTAGGTGCAAGAAAAAAGTGTTAGTAACACTCAAGTTTTATTTATTAGATTGAATTAGTATTTGGTGGAAAAAGAGGTGCTCACCCCAACTAATGATTCAAGAAGATCTCATTTGGTTTACTATATAAATTGATGCTAGTGTTTTGGTACACCCCATAGTTTCCCTAATACCCACATTCATGTGCAATATATTAAAATTATTTCTTATAGAGGGAGAGGACTTAGACTATGTCGTTCGGTGACATGCATAACCTTGAAGGTACCCCCACTACGAACCAATTATTTTAGCAGCCAAAAATCCTTCTATTTATTGGTGTAAGAGGCCCCTGATGCCTTCAAAGCCATCCCATATTCTCCTAGTCCTTAATCAAGATTGCATTTCCTTGGGAGGTGATGACCTATGGAATTCAAAGTTTGGTGTTCCTGAGAGTGAGTGCACTTTAAGGAGGATCATGTGTCTCCAAAATTCTAAGATACCCACTTTGAATAAGTGCACCTCATATTTATCCACAGTGGGAACTCGACAAATACTGTCACAACCTACCATAAGATTGTACTTGTTTTCTAATGTATCATAGATCAAAATTTGTGTTTGTTGTGTTTGGTGTATTTTCAAAACTATAGATCTTACATTTAATAAAAACAAACACTATTTTGTCAAAACATCCCCATTTTTGTACATAACTAGTCAAGTCAATGGCCTAACTGGTAAAAAATTCAACTTAAAATCTGTCAAATCATCATCTGAAACTAGTAAACAAGCAACTCATTTCACACGTTTTTCAATTCTCTTGGTACCAAAGTCATCTTCATAACTCAAATAGGATTATACCAAAGTCTTAGACATTAGGAAACCTCTCTTTTAGGCTCAAAAATCATTTAGGACTTCCAATATAACCGGTCAGGCTAGACCCCTTTTGATCTCTCCATATTCTAGCTTATCACAACAATCAAATATGACTCGATGCTTCATCTAAAGAAGGGGTCCAATCAAATCAATATCAAAACAATTCAACTGCAAGATTAAGAGAAATTGAACTCTCTCCCTATGATTGACAATTATGAATAGGAACCAAAACATTTTAGAAGAGGTATCACCTTTTGTCTACAACAATCATATCATATCCTATCACCAAGACTGTAGAAATATGTTGCTCCCACTGTACAATTTTGGTTGGAGACCAGTAACCTAATCTTAAACTACAAACAACTAGGATGATACATATGTCAACCCCTTTTGTCCATGGGAAGAGGAGAAAGGTCCTAATCTCTATGATAACACAAACCCTTTTGTGTATTCAAAAAGTTTCCTTGAGATGGCAAAAAAAACTCCTAATTCCTCTATGTTTCATGGTGTAACCGAAGGTGAACTTGGAGACATTGAGCAAACTAAATACTCCTCCTTCGTAGTAGATGTCGTGGTAGAATGTAATCCTCAAAAATATCTAGCCATACTTTTAGAGAAAGGGATAAAAATTTCCTCTAGTTTTGACATATCCATGATATGGCTTGAAAACCCATTAGCAGGCCAAGACTCAACAAGACCAACTCAAATATAGAGTATAATGTCACAAGCCACCTCTACTCTTGAGTCTTCACAACTAGTCTCTTCATCTACTCAAACATCTTCACAAGTTGGTTCTTTTGCATAACACATGTCCCAAGCTACAATGAAATCCCAATGCATTCCTACTCATCAAAATATTCCAAGTTCATAGCCTAGCTTGTCTACCATAGTTCAAATAGCTTCATCAAGTGCTATAAAATCAAGTACTCAATCCCAATCATCAGCACATAATACTAGTCACTATAATTTGTTTACCACTACCCAGAAAACATAACTAGTTTCATTTGGATTCATACCCTGGCAATCACAAATACAAACAAGATCAATATCTATCAGTCTTGTATTCAACCAACCCCAACTACAAGTCAAACCTTAATATCAATATTGACCCCAACCTTAGTAGCAACCCCAATATCAACAACCTCAAAATCTCAATGTCACATTTTCAACAAATACAACAACTTGGAAATTAATATCGAACCTATGCCAAATCATATGTGCCTACACCACAACCCCAATATCAAATACAAGCTAACACATTTCAACCAGGAAACAAATAGCACAACCTAATTTTGGAAACATGTCACTATCACAAACTGATATCCTTGTACCATAGTTAGCATATACAATTACCATAGTTAGATTGAAAATATCATATACAAGTGTATCATCAATCATTTTGTGATTACTATAATCTATATTGACAATGAAGTACAAGAAAGAAAAGGAATAAAGTTCAAACCATAAATACTAACATTTTTACAAGAATACAAATAGACGTAGGTACATTAATGAGAACACAATAAAAAATAAATTAAATCATCAAATTAAAATGGATCCATCAAATTCAAAATTAAAATAATTGAACTTTACAATCTCTACAAGAAGGCAATAATCATCCAACTTTACATCCCACAATCTACATCTTGACAAATTCAAAACTAAAATAATTAAACTTTACAATCTATACAAGCAGGCAACAATCATCTGACTTTACATCCCACAATCTACATCTTGACGTGCATGTTTGAAATCATAATCTTGAAGATCAAATCAAAGAGATTATACTAATGCCAATATGAATAATATTATTCCATTTCTTACATTTTAGGAGGGGCATATAGAGGAAAAAATCATAACATTATATGTTATGAATAGAGATGTGATCAAATTAAAGAGATCATATCATGATAATATAAATAATAAGCATTCCAGTTCTTACAATTAAGGGGGAAAAATCCTTGATAAATGTATGAATGGGTTAGTAGATTAGCACTTGAGGTGTAGTATGAATTTACAAATTTCTTCACTTTTATTTTGCATTGCTACACTAGCACTTACAACTTTGAAGGGTGCAATGGTTAAGCTAGTCGTATTATATATATTAAATGACATTGTTGTAATGATGTGAAAAGTTTGGTCATAATATTTTTGTTATACAGTAAAAAAATTGGTGGAATAATTCCATCTTTATTGTTCTATACGTGCAAAATAATTACATTTTGTTTGGAGTGCCATTTGATTTAGGCGAGATTCCTCCATTTTTCGTATAATTGTTTATGGATTATTTTGCATTTTGGAGTACTTATCAAAGGTAAAAGTAGGTTGAATACATAGACCATCTAATGATTTCACTCTAGATATAGTTGTAAATGTTAGTCCTTGACATGGTGAGTGGGAGTTGTCTTCAAAATTGGAAAAATAGAGAGTCATGGGCTATGGTGAGTGGGAGTTGTCTTCAACTGCCTAATGTTACATGTACTATTACTACACATTTCAGATCTTGTTGGCTCCATGGTGACCCACTACATAATCATCAAAATGTACAACAACATACATGGAGACATTTGGTGGCTTACAACCTAGCCCATAAATAATGTCAATAATCTCACCAAGAGCTCCATTAACAAGTCCTGCCTCTATCCATATGTTTGTTGTAAGAATAATGTGTTGTCCTTTGCAAATGAGTACATATTTTTATAGCTATTCATCAATTATTATATTACTGTTTCGCTTGTGGAATTTATCATTTGTACTTATTAACACTGGACGATTTAATAACTTTAACATCTTTCTATTGTATAGATTTATTGAATCATTAGTAGCGAACAAGTGTGTAGAATTGTCAAATTCTTTGTTTTTAGCTGTTGTAAGGTGTATGTTTGTGCGATTCATTAATAGTTTCCAATCATCTTCTGTTGGGTTTGCATCTCGTATATTCTATAGTAGTTGGCCAAAATTATGCTTGTGTGCTACTTTCACCTTCTTGTCAGAATATTGTCTGTAAAGTAACATCTATTGTGAGTTGGTCCCACAACAACTTGGTATTTGAGTGTGACATGTTAGATCGGTTTTTCCATAATAGGCGGTAGTTGTGGTAGGTCGTTGAAAAATATTATTGATACTCCACCAAAGTATACATGTTGCTTATGGGGAAAGGCCTCACATAGCCGAATATCAATATTGAGGAGTATCTTTGGCCCTGTGAAGCTCATTTAATCAATACAGGGGTATTTGATGTGTTTAAATTCTTCTTGGAATGTTGTTAATGCCCGACCCTTTAATGAATGCATTTCTTTAATAGAGATCTTGAACGTTGAATGTATCATTGTTGCACACATGTTGAATGCAACAACCCAACCCCTATGGGGGCTAACTTATAAGTAACTATCATTTTTGTTGGGGTGTCTTATTATTCAGTGCTTCTCTGATGCAAGCAACCAAATAGGATTTCCTTGTACCTTTTGTTCCCTGAATGATCATGTGTAGTGGTTTATGGGAGTCACTTATTGTGATCTTCAATTATTTGAAGCAAAACTTTTTCTCTGGTGATAATGTGTAGATAAGATGTTCAGAGCTTACTGGCATGGTTTCATTATAGTTGCACATTTTCTCGCTATTTATAAACTATGTAGCGGCTCGATTTCATGTAGATGTGGTGGAATTATAATATGGTGGGCATTTGTTGCTCTTATCAAACTTGTGCTTTCGAAGTGTATCAAGCTCATGTAGTGTAGCATTATTTATGGGTCCCATCTGCAAAAAAAGCTCCCACTCATTTATGTCCATTGCCTCTAATTATTAATTCTTTGATGAGCCCTATCTCTATTTCTATATTACAGAAATGCTTGTATAATAGTAGTTTGCTCCAAAAAAATGTTTCAATGTGTTCTAAATTCAGTTTTGGGATGTTGTAGAGTTCTCCCTCTTCATTATTTCGGTTGTCAATGTGTTTTATGTCTTCATACAATTGGCTGATGCAGACCACATATCGCAGCCTTGACAGGTTGTCAAAAAATATGATTCATTCTTCAATCCCCAATATGAGATGACATTGTGTCAGATTTCAATTCAATTTAGGTGAAAGTTGGATATTTTCCATGACTAATAAACCCTAGTTGTATATCTGTTAAGCCGCTCTAAGGAATGAGATATACAATACCACAATATGACCCAGAAACTTGGGTGAAGAGCTCCACAAGACACCTCCTCATGTCCAATTAGCTGCTCTCTAACAAATAAAATAACATATAGAAGACCGAACTATGACCTACGAGCTAGCGCTGACTCATCAAGTCCAATCAAAGAAGAAAACAATAGTACTTCAATTTTAAAAATATATACAAAATCACTGACTTTATTATTATTAATATTAATATAGCTATTATTGCACATATATCGTTGTATATTCCTATACACATGGAGATGATTAAAAAAGAGAGGAGAAACACTCAATAAATGTCATCTGGGAGGAGAAAGCTTGAAGTTGAAGTAGAAGCCATCCCGAGGAGGGATTTTGCTCTATGACAACTCCATTGGTTATATGGCAATAAAGATATAAATTATAAGATCTACATCCTCCTGTATGGATTGCTAAGTGCAAGTTTTTTTTGGTCAAGTATAACGTGGTATGTGAGAATGAAACAATAGGCAATATTCTATGATCTTAAATTCACCCCTAATTAGGGGAGAGGAGCCACTCCATGCTCAACCTAATTTCACGCTTTTGAAAATGGTATTTAAAATTTTCAAATTACTCTATTTTTTTTACAACAGCTTATTTATCAAGTCCCCTATTTAAAAATAAAATTTCAAGTCCACATGGTCAAATATGATGCCACATTAGCATACTTTTTGTGAAAGTGTAAAGAATGGTTCCAAATTGTTATAAAACTATAAATTTAAGACTTTCAATTTTAAGAAATATAATTTAAAAAAAATCTAATTTAAAAATGTCAATTATAATAATTATTAAATATCAGACAATGCTTTAATTATTATTATTAAAATTGTTACAAATATAAAAAGATACAAATTACAAGATGATGTCCATGATGATAAGGTGTAAAAGACATGCCAACTATAAAAACAATTACTATATTGAAATACTCATAACGATATGTTAAAATTTCTTACCATATCTCCCTACTCATGACAAGATATATACGTGTATAATCAGAAATTTGAAAAAAGAAAAGAAATAAAATAATTTTAATGTCTACGAGGCTAAAGATAGCCTATGGGACAGACTGTCTCACACGCAACAATTTTCATTTCTGCCCTTTTCTTGTGAAGCTTGATGATGAGTGCCCCCAACTGTTGAATCGTCCCCTCATTGAAAAGATCAAACCACAAATTCACGGTCAAAAGAGTATTAAAACTATCCCTACTTTCCTTGAAGGCTTCACATTCAAGAATGAAGTGTTTTTCTGTTTCTACCTTACCGGAAGTGCAGTAAATACAAATTCTTTCCTCCTAGATTTCTTTAGGCCTTTTCCAACATCCAGTTTCACAGCGAAGTTGATGTGAATTGGTCCTTAATTGGGCAATGAGATTCTTGGCTCTCCAGGAGATGTTAGCCCCAATGTACACTTTTTGGTGGAAGTTACAAGTGGGATTAAACTCCATAATATAATACTCTTTCTTTCTAGTTAAACCTTTATCCCAAGAGCGCTTGTGAAACTTATTCATAACAAAAGTCTTTATTTCTTTACTATTTGTGGGGTAGGAATTCAAGTGAATATCCCATTTGTTGAACCACTTGCTGTTTTGACGCATCCATGTCTTCTTTCTTTTGCACAAAGTGTCTCTGAAGACAACTTTAGGCAATCTATCCTCATCCATTTGTTCAATTCTTTTTAAGTATCTTATAAGACGCACCATAGCAATTGCTTCAATAGGACCAACTCCAACCTCACCCAGCATGATATCATACGGAACCGAGTTTTTTAGTTTGAACTTGTTTGTAATCAACCGTTTTTGGATTTTTTCAATTTCCTTCCATTGTAAATCTAAAGTGCTGCTGGCCCACAGTTTGCACCCATAGAGAACAACCGGTAACACTAAAAGACCAAAGAGAATTTGAGAAGTCTTCCAATCCCATAGCTCAGCCTCTCTGCATCTATTTTGGAAGGCATAAAACACTTTCCAACCTCCTAAAATACACTTCTTTCTGCACCCTTCCCAACTCAAATTTTTATCGAAGTCAATTCCTAGGTATTTGTAATCTGACACCTCTTCGAGGGTGTTGCCTTGAAAGTGAAACTTATGCTGGTTATGTTTTCTTTTAGTAGAGAAGACCATCACTTTCGTTTTGCTGATGTTGACTTGCATCCCCACCATGTTGCAAAAATGCTCAAGGGCAAGCACGTGTTTTTGTAAACCACCGACAGAATTAGAGATCAACACAAGGTCATCCGCATACAAAAGAAGTCTAATAATAAACTCGCTCAAATGTACACCATCACCACCTTGAAGGTTTAACCACTCCTCAAGTTTATCAATATATAAACCGAAGAGTGTGGGGGACAGAGGGCACCCTTGCTTGACCTCTATATCACTTATGAAATTCTCAAAGATGTCATCCGCAGTTCTGTTTTAACTTTAACCTCTTCATAGAGTCTATGAACAACAACTCTAAGATGGATGGGGACCTCAAGTTCCTCTAGCCTGAGCCAAAGCTTGTCCCTAGGGACCGTATCAAATGCTTTTCTGAAATCAACAAAACAACAAAATGCTTCCTCCTTCTCCCAAAATTTTTCAATGATGTGCCTTAAGGTTATATCGTGATCCATTGTGGAATGTTTATGTCTAAAACCCGCTTGCCCTTTAGCACGTTTATCATTTTTTCTGCCCACTTGCTGATTCTGTTTTCAACCACACTCCCAAATAACTTAGCAAACAAAGGATTAATCATTATGGTTCTATAGTTGGACGGGTCATTGACGTCACCGCTCTTGAAAAGGGGAATAGCAAGGTTAGTAGTCCAATCAAGAGGGAACCCTTGCTGAATGATGTTGTTAAAATTTTTAGTGATGTGAGGAGCAAGAGTTACCATCCCCCACTTTAAATACTCTGCTTGAAGGTCCACAAGATCTTTAGCCTTACCAACACCTAGTTTCTTGATTCTCATCTCAACCTCTTGGAGAGTGAAAAGTAAAATAGAAGTGTTGACCAAAGGAAGATTGTCAACCTTGAATTCTTGCTCATAAAGTTGCCTAGCATAATTGAACCAAGAGACTCTAATATTATTCTCTATTTATTTTTTCTTTGATTGCAACTCTTTCCAAAAGGCCTTAGGGTTATTTTTCCAAAGAAAGATAAGTTCTTCACGCCTTGTAACCATGTAATCAACTTTTTTTTAATTTAAAATCTGCTAAAACATGTGAAAACATATATGCCTTTTTTGAATACATGTGAAAACATATAACGGCAAGCTAAAACGCATAGCTTACCAAGGAGAACACAGTTTTAATTCAAACTCTTCTGACAATTTACAGAGTCAAGCAAGCTATGTTGCTCCTTAATTGTATCAGGACAACAAAGCTTTTAATAAAAGTATCAGGACATTGAATCCGTTTTCTAACAGTTGAAAGATTAGGAAATTTAAAATTTCCAGTACAGTGAGACAGCATGGGAAACTAGATATTACAACATGGCAGAAAGCCAAATGGAAATCTTGTTCCTTGCTTAAGAAAGTTCAAATCCTGCATTTGCTTGAATGGCATACAATAGCTTGTTAGTCCCTGCCGTTAAGGCAGGAGACTATAGTTTTCGGGTAGCATTTTGACATAACTTTGCTCCTCAAAAATTGTGCAATTCCTGTTGTCTTATAATCTGAAGAAAAATTTCCATTAAAGTGAATTTTACATTTTTATTTTCTTCTTTTCCATTGGCTGTCATCATTTTTCTCAGTAGACTTTTCATTTTGTTCGTTCCAAAATTGCAGAGAAAATCAGGTCGGTTGCAAGTGGCAGTTCCCAAACGGCTCACGTGGTTGGCATCTTCTTCCACATTCTTTTCTACATGTCTTCTGCGAGTGCTGCTATCTGCAAACTCTTCTAGAAGGCAGATGTCCTGGTCGTCTCCTTGAAGCATATTCAACAAGTTTCAAGAGGGGCATTGTAAAAACATTTTCTGTTCATCGTCTATGCTTCCACATTTCACATACATTCAGGGACAGAGGTGCACATTGCCTAACCGTTCTTTCCTTGGAATAAGTTTTCCTTTGCCCATTTTGGTCTCGGGGGATTTCCACCAGCACTCTTTACATGGATCATTTCCGTGCCCTCTGGTATGTATACAATTTTTTTGTTCTTTCCGGCATCCACTTGTTTCTGTATACTAGGGTTTCCTGGTTCTTGGTTTTGTTCATTTTCTTTTTCTCTTTCATTTGATGCCAATTAGTAGTTACCTTATTGGAGTGGTAGGAGCTAGTCTCCGGGTTTTCTTTTTTCCTGGTTCATGGTTCGTGGGAAGCCCGCCTTTTGCTGCACTGAGCACATTTTTCCTTGACGTGTCCAGTATTCTCCTCTTTTCTGCAGATTTTGTGTTTCGTTTTCATTCTTTGCCCCAAAAAAATTGCATTCACGTTGTTCTCTCAAAGCGTCAATGCTGCTCTATCTCGTCCGGGTAAAAGTTTGGCAATCTTGTTATTTTATTATGTTCTGGAAACATCACCGTTCAAGGGTTTGTGATATTGTCCTGCAACATAGACGGATAATTTGATATAATTATTTCTCTACTTTTAGGGTTTTTTTGTTCCTAGCCTGGTTTGGAACAGAGTATATCAGATCCATTGGTAAGATCCAATGTCCCCTCGTATGCTTATAGTGTATACATGTAACTGTTGCGGCCTTCGGATTGCTGATTAAATTAGCCCTACCCTTTTTTGTAAGAAATTTCCAATTTTGCGGCATAACCGTTTTCCATACTCTGCGAGGTAAGAGGTTCTAGTACGTTCTCTCAAACATTTTCATCAAATATGCCTTAGTTCTAAAGTATCACGTTTTGCATTCCTATTACCCTCTGGGATCTCTGGAGTCCATAGTGAATCTTGTTCAACCAACATTGGCTACAGAGGCCATGGGTGCTGGGAGATATACCCTAAACATTCCGAGGATAAATGGTTTAGTAATTGTGGACACAGGTATTGTTCAAGCTTCTATAACCCAGACAGTTTTAGATCAGAAACCCCTGGCAATATTTGCAGTGCCCAAGGTTCTTCTGCGTTTTGAAATGTTTGGCAATCAAGCTCCTGTTCGGTCTCCTCAAAATCCTCCGTCTCCTAAGGTACATGTTCCTTCCCCTGTACCAGAATCATCTCCTAGTCTTGCAATTCCACCAACACCACTTAATGTGGTTCCCAATCCACCATATGGTGGGATAATAGATGAACTGAATCCTATGTCTCCTTCAGAAGGGCAGAAAACAAGCGGCAGTACTCTGACCATTTTAGCGGCAGGTCACTTTATTTTAACTTCCCACTGTATTTGTCTCATGATCTCATCTACATTGTCCATCCATTTTTGCATTGAATTTGTCTAGGGATAAAATTGGATGATTTAATGTCAGCTATATGCAATTTACATGGCTGCATATCAATTATACTTTTAAGTATATGTTCCTCTACAAATTTTAAAAAAGGGCATTTTATGCCAGTATGAAACAGCATGGAAAAGAATTGGTCATCAACTCAGCCAATTTCTGGAGGGGCGGTCTCTATCGATTCAGAAACATATCTTCTCATATTTATATATCCATTTGAATGGTAAAAATTATTTTAATTTTTTGAATGACTGGTTGGTTCACAGTCGGACTTGTTAAAGCAAATGCATGCTTATTTGCAGTCGAAATTGTTGCTCTCTCATATGGTTCAGGATCATCCAGTCTGAAAAACCTGATTTTTGAATGTACCCTATTGTAAGATGGTTCAACCAAGGAGAACACATTCTATTGATTCATTAATTGTATTACAATTGGAAATAATAATCAAGCTATCTTGCTCAATTTCTGTAACAGGGCAATGTAATTTTTTTCACAATATTTTCCTTTCTCAGTTTTTGCAGTTTGTATTTTCTAAGTATAGAAAGGAAGGCATGGAAATAATAATGGAGTGTCCTTTGTCTTAAAAAAGTAAAAAGTGAATCTGTAGTGGTGATTTCTGGCGTTTTTCCAAATTATTCTGCAGATGCTTAAACTATTTTATCCGTCAGTATTAGTGATGTATAGTATTCGTATTGGGATCTCTGCCTTTTAGAACCTCCAAGCAAAGGCAGCTTTCACTTGAGTTTTGGCAACCCTGTCTCAAGGAGTTTGTACTTATATCTTATGCCATCTTCCAAATGTAGGTTTGGATTTCATTATCAATTTCAATTTCAAGCATTGGATCTATAAAAATAGACAGTTCAAAATGCTTTAATTTTCAATCTGAAAATGTGTGTGTGTGAGAGAGAGATTGTGCAATACAGACTTTAAAGTTTCCGTAGACAACTTGTATCAATAATATTATAATTATTAATTACCTTGTGTTTTCATTCAAATTTTGCTTGCAGATGGAGTAAGCTACTGGATGAGTGGATAGCGGTTGAATAAAGGCTTTTTGGAAACACTGTTTATGATATTTTTCAAGAGCTTTTTACTAAGACTCAATCATCTGGACTCTGAAAACCTTAAGCTCTTAACAGATAGTGGTTTTTAAAATCTAATCTTGGGGATGAGGTAGGGCCCAATGGTTTTGGTCTTGAATATATCATTGTAATCTAACTTGGCTATAGTCAAAATTTAAAAACATTTTAATGTCATCTGACATTTAAGAGACACCCTGCTGCAACTTTGCCTGCCATAAAGCACTTAAAAATACTTTAGTATTTGGTACCATTTGGAATTGATTGACAATCTTCA
The DNA here is from genome assembly GCA_027943335.1 of Chamaecyparis obtusa. Lineage (NCBI taxonomy): Eukaryota > Viridiplantae > Streptophyta > Pinopsida > Cupressales > Cupressaceae > Chamaecyparis > Chamaecyparis obtusa. The sequence goes on along the minus strand of BSBK01008039.1, from coordinate 2,425,776 downwards.
ACTAGGATTCAACTGGCTATTTTGTCCCTACCGCAAATTGAAATAGCAAACATGAAATGCATCTGTAGTGTCGTATGCAAAACCACCTAATTTAAACAAAATTGCAATAAGAATTAGCATCAACCATGGTCACTTTTTGGATTTTCAATTATTCCGTTTCTTTTCTAGTTCAGTTTTTTCAGAATCTGAGATGAGATCATGGATAGAAATACAACATCACATTAACTTACAGTGAGCATATTTCACTTGAATCCTGTCATTCAGTGGGTATAGCATGCATCATCCAACATTTGGAAATGAAGGCAAAGTTTCCAGTGCTATAGAAGTGTAGCTTGTATCAACTTATTTGACTTGAAAATTCATAATATTATATTCCCTGTTTGAACGATCCTATGTTTGAAAACACTTTCTAGAATAAACTTTCAAAATTGAGTGAGAGATGATGACAAGGCAAAGGAACTGCTGTTAAATTGGATATAATTATTAATAAAGAGAGATATTTCTGTCAGCTAACAACCAAGTGAGACACCAATTTGTTGTATGGGATCTCTTCATGTTATTATGATATAATTTGTGACATCTGCCGGCAGATGGCATGTTACACAAAACAGGATCAGAAAAAGAACTACAATTTAGATGTCTCCAATGTCTCTCTCTTCATTGAATCTCATGTATCTACACCTGATAAAGGCTGTTGTTGCTTTATCTAGCTGCTTAACAAAGGCATATTGCACTTAAGGGAGGCTAACCTGCCTTGAGTGTAGACTATTACAGGCAGTCATCTATAATCTTGGGTACACGTGAGAGTCTAGAGATAATAAAGATATGCCATTGTTAAAAGTTTGTGTCGGCAGCATATGGAAAGGCTTTTATAGGAGAATCCAGACCGGGGAGGCCATTAACAGAATGCATACTCAATTTTGCTGGATTAGGAGTCAGTATTCGAAGGCGGCAAACATGAAAAGAGTCCAAAATTAATAGTAAATGCGCGCTTTAGAATCTTAATAATGAATACATGCAAATATTTATGAGTCTTTATGTCTTTGTAAGCGCTAGGGTTTTGCCCATGTGGCTACAAAAGATGCACATATGTAATAAGTAGGAAATTTGTATGCCATATATGATAAATTTATAAGGTATCTTATGATATTTATAGCAATAATGAAAGTATCATAACTAAGGTGCATACGAAGAAATGCATACCAAGAAAATTGAATATGCCATTCCTGATGTATGTTTGTGCCTTGCAATTTTCCACATTCCCTAAACAATTAGGGAAGAGCTTGGTGGATGACTGGTTGGTTCACAGTCGGACTTGTTAAAGCAAATGCATGCTTATTTGCAGTCGAAATTGTTGCTCTCTCCTACAGTTCAGGATCATCCAGTTTGAAAAACCTGATTTTTAAATGAACCCATATTGTAAGATGGTTCAACCAAGGAGGACACATTCTATCGATTCATTTAAATTGTATTACAATTGGAAATAATAATCAAGCTATCTTGCTCAATTTCTGTAACAGGGCAATGTAATCTTTTTCACAATATTTTTCTTTCTCAGTTTTTGCAGTTTGTATTTTCTAAGTATAGAAAGGAAGACATGGAAATAATAATGGAGTGTCCTTAGTCTTTAAAAAGTAAAAAGTGATTCTGTATTGGTAATTTCTGGCGTTTTTCCAAATTCTTCTGCAGATGCTTAAACTATTTTATCCTTCAGTATTAGTGACATATAGTATTCGTATTGGGATCCCTGCCTTTTAGAACCTCCAAGCAAAGACAACTTTCACTTGAGTTTTGGCAAGCTATATCTTATGCCATCTTCCAAATGTAGGTTTGGATTTCATTTTAAATTTCAATTTCAAGCATTGGATCTATAAGAATAGACGGTTCAAAATGCTTTAATTTTCAATCTGAAAATGTGTGTGTGAGAGAGAGATTGTGTGATACAGACTTTAAAGTTTCCGTAGACAACTTGTATCAGTAATGTTATAATTATTAATCACCTTGTGTTTTCATTCAAATTTCGCTCGCAGATGGAGTAAGCTACTGGATGAGTGGATAGCGGTTGAATAAAGGCTTTTTGGAAACACTGTTTATAATATTTTTCAAGAGCTTTTTACTCAAGACTTAATCTTATGGATTCTGAAAACCTTAAGCTCTAGATGGAGTAAGCTACTTGATGAGTGGATAGCAGTTGAATAAAGGCTTTTTGGAAACACTGTTTATAATATTTTTCAAGAGCTTTTTACTCAAGACTCGATCTTATGGATTCTGAAAACCTTAAGCTCTTAATAGATAGTGGTTTTTAAAATCTGATCTTGGGGATGAGGTAGGGCCCAATGGTTTTGGTCTTGAATATATCATTCTAATCTAACTTGGCTATAGTCAAAATTTAAAAACATTTTAATGTCATCTGACATTTAAGAGATTCCCTGCTGCAACTTTGCCTGTCATAAAGCACTTAAAAATACTTTTGTTTTGGTACCATTTGGAATTGATTGACATTCTTCAACTAGGATTCAATTGGCTATTTTGTCCCTACTGCAAATTGAAATAGCAAACATGGAGTGCATCTGCAGTGTCCTATGCAAAACTACCTAATTTAAACAAAATTACAATAAGAATTAGCATCAACCATGGTCACTTTTTGGATTTTCATTTATTCCGTTTCTTTTCTATTTTCAGAATCTGAGATAAGATCATGGATAGAAATACAACATCACATTGACTTACAGTGAGCATATTTCACTTGAATCCTGTCATTCAGTGGGTATAAGATGCATCATCCAACATTTGGAAATGAAGGCAAAGTTTCGAGTGCTATAGAAGTGTAGCTTGTATCAACCTATTTGACTTGAAAATTCATAATATTATATTCCCTGTTTGAACGATCCTATGTTTGAAAACACTTCCTAGAATAAACTTTCAAAATTGAATGAGAGATGATGAAAAGGCAAAGGAACTGCTGTTAAATTGGATATAATTATTAATAAAGAGAGATATTTCTGTCAGGTAACAACCAAGAGGGATACCAATTTGTTGTATGGGACCTTTTCATGTTATTATGATATAATTTGTGACATCTGCCGTCAGATGGCATATTACACAAAACAGTATCAGAAAAAGAACTACAATATAGATGTCTCCAATCCCCTTCACCTTATTCTATCACTGTGTCTCTCTCTTCATGGAATCTCATGTATCTACACCTGATAAAGGCTGCTGTTGTAAGGATCAAGCTGCTTAACAAAGGCATATTGCACTTAAGGGAGGCTAACTTGCCTAGAGTGTAGACTATTACAGGCAGTCATCTATAATCTTGGGTACATGTGAGAGTCTAGAGATAATAAAGATCTGCCATTGTTAAAAGCTTGTGTCGGCAGCATATGTAAAGGCTGTTATAGGAGAATCCAGACCGGGGAAGCCATTAACAGATTGCATACTCAATTTTGCTAGATTAGGAGTTAGTATTCAAAGGCGGCAAACATGAAGAGTCCAAAATTAATAGTAAATGTGCACTTTAGAATCTTAATAATGAATACATGCAAATATTTATGAGTCTTTATGTCTTTGTAAGCACTAGAGTTTTGCCCATGTGGCTGCAAAAGATGCATATATGTAATAAGTAGGAAATTTGTATGCCATATATGATAAATTTATAAGGTACTTATGATATTTATAACAATAATGAAAGTATCATAATTAAGGTGCATACGAAGAAATGCATACGAAGAAAATTGAATATGCCATTCCTGATGTATGTTTGTGCCTTGCAATTTTTGACATGCCCTAGACGATTAGGGAAGAGTTTGGTGGTCTGATAATAGCCTGCAAAATCTTGAGGATAACTAATTGTGTTGAAAAGACACCCATGGATGAATAGTCAGTGTGGCAATCTGGTTGGCCCAACTTCCAAGAACATTTAGTTAGTTTAATTATGTCTGAGTCAATGAGTTGAGAAGATATCTGTGGGTGTATTGACTAGTGGAGTCTTGAAACTTGAAGGTCTTGGTCTCAGTGCCTGTGCGGATCTCTTTAAGAGTGTTCTTCATTTCTTCTCACTCAGGATTGACTGGTTGCGGAGCAAGTACACCCATGACATTAGATCCTAGCATTTGGTATGGATCGGTTGGTGATGGTGAATATGCAGGATAGTATAAATTCCTTACAAGGATGGACCAATATCAATGCGAGTAATCTAGATAGAACGCACACATACTGATAGGGAATTCATGAGAATGAACACATCCAAGACACAGCTAAAGGTCTATTTATGAGACTAGGTGCTTACTATTTTTCTAATAGGACCATAATAAAATACTTAGAATAGCAAAATATTCAGACAACATATGATATAAATTATGATTCTCGGTTAATTTTTTTTTTTTTTTTGTTGCAATTTAAGAAGTTTGTGTAAAGATATCAGTACAGAAACTGCAAATTTGATAAAAAATTGAGCAAGACATTTTGCATAATGTCCACTGAATTTTAGCTATGATACCAAAGCATTTTCACCAAAATCCCTAGGTCAATAAATAGAACAATTGCTGACTGTGAGAGTTGCTAGAACATTACAGTGCCCTCATTTCAGTGATTGAAATATCAGACGTGTGAGATTGAATGGTGTAATGCTCTCGGTGCTCCAATGATTATAGTGTTGATCTACATCTATGATAAAAATGCTGCTGTGAATTAATTTCAACTGTATTGTTCAGTTTCAGAATGCTCTAAAGTTCAACAATAGTAAACACAACTATTCTTCATCTCATAACGTAACTGCCTGTGAGATACATGGACAACAGAGCATCTAAACAAATGAAATTCACTAAGGCATTTAATGCATGTAATCAAGACTTATTAGCAAAGACCTAACATCAAATGTAATATAGATTATAAACTGTCAGACTGACGACATCCATCAAAGCATAACTGTCACGCTTGCCAAATCTAACAATGGATAAAATAGCTAAGCTAAGGAAATTTGGCTTTTTTAACATCAACCAGAGATGCTTTTGTTTGTGGGGAATTTATCAGTTTTTTCTTTTTTGGTTCATCCAGATTACCAACATTGATGTTGGCGCATCCTTGTAAATGGCTACAAGGATGCACCAATATCAATGCCATTTATCTAATAACTAAAATCATGAAGGCAACTTGCTGAAATGGTTCAGTGAAACAGGTACAAAGTCAATGCAATAATTCCAATCTAGGCCCAAATTTGTGGGTGCTTATCTAGTAGTTGGGCAGTTCCACGATGTAGCCAGTGCTTAGAGGAAATAATAACTAAAATCCTTTTGATTATCTTTATTTTGTCTTCATGCCTAGCCAACTGATTCAAAGAGCTTAAATGGCAATAATCCATGGACCCATGGGATTGAAAGAGTGTGTAGAGCTTTACATCCTTTGTGCTTTGAAGATCCTGGTATCTATTCCAACTGTGTTGCCAAGAATCCTCATACAACAATTTCCAATTTTCTAAATGGGCTATTTTGAAGAGTAAAACATAATAAGGTTTTTGAGAGTTCAAGCTGTGCTGGAAATTGGGAGGGTGAATCAGTAGTTAAACTATTTCCTTCTGTTTGTCTGAGAGATTTTTAATTAATAATTACAGTCTAGTTGGAATTTGTATTTTGCTATTTTACTACGAGGAAATAAATTAGAAGTATCGTCTACGAAAAGAAAAATATGGGCACCTATCTCATTTTATACTACACTGTCATCTGTCATCATGCTTCTCTCAGGGACCATATAATCATGACTGCCCCATTTTCTATGGGGCTCAACCTCTTATCACTACTCTTGAAACTTCATCACGGTAACCACTCGTGATGAAATTCCATCACTGTCCCTTTATTCTTCCTTACAACCATATTTCAGATGTCTTGTCATGAATTATTGTTTGCATAGTCACTCCTAAAGATCGTTGAAAAATATTTGTCTTCCTTGTAATGTTACACACGATAATATACTATGCATTGAAAGTCCCTTTGGACTGTCTTTACATTACTGTCATGCTCATAGCATGACTGTCCTCTTGAAAGAACTCTCTGTCATTGTTTCTTCTTTGTTCCTTTTTTAGTATGCCTTCATGGTTGATTATGTAGGATCCCTTTTCTACTCAAGTCATGACTGCCCTTTCATGATACCCTCTTTTCTGTCACTTAATACATTTGTTAACAATGCTCTTTAAGGTTTCTTGGTATATGGTTTCAAGGTCTAACTACTTCCGTGTCTATGCATTCTTCTATCCCCTTCACAATATGAAAATAAAACTAACAAAACAAAGCGGGAAAATGTACAAGATCTTCACATCACTGTCCATTCAATCATGCCTTTGTTAGATAAGTGATCTTGGCAGCTATGGAGTAGTTTTCAAAAGTTTGCTCGCTGGTTGGCACATTGACCTCTATAATCCTATCTTCTGTAATGCCAGCCTTGTGACCTGTTGTTGTTGGTGGGCTCTGCATCCGTGTTTCAGACCACTGCACCACATGCCTATCTCTTACAAATATAGCATTGCTGACACCTTCTAAATTTGACTTGTTATTGGTGACCTCTGCATCTCTTTGTTTCAGACCACTGCACCACTGCACCACATGCCTATCTTTTACAAATATAGCATTGCTGACACCTTCTAAATTTGACCTGGTGTTGATTGTTGTTCTGCTACTCCCCTAATCCAAATGAACACTTCCTGCTACTCCCGTACCTGAGGCAGGGACTCCAGCTGCGCGCAGCCCTTGTTTCTTAATGTGCTTAGCTGATTATACGTTGGAAGCTGCCTATTTTAGAAATTGATATACAAGCCAAATGCAGTCAGTTTCTCTATCAATTGTTCAAGACGAAAATAGATATAACATTCATATCAAAATAACTTCAGCTCTATTTACTTATTAAATTATCTGAGGTAAAAATTAGAAAAAAATGGTGAGAAGCCAAAAACTTAGGATTAATAATATGGAATAGATGCACAGCCAAGTAATTGTAATCTTGGGAGTCTCAAACAAATTTGTCAAGAATCAGCACATAAACGTACCTTTACAAATTAAAATTCCAGATAGAAATACAACTGGGAAATGCGCCCCTTCAACATTTAGGTGCTTCAAAAGGTCCATACTCAACTGTGATAGGGATAGGATAATCAGGCAATCATTTAGGTCTTCAGGTATAAATGATTCAGGTTCCTGTGTACGGATTCAAAATTTCAGACTATTAAATTTCACAGGGTGGTATAGCTTTGGGATTTAGATGTTGAAAAGCTGGTTGGAGAATGTTGTTAGACTACCAACTAGACTAGACATATTTTACTACTAAATTCCTCAGCGTGGTATAGCTTTGGGATTTAGATGTTGAAAAGCTGGTTGGAAAATGTTGTTGACTACCAACTAGACTAGACATATTTTACTACCGAACAACATTATTTTTTTAAAAGAAACTAAAAGCTTTAGCAGAGATCATGGTACAAACCTTTAATATATTATAACAGGTTGAAGTAGATGGAAGCCGTTCCACATCCTGTCCTCCAATCATTTCCCAAACTGGTGTATCACATATAATCTGTATAAACCCATCATAACTGAAATTCTTTCTAAGAATATCCAATACTCGAATTTTTAAACCAGAATTACAGGTATAAAAAATAGATATGTTCCTATCCAAAAACATGCTATAGCTGAATGATTTAACTATCCCAAATATCTTCAGAAATTGACAATAGAAGAAAAAGGGAGGAATATTTTAATCTAGAAGGGAGCTCAAACAGGAGAAAAATCAAGAACTCCCAAATTAATTTCATCCTCAAATATTCAAGACTTGGAAACATTCTGAAAGAAGAATAGTTAATAGGATCACTGTTTTTCAGAAATGAACCGCATGAACGCAGAGCATTCTGCTTGAATTTAGTTGCCGCCTGTAAACAACTTACCACTTGTATTGCTCCACGCAAAACCATGTTTCAAGATATTCTGCAGCCTGGTAATGTACAGAGGAACTGACGGTAAATCTTAAAACCTTGCTTGCCAGTTTCCAACAGAAAACAGAGGCCAATAGGAGAGCACCAAAATATTTTGAAATAATATTTTCCTTAAAAAATATGCAATATGCAACTCCCCTCATACAAGTAGCAACAGAAAAATAAATCTTGAAAAAAACTGACTTCTAATTGGTTGTTCATGGGTAGTTTAATCACGTTTAGGGTCTTCCCCTTCCGACAGTTCCATGGATGGCAGGAACTAATAAACTAGAACAGAGTCAAGTTACCTCCAGATGTTAACAGTTTGAGATATAGAATGAGAGACAAGATAAGTATAAGAAAGCATTGAATAGCAATATAAAACTTTTGCGCTGGAGCATTCATTGTTCATTCAAACATATGCATTTCCACGAATCTGTATCAGATAAGAACTGTAATAACTATTTTATATAAAAACAGCTCAATAAATTAATTGATTAGCATTTTCGCTGCAGCTGGCACAGATGGAAATACATTTACCCTGCACATGAGATTGAACATGCCTGATTGCAGAGGAGGCTGTCTAAACTCAAAAAAAATTCTTTCAATTGCAATTATAAATTGTAGGGTTTCTTTCTACAGACAAGGTATTTTTGAGTTTTCTAGAAAAGGGTTAATGTAGTTTTCTTTGACTAAATGTAGTCTAGTTGAGAGTTAATCAGTATCAATTTTGATGTGAACATGGAAAGTGTCAAGACAGAGAGAATTGGTTTTTCTATAGTTAAAATGAAAGAGTTTATTAATAAATTAATTTTAAAAAATAAAAATAATAGATTTTGTTATTCTTTAATTTATTTTTTATTTGTGAATATTAAAAGTCTTTTATTCTATTTTACAATATAAATTCAAAATAAACTCAAAACAAGAAAGGATGTTGGAGTGGTTTACAAGAAAGGATGTTGGAGTGGTTTCTTTTTATTGACTCTGCAAAATCAAGAATGCATTTTATTCTCTATAATAAAAAATCAACAATATTAGAAGTATTATTTTTGAAGGTCATGATTCATGGATGAGGTTTCACAAAAACAGTTAACCATTTTTAATAAGAAACAACAATTTCAACATCTGTATATCTATGTGTATTCAAGGACAAAAATATTTAGTGAAATGAATGTAGTAAATTATATGCAGTAGTGTTTGATTCACTTGATTTTCCAATAAATAGAAATAAATATTATAATCAAATCATATAATAATTGTATTTGACCACATAACCATTACAGCCATTACAGCTACATGCAATCATAACCCTATAAACAAATAAGAAACAACAATTCAAAACCTATGAACAAATAAGAAATAACAATTCAAAACCTATGAAAGGAATATCTAGATTGTGGGTCGTGATACTTAGTTCACTTTTAATGTTGAAATAAGTGCAAATGAATTCCTCAATAATATCAGATGACAACATTTCTACTTGAATTCATCATGATACGGATACATTCAATCACAACTCATAAACAAATACAAAACAACTAATTCAAAATCTATATAAGAATATAGTAGATTATGTGTAATAATCTTTAGTTCACTTATTTCAATCACAACTCATAAACAAATACAAAACAACTAATTCAAAATCTATATAAGAATATAGTAGATTATGTGTAATAATCTTTTAGTTCACTTATTTCAATCACAACTCATAAACAAATACAAAACAACTAATTCAAAATCTATATAAGAATATAGTAAATTATGTGTAATAATCTTTAGTTCACTTAGTGTATTTGTAATAATCTTTAGTTCACTTAGTGTTGAAATAAGTACAGACACATTTTCTAATCAAGTCACATTATATTTCTATTTGAACTCATTATCATTACAGAACATGTAACAACAACATTATAAACAGAGAAGAAATAACCAATTCAAAACTTATACATTTATAAACAGATAAGAAACAATCAATTCAAAACCTATACATCTATAAACAGATAAGGAACAACCAATTCAAAACCTATACATCTATAAACAAATAAGAAACAACCAATTCAAAACCTATACATATATCTATTCAAGAACAAAAGTACTCAAATGAAACAAATATAATAGATTGTATAGTAGTTCTATTTGAATTAACCATCATTACACTTATATTTAACAATACTATAAACTAAAGAAAAAAAATTCACTTACATTTAACAATACTATAAACAAAAGAAAAATATTTAATTCAAAATCTATATGTCTATATCTATTCAAACATAAAAGTATTTCATTAAAAAACTCTATAAACAAATAGAATCACCCACTTTAAAATCTGTATACCTATATCTATTCAAGTGCAGAAGTACTTAATAAAACAACTCCACAGACCATTAGAAAACATCCATTTGTAAACCTATATGTCTATTTCTATTCCAGTACCTATCTATGGCTTTAATAATAAATTATATATTGTGAAACAGAATTCACCGGAACCCTGTCATTAAAGCGAATCATAAATATTTCTACTCGAACTCATCAGCAACTGCTGAAAGCAAACAAAAAAGCAACCAACTGGAAACCTGCATTTTATATCTATATATATTCTGGTTGGCTGACATGGGAGATATTCAATCAAATTCCTGGCTTTGTGGGAAACAACTGAAGAAGGCGAGGAGTAGTAGAGTCATCCTCAACACTTGTTTTCTCCACAAAAGCTGCACGCTGTTTAGCAGCATGAACTTCCTCAGCTGTAATACTCAGATTTGGGCATGCAGATGCAGGAGGAGTTGCTGGCAGAACAATTGGAATTTGTTGTGCTGAGCCTGTCTCTAAGTTCAACTTCCTCTTTCTCCTTGATTTCTGGTTTTGAAACCAATAGTAGACATTCCTGGATTCCATGCCCAGTCGTGCAGCGAGGGAATCCATTTCTGCTCTGCTTGGGTTTCTGGTTCCCTTCACATTCCACTCATACTCCAGTACTTCGCGTTGATGGGACTTGGGCCGCCATCTTTTGCTGTCATGTGGCTGCTCTTGTTCTTCTTCTTCTCCTCTGTTTAAATCTGGCACTGAACCGCCCTGCCATTGCAATAAAATGTCCAACATAATTTTACAACTTCAATATATTTCATGATAAGACCTAAGAGAATACATCATACAATGGTGAAGTTAGGAGAAATAAGAGCAATCATGGTGTAGGTTACCCAGGAAAAAAAGGTTTAATATTTTTGGGTTCTGGTAGGCGAAGGGAACCTGTAGGCCTTACAGTTAAAAATGTACTTCATTGTTTATTGTTATTGTTTCATAGTTAAAAGAAACAATATAGGATTTGTTATGTACATAAGGTATAAAAAAGTTGTTATTTAAAGAAGGATTTAGTAGTTCAGCACTCTAATTTCAGGCAAATCAGCAATCCTCAAAATGAGACGGATATCTGTATACAAAGTCATGTTTTATTGGTGCACTGATGTGTCATCACATGATTTGTTATTTTTTAGAAATTCAATTTTAGGTAGTATCATCATCAATAACAACTTTAAACTTGTAATTATTAGGACAATATTGTCAAAAGTGTTAGGCTTTAAATCAACAACTCCTATCACAGCTATTGAAACACACTCAACTAGAGTCCTCTCCCTAAATAAAGTTTCACAACTCCTCCCATTAAAGTCTACAAGTTTTAACTAGTAAGAGTACAAATGGACAGTTAAAAAATTGAATGAAGATAAGTAAAGAATTCATGTATACAAATATTAAATATAATTATATTGTCAACTAACATTATATAACAGTTGTATAAAAAGAAAATGTGAAAACGCTTATAAAATTTTAATATATAGTAAACTATATTTTTCGTCAACTCTTATTTTTTAAGATCTTTTGATTCCATAAATGTGAGAAATTGATTAAAAAGAAAGATGTCTTGATAAAAATAACTAAATCTATTAAAGATATATATCTATCCGGAGTTGAGTGTAATAGTTATGTTAACATTTTTTAATCTTTTATCTTAAATTTGAGATCTAAAATAAGTAGCATATAAGATTTTTGTCTCCTTATATGAAATAAGTAAAAAAGCACCAAATACTAATTTTATCAAAGTAAATTGCAAAGTTTAGTATTAATTCATATTTGAATGTAACTTTTAAATAATCTAAAGTATTAGGTGTAATAATTAAATATATACATATCTCTGAGTGGAATGGTGTTGTGGAACTGATGAGAGGCAAATGGGCTTCGGATCAAGGGCAAGATTGAAATATAATGGATAAGGAGCAATTGCCTCTGGGCATTAGGCTAGATCCAGGGATACCCCAAGCATTAAAAAAATTCAAAAAATTATATAAAATTATAATTTATGTACTGGCTTCTTTGTTACAGCCTGTGGTTTAGATGCCACATAAACTTTTGAGAAAACTCGACACTCAAACCTAGAAACATGGTTATAGAATATCATATATGTATGGAAATCTAATGTCCTTCATAATTTAACAATAAATAGTCAAAAGATTGAAAGAAATAGTAAAAAATCCTAACTGTAATAAATACAATATATAACTTAAATGATATTATTTTATAATTAAATTTAACAATTTAAATCTTTGATGAAAATCTTGACACTCAAACCTAGAAACATCATTACAAAATATCAATATCAAGTATGGAAACCTAATATCTAAAAAACCCTAACTGTAAGTAAATAAAATATATAGTAAATGCGATAACTCTAAAGTAAAATATCTATAACAATGGTATTCTTTTAAAAACAAAATTCAGCAATTTAAATCTTGGATGAAAAACTTGACACTCAAATAGAAGCATCATTACAAATATCAATATCAGAAAATTTACCTCAAATTTTTTTAAAAATGTTGATATCGAAGATGCCATATTATGTGAGAGAGCTTCAAACTGAATGAAATTTCAAGGAACCCGAACAACAAAAATCTCTACAATGATTTAGATGTTTTAAATATATTTATATAGAGAAAAATAAAAAATATAATAATTAAATTCTAATAAAGTATTTTCAAATTCTAATAAATTAGTTATAAATCCCGATGTACCTATAATAAAACTATTAGACAATTAAAAAATTGATATTAATATAATATTTAAAAATTAAAATAAAATCATATTCCCAAAAGTACCTAATGGGTCCAAAATAATCTCATCTAAAATTTTAAAAAATAAAAAGTAAAACTATTACATAAAAATTGATGAGAAACCCCCATGAAATAATTAAGACCTATTGGCAATACATGTAAGATATGTATAAGATTCATAGTTTTTAAAATCTAATCTAAGATACATATAAGATCCACTCCTTTAATAGTTGAATTAAATGGTTGATCAATTCATATTCTAAATTTGTCCAGAGTATTGTAAATAGGTCTTAAGTATTTAGTGGTTTCATTATTTGATCAATTTTTACATAAGTTTAATTTTAGTTGAGGTTATTTTAGACCCACTGGGGCATGCCACTCAGAATATGAGATTCATACTTTTTAAAATCTAAACAAATTTATCATGTAAAAAAATGACCATAAGTGATCTAGGATACATATAAGATCTACCCCTTTAATAGTTTAATTAAATAGTTGATCATTTCCTATGCTAAATTTGTCTAGAGTATTGTAAGTAGGTCTTAAGTATTTAGTGGTTTCATTATTTGATCAATTTTTACATAATAATTTAAATTCTTTTTAATTGGGAATATCATTTCTTTATTTTTAAATAATATATAAGTATTAAATTTTTATTCTCTAATAGTTCTATTTTAAGTTCATTAGAATTATTTACACTTACATCTTATTTAATTTTTATACAATAATTTAAAGACTTATTTAAATATAGTTGATAATTTTTTAGATCTATTGAGGCATGTAATTGAGAGTTTTTTTCTTTTAATTTCTAACATTAATGTTAATTTCTTATTATCTAAGAGATTTATTTTAAGTTCATCTATTATAATATTTTATTAAATATTATGTAAATGTTGCACTTAGGAGTAACATGTAGAGATTCCCTCAAAATATTGTAACATCATAATATTATATTTGATCTAATTATTTAATTTTGGAAAAAAATAATAAGGTACCTAGTATTAAATGTGGGGTTATTGGTTAAGTAGCACATGGTTTATTTAATACCACTTAGTGGTTTTGTGGGATCTTATTTCTATAAAAATGACCACATGGGTGGTTTTTCGTAGAGTATATCTTGTGTCACATTTTCTAAGTATGTTGTATATTCTCTTGCATGTGGATTCAAAGTGTTTATTTGTTTGAAATCTTTAATGTGTTATATGGAAAATTTCATACGTTGGTTGCAAGTTTTCTTACAAGTGGTATTAGAGCCATGGTTTTGGTTGTATAGTCCTAGTGGTTGAATCTACATAATGCATGAAAGAATGATAGGATAATGGAAGATATTAGGGTTTGTTATAGATTTTAGGATTGGAGATTTGAAGGATTTTGCATATATAATTTTATGAAAAAAGATTTCAAAAAGTATTTTCATTAATGTGCATTTTATGAAGGTTTTGGGGGTGAGGTTTCACACTTTATGTTGTTGGATGAAACATACCTCATGGTTGTGTTTAGGGAGGCCGGGAGATGAAATTTGATATAAAATTTAACCTATTATTGTGACAAGGACTTAGATGCAATTTTTTTTTAGCTATTATGATCGTTCAATCATACAAACTATGTAGTTGTGTCAGAGATTAATTTTTTAAAAACCTACAACATTTTATTTAAAAAATAAAAATAAAAAAATAAAAAAATAAAAAACTTTATTAGTTAGGGGTGGGGGAGGACACCACCACCACTCACATGTACTTGCAGTATGCCTACAAGGACTCCATAGACCTATGAAGTCCATAGGGTACGTGGCTTGTGGGTGTGGGCCCAGTCCACCCATGAGGACCCACACCATATTAAAAACATAACAAATAATTATTTTAACAAAATTTTCAATTTTGTTTGCAATTAAATCTGCCTTAATAGAATATTTAATATTTTTAATTTTATTTAAATTTATTAAATATTTTGATGTTGCCCATTAATATTTTTGATGCCCCCTTTATTTTATATGCCTTTAATTTGTATGATTTTCTTTACCAAAAAAGGGCGTATTGGAGAAATTGGAAAATGATTTTTTGGGGATATTGGCATATTTGGAGTCTAAGCTTGCTATTATGGCCTAATGGGTTGTTTTTCTTCTGTGGAGCATATCTTGGGCATATGGTGTTAGTATTTTGAATTCTTATAGTCAATGGAGAGGTCACTCAGAGAACTATAGTTTGGAGTGATTTATTTTTCTAGATTTTGCTATTTGGGTAGTGGAATGTTTACTAGAAGTCAAAGTTACTTTTATGAATTTGAGAGGTCATAACTTAAGCATGTAGAGTTGGATTATAGACTAAGAACAATCAACAAGAAACTCTTGGAGAGCTCTACATTTTGGTTTATTTTTGGTGTAGGTTGGACATAATTTTTTATTTATGGGTTTTTTTTACTATTGTATTGTTATGAGTTATGATATGTTGCATATTGGAAATTTGGAGTTTATGTCATTGCATACTTAGATTTATTTCATGTTGATATGGTTGTTGGTATTTGTTTTGGATATGTATGTTACATTTTTTGGTATACAAGTTGTGTAGTGTTGTAGGTAGTATATACTTAGAAGTTGCATATATATCTTGGATATGGGTTGTCTATGCCCATAGATCTTTCATTATTGGTGCATATTCAGATTGGTGGCTTGATTTAGTCACTTGGCTTGTTGATTTTTTGTCATGTAGATGAGGAGAGATGTTGTTACCAAATATAGTCATGGTGGAGGACCTATGTTGTTGACTATGTGATGCTTACAGGTTGGACAAATTGAGAGTTAGATGCTTGTATTGTGAAATTGATCATTGATGTCATGGATGTTTCTTGTGTTTAGAGATTTTGGCATGAGTTGATTATATTTGTAAGTTCTTTGATTGGTGATCATTTTGTTGGATTCCTAATATGGTTACAACGACATATTTCTTGATTGAGGATCATGGTTACTTTGGTTTCTTTTGGAGAGATTATGATGTGCACTTCGAGTTCTTTGATGGTGTACTGAGGCCTTGGTTTGATACCCCTTGGTGTGTTGCCTGCAACATGCTCACAATGTTGAGAATACCCCTTGGTGTGCTGCTTGCAACATGCCTCATTCTTATTTCCAATGTGTTGTTGCTCAGGCACTAGCAAAACAAATGGAAGATGCCAATGAATAAGTGAGTTCAGAACAAGAAGACCATGTTGTCAATATGTTCATTGTCAAGAGATCTCATCAATTGTATTCTTCTGATGATGAGGAACCTAATGTAGATGTGGTTGTTCAGAGAGAAGAATACCAAGGTTATCAATAACAAGTGTTCTCTGATTTAGAAGATGAAAGTGATCATGTGCTTCTTAACACTATAAATATGGTGGGTGATGAAAAGAAACATCCCAAATTTTAGATTGCCTAGTGAAGAAGAGAAGAGATCCCTCACTGTGGCAGCCATCAACCAAGCTAGGAATGCTTATAATCTAAGGAACATAAGAGTGGAGTCTGATGAAGGAAAACCAAGATCAGTATTTATCAAAGAAAATGCCTCCAAGGTTGATACTGGCTCCTCCAATAAAGGAAAAGAAAAGAAAAAAACTACTAAACAAGGATAATCTTCTTCTATTCAAGAGGAGAAGAAAGAAATAAAGTCAAACAAGCAAGCTGCAGTTAACATAGGAAGCAAAGGTAAGAAAATCACTGGCACTATATAAGAACTGCCTGCATTTGATATGAAACATGCTCTTACTCAGATGAAAGTTTCAGTTCCTTTAATAGAAATGTTAAAGATTAAGGAGCATAGGGAAACAACATGGTCATTATTGACAGGAATTGTAGATATCCCAATTGATCATGAAAATAAAAATAAAGAAAAGAGGACTAATTCTAACCAAGATGCCCCCATCATATACGTGGGAAATATAATTACTAGAGAGCCCTCACAAATTGACCCCTTTTATGTGACTTTTCTTATAAATAACAAACTGGAAAAAAACTGCATGATTGATTTCAGAGCAACAACAAATGTCATTCCCTATGCAGTAATGAAAGGATTGGGATTGGAGGTTGACACTTCTTTTGGAAATTTCTATGCTATGCATAACAAGGAGGTCCCTGTGATTGGTACTTTAAAAGGAATAGAAGTTAAGATTACCGCATTCCCCGAAGCCACATACAAAATGGATGTTGTTGTTGTGGGTACACAACCACATTATGGCATGTTATTGTCAAGACAATGGGTTGCAACATTTGGAGGCCATGTACAATTAGATTTATCTTATGCAACAATCCCAATAAATGGGATGGAGGTGAAATTGTACAGGGAACCTAGAGCACCAGTGATGGTTGAAAGGGTGTAGGATAATATGCTCAAGTTCTATATAGATATTGACATGGAAAATTTCAGGGTTGATAAAATACTCCCACAATGCATAAATATTGAACCATTGCTGGATGAGTTAAAGTCATAGTAGTTTGTCTTGTGGTAGATGTACTTTGATGGAGTCTTCTCAAAAGAAGGGTCAGGAGCTGGTGTCTTATTCATTTCTCCATCAGGTAACACCTTTAAGTATTCTTTCTTGTTGGATTTTTAATGCACAAACAATACTACCGAGTATGAAGCTCTTCTTTTGGGTCTAGATATTGCAACTAGGCATGGTATTAAATTTGTAAAGGTTTTTGGAGATTTCAAGCTTGTGGTAGCACAAGTCAAATCTCAGTATGTTGTAAAGAATGATAGGTTAAAGTTGTATATATAAGCATGTTGTATGGGATAAAATTGAGTTTTTTGATGCTTTTAACTTTAAATGGATTGAAAGGTCAAATAATATTATGGTTGACTTCTTAGCCAATGTGGATTTAAGGAATGATGATTTGAGTCTAAGTGGGGTGTCCATTTTGGAGGTTAAAAGTAGGCCAATTGTATCTGATAACATTTACAACTGGAAATTTTTTGAAAATGATCAAGATATACTCAATTTTATCCAATGCCTAGACCATTATGAGGGCCAACAAGTTGATTGAAATACTTTAGTTGAGGTCATAGATGGCAAGGATACTATGTTTGAAAATGAGGTTGTGCAATTAAATTCTAATCAAATCCCTAAGGGGCATGTAGAGTTAAAAGCATTATCCAATAATTAGGATGATTACTAAAAAATGTCCAATACTAAAATTGTTGAAGCACATGTCCTTAAGTCTCCTGATTACAGTAAGCCCTTTTCATTGTTCTCCTTTGCATCATTTCATACAATTGTAGTTGTATTATTGCAAAAGGATCAAGAGGGATTTGAACACCCTATTGCATTTTTCAGTAAATCTCTACAAGCAGCTGAACTGATTTATGAGATGATGGAGAAACATACATATGCATTAGTTAAATCAGTCAAAGCATTCATGCCTTATTTAGTATGTTCCAAGGTGATTGAATATGTCCCCCTTGCAATAGTCAAGGATATCTTAACCTAGTCAGAGGTTACTAGTAAGAGATGTAAATGGATCAACTAGGTTCAAGATTTCAATTTAGAAATCAATATTACAAAACTAATATGAGGACAAGGCTTAGCAAAGCTTATGATAGAAGAAAATATGGATTTGGTTTTGATTGATAACATTGGAATACATGATCAGATAGTTACTAGTATTGAGATGTAGCCTTGGTACTCAGACATTATTTACTTTATTAAAAATGTCAAATGCCCTGAGAGTTTGAATGACAATCAAAAGAGAACTCTTAGGTTGCAATCCCAAAAGTACACATTGATACAAGGTGACTTATATTGGAAAAATAGAGATGGTGTGTTTTGTTATGCTTGGATGAATGGCAGGCTGTTGATGTCCTAAAAGAGATGCATGTTGGTATTTGTGGAGGACATTATTCAGCCAGGATGACTGCTCACAATATTTTAAGGGCTTGCTATTATTGGCCTTCTATATTCAAGGATGCATTCAAGTTTGTGCAGAAGTGCCAGTTGTGCCATACGTTTTCTTCCAAATTAAAATATTCGGGTGCTTTATTGTTAAATCCAATGGTAGTAGAAGCACCTTTTTCTATGTGGGGGATAGACTTCATTGGAGAATTTTTAGAAAATTCTAGTGGTGGACACAATTGGATTCAGGTTGCCACAGATTAATTTACAAAATGGATTATAGCAATCCCTACTAGGAAGGCAACCAATAAGGTGGTAATTTATTTTCTGATGGATAATATACTTACCAGGTTTGGTGTCCCTATTAAGTTGGTAATGGATAATGTCATGTGATTCAGGTCTAATGAATTCAAACATTTCTGTGAAGAGAATAGAATTGTCATGTCTTATTCCTCTCCTTATCACCCACAAGACAATGGGAAAGCAAAATCTAGCAACAAAAGTATTTTGCAGATTTTAAAGAAAACCTTGGAGCGTAACAAGAGAGCCTAGCATTCAAAACTAAAGTTGGCTTTATCGGATGATAGAATTATTGTAAAGAAGGCTACTCACAACTCCCCTTTTGAATTAGTATATGGCCTTCAAGCCAGATTTCCATTAAAGAACTTACTCCCTGTGTACAAGTTTATTGTTGATCAAGATTTGGAAATAACTGATGTTATGCAAGATATAATGGTACAACTTGTAGAGTTCGAATAAATTAGAAGGGAGGAACAAAATAAAAACTTGAAGGACCAACAAAAGATGAAGTATTTATTTGATAAAAGAGCAGTTTCAGGAATTTTGAACCTGATGATCTGGTCCTGCAATGGAATGCTAGGGTTGAAGATAAGGGAAAGCATAAAAAGTTTGAATCCTTATAGTTAGGACCTTACATTGTTCATCAGGTACATGGTAAGGATTCATAATTTTTGAAAAATTTGGATAGTGATGTACATAATTGCCAGTGCATTGACAATTTATAAAACCTTTCTATAATTAAGTTTCTATTCCATGCACAGTTATTTTGTACATTTTTATATATCTTAGGTGTGTGCTTATTTTCGGTTGTGTGTGGTCTGCATCCTAGAGTGTTGGTTTCTTTTCTTGAACTTGCGTTCAAGAATCCATAGTCAAAGCCACTATTGTTTGAAATTTTTTTGTGTCCTATCTTGGTTTTGGTTTTTGAAATTTTGGCCTTGAAGGTATCAGTTTATTTTTGAAAATCCCTCTCACCTTTAAATCCTAAACGGGTATATTTTTGAAGTGGCTAACTCAAAGTCTATTTGAAGTTTACCTTTTTCACTTAGTCTCTAACTCACTAGCCCCATAAGCTATTAAGTCACAAGCTCACGATCTCTTTTGTTACGTCAGGATAACCACCGCGAGTGGGTGATTTGTTAAGTTGTCTTTTATCGCTAGCTCTCTAGCGGGTTTGAAGTTTAGATGTTAACCACTGCGACCCCGCGAGTGTCTAAGTCCAAGCCTTTTTCACTAGGTCTCAGACTGTTTGGAAAGCTTTTCACTAACCATGGATACCCAACGATAGCTTATGTCTTTCCTTTAATCGCCAGCTCGCAGACTTATTTGACTGTTAGTGAAATCCTTGGCGACCTGGCTAGTGTAAAGTTTTTATGTCAATCGCTAACTCACAGTTTCTTGTTACGACTTAAATATTATCTTTGCGAGTTAATGAGGTTGTGCCAGGTGTCCCTATTATAGTATGATGAAAGGATTTAAATAAACAGTGGTCATTAATTCATGGAGCACCAAAGGATATTCTATAATCTCCTAGTGAATTGATGAGTAAATGCCACGTAGCAGATGGCGTACCCTGGGCAGAGATAAAGCTAAAGTTAATTTGACGACAGACACAATGACTTGATAGAAAGTTGCAAGAAAGTTATTCATTGTGGGATCACGCTTGAGTGACGTGTGATAATTATTTACAAGAGGATGCTTGCTTTGATCGCCAGCTCTTAGAGGCTTTGGGCGGTTAGAGTAAACTGTTAGCGAGCCTGCGACTGAAGAAAATGCTAGAGGAAATAGTTTAATCACCAACTCGTGAAAGTTTTGATCAGTAATAAAAAATATTGGTGATTTGGCAAGAAATTTTAAAGTTAATGAGGTTTCCTTTAGTCATCAGGTTGTGGAGGTCTGTGGTGGTTAGTAAGAAATGTTTGGGACCTGGCGAGTATGTGTTTTGAGGGCTTAGTCGCCAGCTCACTAAGGTTCAAGAAGTTTGTCAAAAGGTGTTAGTGATTTGGAAAAATACCAGCATAAAGTGTAGAAAAGTGTATCGATTCAGCTAATCAGTAATTGACACCTGGAGCTATCTATTGAAATGCATGGTTATGGTCTGAAATTGTAACAGAAAAATAGAAGTTATTACAGTATACCAGCCTGGTAAGAATTTATGAATCAGAGATCATTACAAACATTGTATAATGATGATTACAGTTCTCTAAGGTGACGACATGAAGATGGCTCAAGAATATATAAAAGAATGTGTGTTGTCAACTACCAAGTACCTTGCCCTTTGAGCTTTTGCATATTTCGTGTGTGCTGAAACTTGATTGCAGCTCGCTAGTATTCAAGCTATTGTTGAGGTTTTTTTTGAGTTGCAAGTTTCAAAAGTGCTTGAAAGATGAGTCAATCAACTATTGGATCACTTACTAGGAAGGAGAAGGGTAGAAGACTCTCTGATGAGTTCATCAAAATACTCCATGGGTGCTCAAATATGAATGCAACTAATGAATTCTAATGGCGTGATGCATGGGGATAGTGCAAGAATATATACACTCCTGGCATGACTAGAGCATCTCTTTTCCACTTCTTCTGGGAAAATAGAGTCAAGGAGGTCCCCATTTCGAATCCATGAGAGATATGTTTAGGAAAGTTGATATGCCTAGACATGTACATGGAGATGGACATGGACTTGCTGAGAGAGTTTGCTAAGAAATATGATGTTGTAACAGGAGTGATAAGGAAGGAAATATCTGAGTTGGTGAGGATTGACTGTGCCATCATTGTGGAAGAATTTGACATTACTGGTGTGATGTGCACTGAAATTGAACTTGATAAAGAGAAGGAATATTTTGAGAAGTTCCATAAGTTTATAAAGAAGAATGTCATGCCAAAGTTTATTCCAAGGGCTGATGGCAGGAGGGTAATAATACCAGAAGAACTAATGCCACCCTATGACCTGACCAAGTTTTACCACTTCTTCTAGTGCACTGTATATGGTTACTACAAGGTGTTGGGGATTGAAGCTGATAGAACATTCACTAATGACCTACTTTAGATGTCTATGGACATTCAAAATCTACATGTCAATAAGGATTATGACTATGTCAAGTGGATAATTAGCGAGCTCCATGAGGGTTTGAAGAAAATTACTATTGTTGAGAAACTCTCAAAGATTAGGTTTAAGCATTACTCTTTGTTGATGCACCTAATCCTCTTCTACAACTTCAAAGACATGGATGATGAGATCGATATTTTCAAGTATGAATTTGACTACTTACAACCTATGCAAATATGGACTCAAGTTTGGGATAGTTCCTCTCGCCTGTCTAATTTTGGCTATTTTCAAAATTGGATAGTGCAACCCTTGTATACCATGCTAGGTACCCCAATTGAGAGACTAATAAGGGGAGTGAGAAGAGTCCTTAGGCCCATGCAGTTCTTAGATAATTTCCCTTTCATGCAAAGTTGGGGGTATTTATTTTATTTTGATAATGTTACTATAATTAGGGTTTATGGTTGTTTTTAGCCACCTCACATTTTACCAAGAATAGTGCCGCCAAGAATTTATTGGTTAGAATTCATATGACAGTTGACCTTAGCTGATAAAGACCTCTTTGAGAGGCATAAGAAAGGAAATTTCTTGCCTAGGTTATGAGGGGTGCTCTATTTCAATATAGGAAAGAAATCCCTTGACCGAATAAATGAGTTTTTAAGGTAGTTTAGGATGCCTTGTGGCATAGCTAGATATTGTGATTCAGAAGGTTTCATCAAGAAGGCTTGCAAAGAGATGATTCCTTTCTTCCAAAAGGTGAAGGACCATGAGCCTCTAGAGTATGAGGAATTAATTAGAAATATCATCAATGTGGATGAGATTGAAGAGAGGGCCCAGAAGTGGCAGGATTTGATAAGGGAAGAGAAAGAATTGAGAGAGATGGATGGTTCTTTTTTTTGGATTTTCCCAGATACCCCATACCTGGACCGGTTTGAAAAAATGATCAATGCTTATGAGAAATTAATGGATCAAATGCCAAAATAAATGGTCATGGAGGAGGCTGCTATAGACATTGAGTCTGATGAGCATGTTGATAGAAGAAAAGAGGAAGGGTCAGCTTCTCATGGCCCAATTGCAATATAGAGAAAATAAGGACAGAAAGAAAAATGTTGAAGAGTAGAACCAACGCTCTAGTTCTAGGACATGGCCCATATTTTGAAAGTATCAGAAAGTAGTTAGAAAATATTCCTTTTGAGGAAGAGAAGATTTCAGAGACTGAGTTACCAGTGGCCTTGAGGCTAGATGAACGGGTCCTAGAAGACCAAGAATTTATGATGGATGACCAGTTCATAAAAACTCCAGAGTTCAAGAGCTTACTATATAAGCTAAAAGAGAAGGAACTCAGGTCTACCCTCACCTTTGATGACTATGAAGAGGAGAAGAAAGAAAAGATTGTGAAGGCTCTTCAGTAGTATGATCCAAAATCAGAACAGATTTATGAGGATCAAGCTAGAGAGCTAGTGAAAAGAAGTGGTATGCTACTACTTCCTGATTGGGATTTTCAGTCATCTTTTGTCATTGATCGAATCAGGTATTAGCAAGATCCTCTTTTTAGAACATAAGTGGAAATTGGGGATATTGTGAGAGGATCAGGCTTTGATCCAAAATAATAAAAAAATTGCATTATGGTAGTTGGCTCCTTCTATCCAAAAGCCTCATGTTGTAAATATTCAACAGGATAGGAGAGATGACAAGATTATTTGGAATTTGGAGAACACAAGAGATATTGAGGTTGCATCTGCTTTGTAGCAATTGTCATTCCTCAATCTTGCTAAAACAAAGAAAATTTATAAAAGGTACACAGAGGCATATCATTAGCTAACTGCAGTAGCCAAGAAGTATGAAGAAGTGATAGTGAAGTTTGCTCATACTTAGGAGCAATTGGATTTAGCGAAAGATAAAATCAAAGAGCTAAGTAGATCAACAAACCAGAAAGAGATGAAGGATGCATCAGTTGATGCACATGTGGACCTTGGTCTTGCTATAGAAGTCCCTACAAGTATGTAACCAATGCAAATAGATGTGCCACAGGGGAAAGAAGCATCAAGTGACAAGAAGAATGAGGTAGCACTAAATGTATTGATGGACATTACCTTGCAGAGGTTGGAAAGGGAGGTCATTGATGCACTGGCTACTTTAGAGCCACTCTTCACTATATGGTCAAGAAGGGTGACTCTTTTTGAAAATTTGGAGGCAGTACAATAGTATAGGCCTAATTTGTGTGAGACCATCATCGAAACTAGGTAAATGATTGATGCTATTAATACATCCATGTATTTCTTTAAAGGTAAGGAAAATTTGATAAAAGTGAAACTAGGTGTGTTCACTTCTGACTACATCCCCTTTCTGCCCTCCATTTTTAATGATGACTTGAGTATAAAGGCAATAAGTACTTGGAGTGAAGAATTTGATGCCAAGCTGACAAACACAGAAACCATTTTGGCTGCAAACAATACCTTAGACATGGTGACTTTCAACAATGTACTTTATGCCATGTTTAAGGTAGAGACAAGATTTGTCAAGTACATAGCAGATGCCAAATTTGTAGCAAACCCCAGGTGGGACAAGGTAATCAAGAAACTGAATGAGATCAAATAATTTGACTAGTCTTTAGATGAGGAGATGGCAAAGTGGGACACCATCTTGAAGAAAAAGAAGAGAAAGCCAGTTATTGATGACCCACCATCAGATGCAGAGGAGTGAGGGACACATGGTGCCTGATCATTGAGCACAGGGAGGACAGTTACCTAAAAGTGTCTAAGACCGTCCAGTACAATCATTTGAAGTTGTCTTGAATATTCCTAGACAAAGGCATCATGATGTTGACATACGAGGTTACTACAGGCATGATCAAACATAGTAGTTCTAGCATGCCTTTTTTTGTGAAAGTGATGTTTCTCTTTGTAACCAATTTTTGTCTTATCCTATCCATCTATAGCTTGTTGCATCCTGAATCATAACAGGATTCCATGATGGCTAGTGATATATAATGCAATTTGTAATTCTTATAAGGACCTTCTTCTTTTTGGGAGAAAGGGGAAATGCAATTCTGGTCTGGGACCTTTTGTTACTTTTCTGAATGCTCTGAGTTCTCTTAAATGTACTGAAGCTGAAGATATTAATGAAAATGTTGTTTTAAAACCTCATTTCAATTTTTTTATGTCTTTCTCAGCTTCTTTGATTTCTTATGAATTAGGACTGTAAGGCATTTTTGATTAATCAATCTATAAGGTAGATTGAGAAATATTTGCAGGTTATTTTCAAGGGAAGTGTAAGTCCTGTGGATTATTTCTGAGGGTTTAGAGAGGGTTTACAAATTTGATGATCTTGTGACAATTTGTTAGAAGTTCTATGTAAGGCATGGAAGTTTTAAATGGGTTTGAAATTTTCTTTCGGTAATATGTTCTAGTGAATGTACATTTATTAGACTCTATGCCCTAGGATATTAGCACCGGTCATATTCCAGAGTTGCTTGAAAATCTTGAAATAACTCAAATCTTTTATGTACAAGTATTGTTCAATGAATGTTTAAATTTGTGTTAAGAAGACACATATCCATTGTATGGTTTACCAGGATGGTAAATAAAAAAGGTACACCTGCCTAAGCTTATGAAGCTCGAAGTGAAGGGGGATTTTCATCCTCACTAAGTTAGATCTTTTCCTGACAGATTTGGAGCTGGGCATAAAGGGTCATAGGCATGTTTTGTCAAAATATTTAATCTGTAGGAAATAGGTCCAACATTATGTTTAATGCTTATATATTGATATGCAAAACATACTCTATATTTGATATGTAAAATGTATTTAATAGATACACGTATATATGAAATGGTTTCTTACATTTCTTGTAGGAAATCTGATTGTATAATACACAGGTACTCGATCATATCTCTGATGACACAATTGACCGCTTGATGAGAGAAGATGATGATTGGTTCGATCACATGCCTCACATTCCACGTATAAAATGATGTTGGAAAAGGAGTAATGTTGTCCAAATGCGAAATGAAACACTAACATGAAATGCACTCTAGGACTTAGTCATTGGATTGTGTTTTGAAAATTATCATCATTGAGTGTTTGTGGGACATCTTAGGTGATATAATTCTCACTGGTGCCACTCCGACCATGAGAATATGAATATGGCCTATTTTTGAGAAATGTGGGAAACTAATGCAAGAACCAAGGCATAAGAGCCAAGATGACCTAAGCATCATTTCTTGTTGATGTTGCAAGTAGCCATAAGCACCAAGGCATAAGAGGCCAGTATGTCCTGAATGGTTTTTGCGTAAACAAATATAATAAAAGACCTCACCTTAGTATCCATATAAAAAGAGTCAAGGTGTGTGTGGCATTCCAATCAAGATAGAGGCTCTTACCATAGACACCCAAATTATTAGATAGTTTAGGATCATCAGAACCGCACTGATAAGTAGAAGACAAAGAAAAATGATTATGCCCTAGTCTATGTTCCTCTAGTCATTTTAGACATCATCAAGTTGTATAGAAAGGGATTAGATAATCACAAAATAAAATGATAAAAAATAACATACCAAGAAAATTTACAACCTTTATTGCTTCTTTAATCATTTAGACATCGCCAAGTTATAATAGAGATGTGATCAACATCAATTCAAAAAGTTTTGTGTTGTTTGTGTTTTGCATTCTAGCTTGTTGAAGTGTGTAGTGTTAAGAAACATTGCTTGATCATTCTTGTCTGTTGTTTGTTTGGCTTGATGATTTAGTTTATCGATAAGTGTTGAAAAACACTGTTTGTTGATGTCTTCACATTGTGGGGTGTTTAGAAATACCAGTGTGTGTCAGTAATTAACCTTTTCAGTGGTTTTTGGAAAACTGAATCTTATTAGCTTTGGAAAAATAATTGTCATGAAAGAAAACTGCCCCCTATCAAGAATTGAATTTCCTAGGATGAAGATAAAGACTGATTTCAATCTATGGTAGTGTTGTATGAAACAACTGATTTGTCATGGAAGTGACTGAAATCTACGTACAAAATGAAGAAAATGAAGGATGCCAAGACTCATGTTGATAGATGGAGCACTTGAGTACAAGAGGTGCATGTTTACCAGGTTTTCACCTACTTGGCATATATTCTATTTTTTCTACCAAGGCGCTTGTTTACCAGGTTTTCACCAAGGCACTTTTTTCCATTTTTCAATTTTGTTGCTCTTTTCATTTTTTTGTATTTTTGAGAATTTTTATTTTTTTGGTTGATGCATCAAAGTGCTATTTTCCAGGTTTTCACTAAGATGATCATTTTTTTTCAGGACTTTTTATAATTTTTAGGATTTTTTTCAAGACTTTTTCCAATTTTTAGGATTTTTTTAGGACTTTTAGCTTTGTACATGTTGCTGAATACATAGAATTATCAGGCGTAGAAATTGTTCAGATGGAGTGTGTTGATGGGGTCCCAGAGCTATTCTCCTTCTGTTGTAGAGATTCAATAGGTGCTAGAGCCAAATGTTGTAGTGATAATGTATGGACTCAACCAGTTAGGCTCAAACTTCTCCTTTTGTTCCTAGTGTGACTAGTTACAAGGATTTTCTCTCAACACTAGGTGACCAACTTGAATCTCTCATAGTTTGAATTTTTTATTGTACCCTCTTGAAATTCTCTTTTCATATGCTCTCAGGTAATCAAACACCACTTGTTGATGTTCATCCAGTAGTTCAAACTCTTGCAATATGGATATTCTATATTCCTCATCATGTATCAACCAATGTAAAGAAACTCTCATAGACGAGAGTTCTACTTCAATGGGTCAAATTTCTTATGTACCATACACTAGAGAGAAAGGTGTTTCTCCAATAGGTGTTCGAACGTTGGTGTGGTAAGCCCCTAATGCTAGATTGAGCTGCAGGTACCAATCCTTTCCTGACTTACTAATAGTGCGATGCAATATTTTGAGCAGATTTTTATTGGAGGCTTTGGCATGTTCATTGCCTTGTGGGAATTATATTGAAGAAAAATGTTGTTTGATCTTAAATTTATTATAGAGCTCAGAGATATCACTGTTCTTAAATTATCATCCATTGTCAATTATGATGGAGGAGTGGATACCATATCGACAAATAATGTAATTCAAAATAAACAGAGCCACCTGTTTTCCTGTTGCAGTGGTAAGTGGGATTGCTTCAATCCACTTGGTGAAGTATTTTGTGGCTGCTATAATGAATTTGTGTCCATTTGAGGAGGACATATATATTTTATAGATGAGGTCAAATGCCCATTGTTGAAAGGGCCAGTGTGTAATGAAAGGAATAAGCTCCCTGGCTAGAGTGTGTATGAGATTGCCATGTAGCTAGAATTTCTCGCAAGCTCTTGAGTACCTTGCTGCCTCTTTTTCCATGTCTGGCCAATAGTAGCCATCTCTCAGTAGTTTGTGAGCTAAGGCTAGACTGTTAGAATGAGATCCACATATTCCCGCAAGAACTTCAGCTAACGCACATTAAGACTCCTCTTTTTCTAAACACTTAATAAAATTTCCATCTAAACCTCTCCTATATAGGTTGTTAGTGATGATGACATACCATGAGGGGTTACAGATAAGGTGTCTTCTTTCATTTTTTGGTAAGTTATCTAGGATAACTCAGTCTTAGAGGTAAGAGTAGACATGACTATATTGTGAGGAATCTTTCCCTATGATGGTACAAATTATTTAGGAATCAGGTGAGTTGTAGGCTGAGTAATGGAGTTCTTCCACAAGGAACTCATAGCAAAAATATTCACCTTGTTGAGGTAAGGAATCTAGAGTACCAATTGCATTGATGAATCTATTCTTTGTCCTTGGGATCTATTGGAATGTGATAAAAGTGAAGTATTTCTTGAAATCATAAACCATTTGTTTGTAAGGTGTGATTTTATCATCCCTCGTCTGATACACATCATTGATTTGGTTGATCACCAGCTGAGAGTCACCATGGATATGCAACTCAAAGATGTTCCATTCTAGAGCCAACTTCATCCCATTGACTAAGGATTCATATTTAGCGATGTTGTTTGTACAAGGAAAATATATCTTGTATGCCTTAGGAATAGAGTAGCTTTGAGGAATAATAAACAACACACCTACTCCTAAACCTTGTTGAGTAAATGAACCATCAGAGAACATCTTCTAGGACATGTGATTAATGTCCATGATAGATCCATCTGGGAACTCCACATTGATAGGTTGATTTTCTTGTAGTGGAGCTTCAGCCGATTGGTCTGCAATTGCCTAGCCTTTGATAGTTTTTCATTCAACATATTCAATGTTGAACTTAAAAAGGATCATGACCCACTTAGCCAACCTACCAGTCAAGGTGGGTTTACTCAGGAGGTACTTGAGTGGGTCTATTTTAGCAACCAATTGCGTAGGGTGTGTCAACATGTAATGTCTCATTTTTTGGGATGCAAAGACCACTGCTAGACAAGCGTTATTCATCGTTGAGTAGTTCATTTCTTTTGAGACAAATGTTTGACTGATGTAGTATATGGCTCGTTCCTTTTTTTTTTCTCATTGTGTTATGCAATGAGTGTCCCCAATAATGTTGTAGTGGCTGAGATGTACATAATTAGTGGCTTACCCTGGATGGGAGACATCAAGATTGGTGGGTTTTACATATATTCTTTGATTTATTAAAGTTATTGGAACATGCTTCATCCCATTTATATGCTACTAATTTTCATAAAGGCTTTGTGAATGATTGTGCTTTGTCTTCCAGTTGAGAGATGAATCTCTTGATTGACCGAATCCTCCTTTGAAGAGTTCTCAATTGGCTTATGTTATTTGGTGGTGGCATCTCAATAAAAACTTGTACTTTTGTAGGATCTACCTCAATCCCATTTTTTGAGACAATGTATTTGTTAGCACTTAAACCTGCAGATGGTTGACACATTCAAAAAACTTACTTAACTTAAGACTCATGTATTCCCAACAACTGCATCGGACACAATTTAAATGCTAAGGTATTAAGGCTTTGAGCCTTCTTCACTTTGAGTGTAAAACTCAGGCGGGTTTACCTTTCACAATTGCTTCTACAAAGCATTATAAAATTGATCTATGTACTTGACATAGTCAATACAATTCATAAACATACAAATAAAAGTAAATTGAATAGGTTTTTGATATTTTGGTGGTGAACAGATGCAAATTAAGCTAAAACCAGTGCCTTATTCATTGGGCCAGAGTCAAAACCTAACATCTACAAAATCCTATCAACACAAAGATACTGGAATTTAAATGAAATGCCTCACAATTCACTCTCCCAATTCCCAACCCTGCCATCAAATTCATGTATAGATATTCAATTCCCAGAGACCTCCTTGAAGGTTTACTCTCTCCTTGAGAGAAACTTGAGTTCAACCCCTATATTCACCTTGTGAACAACGCATTAAAGAGCCTTACAAATTAATGCATAAGAAAATCAAAGAATCCATACACAAAGACAACAAGAGATAGCAATGAAACTCCAGTGTATTTGTATTAATTTTCAACTGTATCCATATAATTTTAACAAAAAATTCAAAGAAGTCAGATCCTATATTCAGTACTTTCTTTACAAAAACTTCAGCCACCCTTACAAAATGAGAAAAAATTTCTACTTATACCACTAGCCATCTTGGAATCCTCGAAAGGATGCAACAAGCTTCAGATGGCTAGGAAAATGACTTGCACTATAGACAAAAAGTACAAACCATAATGACAAGGACTAGAAAAAAAGAAAGTATATCACAACTACTAGCATCTTCACAGGTGGCACCTTTGTCTAGAGATATTTCAGAGCAGTTACTTTAATTTGTTGCATGAATGATGACCGCCAATACAGGCTAACTTACATCATCCTTTGTTTGGTACATGCTCTCCTTGGAATTCTGGATCAGGTGCCATGTGCACTTCACTCTTCTTCTTCATCCAACTCTAGGACAATTGGCTTCTTCTTCTTTTTCTTTTCACTTTTATCCCAAGCTGTCACATCATCATCAGATGGCTAGTTGTATTCTGCAGTTCCTATAGTACCTTTAACTGCTCTTCCCACCTAGAATCAGTGATGCCCTTAACCTCTGTAACAAACCTTATGCAATCATTTTCAAATTTGAACAAGTTATCAATTATGTTATTACAACCTTGTGTGTCCAAAGAATTGTCTTCACCAAGGAAAGCATCCTTCTTAATCAACAGTTGATCCACCGATGACTTTCACTCATTAATACTAAGCATAGCTCCATCATCATTATAAATAGCAGGCAAATACTTATTGTAATTTTTGTCAAACATGGCCAGCTTGGCCTTTACTTGATTTGATTTCCCTTTGATGAACTTTGAAACAACACTTACCAATCCAATTTTCTCATATACCTCTGTCACCACTTCAGGGATATCAGGTTTGTGTTCCTACAAGGCATCAAGCTTTTCAAACAACAACCTTCTCCCAGACCATGCATTGTAAAGTGGCTCCAAAGTAGCCAGTGACTCATTTATTTACTCATTATCTCTCTGCAACAAGATAACTGATTAATGGACTGATTCCATCTTATCTTTTATTTTTTTCTCTCTATGTTGCATAACCTCTGCCATAGTCTTTAAGGCTGCATCTAGCCTCACCTTCTCCAAATCTTCAACTGGCTTGTCAGGAACCTCTACCTCTGGCTGAGAAGGGGCCTCAATTTTCAAAGGAGGGGGAGGAATTGCCTTAGATGCTTCTTCAAGCTTAGCCCTTAGCTCTTCTAAGTCACCCTCCATTTTCTTGATTAACATGAGCTTTCGATCCCTGTCCTTAGCAACCTTTATTGATTTTTCAAATAACTTGTCATATCACTCAGACAACTGGATGGTTTTTGCCTCATTTAGGTGGGCCAAGTGTGTTACTGCCTTAGACACCTCAAGATCAGCGGTGTTCTGCACAGTCCAGACAATTTTATTTCCTTCCATCTTATCTTCAATGCTCACTACAGATGGCTTGTTAGTTCTAGGAGCCAAGGACCACAATGCAACAGCTTGAGAATTGGGATCGTAACCACTCCCTCTGATCATGTCATCTATCTACACTTCATATGACAAGCTTCCTTCTGGATACTTCCTAATTTGATCAATGATGAAGGCAGAGGTCAAGTGCCATCCAAGAGTTAGAAGCATGCCACTTGATTAAACCATCTCCCTTGCCTCCTCCACAATAATCTTCTCAAGACTGGGATCATATGATGTCAGAGCCCTTAAAGTCTCTTCACTTGGTTACATTCCCTCAGGTAGGGTATTTTTCACTTCTTCTTGCTTCCTCCAAATGAGGAAATCCATGAATTCTTTGATTTTGATGAACTGGTCATCACTGAGAAACTCCTCTTGGTAAAGTTCTCTTTCATCCTTTCCCAACAATAAGGGTAAATCCCCCTCCTGTTTTGATACAAATTTCTTGCCTTCTCTAATAGCCTTTCTCAACTAATGATGGTAGGCTCTATTACTAGGCACAAGAGTTGAAGCACTGTCAAGTACCTTCTTCTAATTTTTCTTCTTAGAAGGCTCACCTACTTCAAGTCTCTATTTTTTCAATGGTGGCTTTGAAGTATCCCCTTCTTCTTGTGGGTCTTGTGTCAAGTCAATAATTGGTGAGTCCCCACATTGAGGTGGACTTTTACCCTCTGGTGAATCATCAGTGAATTCCTGAGGCTCAGAAGTAGAATAATTTCTTGGCACATCCAACTTCTCCTCAAGCAACCCTTCCAACTGGTTAGACAAGGTGTCGTGCATTTCTATCATTTTCTCCATTCTTTGCAGATATGGGAGCTCAAGGAAAAAATCACCAAAAGGAATTTATGCCTTCCTTAGTCTGGCCTCTATGTCTAGAAAATCAAATATTTGGTCCATCTTCTTCCTGCCTCATCTAGGTCCAACATGTTTCTTATCACATCCTCCTCATCCAGGACCTCATGCTCTCTGATTGTTCCATTGTTAAGGATTAAGGTCATCCTGGAAATCTTGATGAAACCCTCAGAATCAACATACCAATAGGTACTTGTAGTCATCTTGAAATGATTTAGCCATTTACTGACCTGGTCCAACGCTCTTTTTCAAATCAAGAAACTGCCAATCTTGAATTACCTCGGTGTGAAGGTACCCTTCCTATGAGGTGCTAAGTGTTCTTTGTCAATCCATATTAATTGCTAGATGAATTCCATCATAACAACCCTAGGAGGTACAAATTTAGGAAGCATGTGTGGGGGTTGGGGGTAGCCATAAACTCTGATAATTGTGAAGTTGCCTCCTAGGTAGAAATCTCCCCAATTGTGGTTCCCTAGCCATTTATCTTCATACTGCATTGGCCTTAACACCCTCAAGACCTTAGTTGATAGCCTCACAAAATTTGTTCCCAACATCTCAAGAATTGGATGGACAAAATAGTTCTATAAAATAGAGAAGTTACACTCATTGGATGTGTAATTCCATGCCCTT
The DNA here is from genome assembly GCA_027943335.1 of Chamaecyparis obtusa. Lineage (NCBI taxonomy): Eukaryota > Viridiplantae > Streptophyta > Pinopsida > Cupressales > Cupressaceae > Chamaecyparis > Chamaecyparis obtusa. Next base: position 2,392,090 of record BSBK01008039.1, on the reverse strand, counting down.
AACCAATAATGCACTGGGTTTGGATTTCCCTCAAAATAAGTCCTTAATTTCAACATTCTTGCATCAAGATTATTAGCATGGTAGTACAAAATTAAATGCATAAGGAGGGAGTAATGCATGAATCTAATAGGTCTCTTACTCTCCTTGATAGACATTAACCCCTCATGCATCCTATCAATTACATACTGGATCATAGTCAGTATTGGTGTGAGAATTCTAAATATCTAGGAATATCATTAAAAGTTCAGCATGCATTTTTTCTTCATCCCCATCTATCCCTAGAACCCTACACAACCCATGACACAAGAAATTCATGTAATGATAGAGGGATGAAAATTGATAAGGGGTGTTCATACTTTCCAGGAGAGGGGCTATATACTTACCCTGCTTGGGCATATGCTTGACTATCTAGATTTTTACTGACCCAATATTACTGACATATTTCTGTCTTTCTTTTTTCAAATCTATTGCAGTGGAAGAAGAGGCATAGAAATCAAATGCCCTCATGAAAGACCCCCTATCCAAGGAAATAAAAATAGACTGGTCTTCACACCTAATGGTCTTAGAGATGGGGTCATACAGCCTAGCCAACTCAATAATTAAATCAACATCTAAGAACACATTAGGCACAATTAACTTTTCCATTCCCAACGCCCAAGCATTACAAATATGTATAGCCTTATGCCTATTATTATAGAAGTATGAGAAGACGGTATAACCTGAACCTGAAGGAGAGATAGGGTCTCTTCATTTGTCCATGAGATCCTCAAACACTGTGTCAATGGCCTTGTTTTGATTTGAACCAGGAAGCAGCCTGATGAACTCATCTGAATAATTTGGCTTTCCCTTATCTTCTCCACTCTGCTCTTTTGCATGCTCCACTGGATGATGCTACACTCACCTCCGAATGACTCATCTTATTAGAGTAGAAATTCACAGTACTGCATCTTTTTCACTTCACTCACTGCTTCAGTACCAACAATCTCAATTGTCTTCAAAATAAATTTGAGTACAGAAAGAAATGAAGTCCTATCTATATAATTCGATAATTGAATGTGTACAATTGCTAAATCATAAAAAATCCAACCTTAGTCACTTCTGCATTCAATTCTGCATATTACCAACCTTCAAATCATAGCCAGCTGTTGCGTGGATGCTAACAGGATGATTTAAAATATAAAAAATAAAGCGTGAGATCAAAGATCATGGCTTTTTGGCAAAGATCATGGCTTTTTGGCATTAAAACACTTAATTAATGATGCAAACCCTCGTTAAAACCTGATTGGATGGCATTTTACCTTTTTCCAGCTTGGTAGAGTACTTTTTCCACATTGCAATAGTTCATAACATTGATTAGCAGGTATACTTAACCAGACATGGTTCAGAGATCCAGTGAACAAAGGAGCTCATGATCTCTGAAAGAATTGTTAATCCGAGGTTAAGTTTAGAGATCCAGCGACAAGGCCATTCATGGAATCTCGGGGTGATTTCTTAACTCATGCCTTTATCTAGATATTCAACGATTACCATTGATCCCAGAGAAGATCAACAGTCCTTAGGCTATCTTTTAGAACTTATCATGACCCCGCCGTAATCAGAGCTTTGGTGACTGAAAGTAATCTCATGTTCTCAGAACATTCTATTCAATCATGGTTAAACTCAAAGAACAAGCGACCAATGACTTCACCAATTCTCGCAACCTTTTCCTTAACTTAGCAATCATATAGAGAATTAGCGAACAAAGGACTTTACAATCCGTGAGACAAAGCACCTTGACCATGGTCACACTTGGAGAATCAGTGAACAACTAAATCTCTTAATCTCGGAAAGCCATGCTTAACTCTCATTTTATCTCGCGATTTAGCGAACAAGGCTATCTCGCATTCTCAAAAAGAAATGCTTAACCATGGTCAGACTTTGAGATTGAGCGAATAACCCATATCTCCAGTTCGCTGAATGTTTTTCATACCTTAGGTTATATCTTGAGATTACACGCTGACCATAAATCTTAGGAACAATTGGCGACTATCGCTGAATCGCTCAATCCATCAGACCTTTACCTGTTAATTACGAGAATCAACGACCATTGCATTTGCCTAATCTCCCAAGGTTATTGAGCTTAACCATTTTATTCCGAGAATGCGCGACTGAAGAAGACACGTCTCAATCTTTTCTTTGTTCACCAGGTCATCAAAAGATTTGGAACTTTATTAACTGGTTCTGAGATCCCTTAAACACTTTACTCGCTTAATCACCAAATAACTTAGAGCATTGCCATCTTTTCTTGAGATCAAGAGACAAAGGAAAACTTTATCCTTCACCAAATTAAATAATCAGAGCTGCCAAACTTAGAGGATATGAGAATAAGACTCAGTCGCTAGGTCGCTAAATGTTTTGGAGTAGGACCTAGTCTTTTTGAGATTAAAACCTGACGACCAATTGTAAAGAAAATCAATGGCATTCGCTGGATCTCTGGAAGACTATGAACTTAACCGCCCGACTTAGAGAACAGGAGATAACCACCATGCCAAGTCACCAAATGTTTCAAAGAAACCACCAAGAACCAAGCGAATAGGAGGCAACTCAGTCGCTGAATCGCTGGATGTTAAGACTAACCGTGATAAAGACTGGGAGATTCAACGACAAAAGAAAACTTAACAAAGGACTCACCACTATCACCTATTCGTTGAAAGACTTAAAGACAAGGAAGAATATTGCGCGATTCAGCGAAGACAAGGAAAAATGACCACATGCAAATTTGGAAGACTTAAGTGACCCAAAAAGTAACGCACGAATAGAAAGAACTAGGGCACACTCAAAACTAACCAAAGAATTAGCCATTTAGGGAAACAATGTCTAAGGCAAGGGTTTAAAAAACACAAATATGATAAACTTTAAGGAGTTCTTAAACCCTAAACCATACAAAGACACAAGCAAGGACATTTAAAATAAGACCTGGAGCAAAGACCTCAGAAAACCTAAAATATACCCAATAGTGGGTCTATTTGAGGATGCTTGAATGCAAGTTCATAGCAAGAAACCATGAATCTTTGGGTGGCAGACCACAAAACCTTAACCTAAAACAAGAAGCAAACACACGACAAAAGCAAACACACCTATACATATATACACAACTACTGTGCATGGAAAGATTTAGAATTAATTGAAGAAATACTTCAGGAATTGTCCATGCACTGGCAATTCCTATTCCTCACCATTCAAATTTCTTAAGAAGTATGAATCCTTCCCATGAATATGATGAATAATGAAAGGTCCTAACCTCAAGGATTCAAAATTTTTATGCTTTCCTTTGTTCTCAGCCTTGGCATTCCACTGTAGAACCATATCATTTCGCTGGAATTTTATAGTAGTAGCTCTTTTGCCAAAAAGATACCTCATTTTCTGCTGTAATTTTACATTTTCTTTTTGAGCCTCTCTCCTGATTTCATCCAATTCTACTAGTTGAATTATCCTATCCTGTAATGGATCACTAATTTCCATCTCTTCTTCCCTTATGAACTGGTAGATAGGTAAAAGATTATTCACAGGAAGTCTAGACTTCACACCATACACCATTTCAAAAGGGGATTTGTTTGTTGCTTTCTTTTCAACAATTCTGTCAGTCCACAGTGCCAACTTCAATTTCACATGCCACATCCTTTTGTTCTTTTCCAAGGTCTTCTTTAGAATTTGCAGAATACTCTTGTTACTAGATTCTGCTTGCCCATTTGCCTATGGATGGTATGGGGATGCATATGATAAAACTATTCCCATTTTAGAGCAAAAGTCAGTGAATTCCTGGGACCTAAAACTCATAGCATTATCCATTACTAGTTTCATGGGTACACCAAACCTAGTAACTATGTTATTCATCAAGAATTCAATGACTGCTATAATGGTTGCCTTTTTGGTTGGAATGGCTTCTATCCATTTAGTAAAATAATCAGTGGCCACCAAAATGTGGCTATGCCTCCCACTGGATTTCTCTGAGAATTCCCTAATAAAATCCATGCCCCACATAGCAAAAGGGGCCTCTGTAATCACAGGGTTTAATAGAAAAGCACCTAAAAATTTTAATTTCTTTGAAAATCTCTAGCATGATTTACATTTTATAACATATGAGTGGGTATCCTTAAACAAGACCCGCCAATAATATCCAGCTCTCAGAATTTTGTGAGCTATGGACCTAGCTAAATGATGCCCTCCACACATCCCAGAGTGCATCTCTTTTAAAACCTTTTCAGATTGATACTTGTCTAAACAGAAAAGCAATATTCCATCATTATCTTTCCAAAATAGATCACCTTGTATCAAAACATACCTTTGAGCCTGCAACCTCAAGCTCCTTTGATTGTCATTCAAATCCCGTGGACAAGCAACATATTTGAGAAAATGAACAATGTTAGTGTACCATGGTTGCATTTCAATACTGGTCACATCTCCACCAATGGCTACATTGTTTACTTGTACAAGATCCATGTTCTCCTCTACCATAAGCTTTGCAAGTCCCAGACCTCTCACAAGCTTGGTTATATGGAGTTCAATGTCAAATTCTTGAATTCTATTGATCCATTTATTACCTTTTCTAGTAACTTCACTTTGACTCAAAATATCTTTTACTGTTACATGAGGTACATATGCATTTACCTTAGCACATACTAGATAAGGTCTGAAAGCCTTAACCACCTTTACTAATGCATATGCCTGCTTCTCCATCAATTCATAATTAAGCTCAGCAGATTGCAATGATTTACTGAAAAAGGCAATAGGATGTTCAAATCCCTCATCATCATTCTGTAACAAAATAGCTGCAATTGTATGAAAAGATACAAAAGAAAATAGAGAGAAAGGCTTTGAATAGTCAGGGGATATTAAAAAAGGAGACTCTTGGATTGCTTGTTTAATTTTTTCAAAATCTTGCCGAGTCTCACAATTCCAATCAAACTTAACATCTTTCTTCAAAAGCTTCACAATAGGTTTGACTAGTTTTGCAAAATTGGCAATAAATATCCTGACAAAATTAATCTATCCTAGAAAAGATTGCACACCTTTGACATTTTTGGGAGGAAGGACCTTTTTGATTTCTTCCACTCTTTCTAGATCAATTATAACCCCCTCTTTTGACACTATGTGACCAAGCAAATTTCCCTTAGTTACAACAAATTGGCATTTCTTGGGGTTTAGTGAGATGCCAAACTCCAAAGCCTTGACAATAACCTTCTCCAAATGCTTGCAGTGATCTTCAACTTTCTTAGAGTAGGTAGTCAGATCATCCTAATATACAACCATAAGGACATTGATCAATTCTTTAAAAGAAACATCCATTGCCCTTTGAAAGGTCGCCCCAGCATTCTTCAAGCCAAAAGGCATGCATACATATACATAGGTTCCCCAAGGGGTGGTGAATGTTGTCTTGAATTGTTTAGATTATTTGACCAGAACTTGGTTGTACCCTTAAAACCCATCCATCATAGACAACAATTCACAGCTAGTTACTCTATGCAGAATAGCTTCCATGTTAGGCAATCCATAATTGTCCTTAAGTGAGGCAACATTTAAATTCCTGAAGTCAACATAGAGTCTAATATCACCATTCTTTTTTTCTTACTAGTACAAGGTTAGAGACCCAAGAAGAATGCCTAATAGGCTCAATGATACCAACATCTCTCAATTTTGTCGATTCAACCTGCATCTTTGTAGCTAGTAAAGGGTTGATAGGTCTCTATTTCTGTCTAAATGGCTTGGTTTCTTCTTTTAGAGGGATCTCATGTTGAAACAGGTCAACTCTATATGCTTTGAGATCATCACAAGACCAAGAAAATACATGCTTGTATCTCTTCAATAGTCTTATCAAATTTCCTCTAACTTCTCTGCTCAACTTCTTCCCAATGTATACCATCTGAGGGGAGGTTTTAGATCCTAGGTTTATTTCCTCTAAGTCCTCCATTTTTGTGTTAAAATTTTGAGACAAGTAACCATCATTTATCTTGAACATTTCTTCAAACTCTACTAACCCTTTTGGTATGTGATTTGAAGGTAATTGTACTATCTCATTTCCCATAATGCACTCTTTTCCCTCAACATGCTGTTGTACTTCATTGAAATCTATTTTTTGCCCATCATACTGATCTAAGCCCTGAAGAAACCTAAGGATATCAAAATCATCCTCAAAAACTTTCCAATTATATACATTATCAGGCACTGCAGGCCTACTCGTGATTTCTAACATGGACACACCAGTGAGGGTAATGTCATTATTTTTGAGGGAAACATTAGTAAGAAAGTAGGCCATGATATTATTGGACCTTTCTACCCAAAGGAGATTGAAAGATTCAAAGAACTCTAGTCTATCCCAGACAACATGTTTGTATAATTTCAACCTCTCATCCTTAACAACATATTTAAATCTCACTTGAGCTATAATTAGTTGGGAGTCACCATGGACTTTTAAACATTTGATACCATGTTTTATAGCAACATCTAATCCCAGTATTAGAGCCTCATATTCAACAGTATTATTAGTGCATTCAAAGGTTAACAGGAAAGAGTATTTAAATGTAATACCTAATGGGGAAATGAACACAACACTAGCTCCTAATCCTTCCTTGGAGCATCCACCATCAAAAAACATTTTCCAAATCCCATTTTTTTGCAATATCAACTCATCCACTATTGGATATGTGTTCTTCATCTGAGGCACTATCTCTTCAACCACAAAATTGTTCATGCCAATGTCCACAAAACAATTCAAGTCTTCTAGTGCAACCTTTTCAACCATGATTGAAGAATGAGGCTCCCTATACAACTTCACCTCAGTCCCATTGACTGGAATAGTAGCATATGATAGATCCAATTGCAAATTTCCACCCACTGTTGCAACCCATTGTCTTGATAGTAGCATACCATAATGAGGCTTTGTGTTAACAACAACCACATCCATTTTGTATGTGGCCTTTAGAAATGCATCAATCTTCACTTCAATTCCAACTAGAGTTCCTACAACAAGCACTGCCCTGTTATCCATAGCATAACATCTACCATTAGATGTGTCTACTTGTAAAGCTCTTTCATCACATGATAGGGCATTACAGTTGCAGCAACACCAGAATCAATCATACAATTTTTTAGCAGAAAATTATTCACTATCAGTGTGACATAAAAAGGGTCAATAGAAGAAGGCTCTTGTGTCACAATACTTCCAACACATACATATGAAATGTCATCAATTGAAATAGGCCCTTCTACTGCATTCCCCTTCTCTTGCACAACAAGGACCACTCCTTGCTCACTTATGAGAGCCAGGGCTGCAGTCTTATGCTCCTTGATCTTCAACATTTCAAGTAAAGGGATAGAAACCTTCATTTGAGACAAGGCATGTCTCATATAAAAGGTAGGAGGATCAGTAGAAAGATTAGGAGAATCATTTGGTCTACCAGCTCTCCTCTTAACCTTGTCAGCAACAATTTCCTCATTCTTTTTCCTTTCAGTTACAAGCCCCTCCCTCTTATTATTTACAACATTGGGCTTTGGGGAATCCTTATTCTGAGGGTTATCCTTGACAAATACTGACCTCAGGACTCCTTGATCACTATCCACCCTTCTATTCCTCAAATTGTATGAGGACTTGGCTTGTGTTATAGAAGCTATAGTTAGAGTTCTAATCTTCTCTTCACTAGGCTTTCTCCATTGTTTGTCATCTGATGTTGATCCTACCATATTGGCTTTACATGTGTCATTATCAGACTCATCATGATCAGAGTGAGTGAATACTTGCTGCTGATAATCAGAGAGAATCTTCCTCTTATGATCTACATCAGAACAGATCTCTTCATCGTCTAAAGATAAGAGATCCCCCATCACTGCAGTGGTAAACATATTAACAATAGGCTTTTCAGATTCTTCATAATCTTCTACATATGAGTTATCAACTTCTTCCCCCAAGGCCTGAGCCACAACACATTGGAAAGGTGAATGAGGCATGTTACAAGCCACACACCAAGGAGTATTCTCCACATTGTGTGCTATGATTTTCTTCAAAGGGTCTGGTGTATCTCTCCCCTTTTGAGGCTCATTGTTATCAAGGACAGGCCTCCCATCTTTCCAATTTGTCTTATTGGGCATATCTCATAAATTAGGGAGTCTATCCTGCCTTTGATAAGGCGGTCTTGCATCTTGAAAATTTTTGCCACCCTTTTCAAACTTTGTTGGGAAGTCTTTGGTAACATTAGCCAACTTATCCATTTTATCATCATCCTTGGATACCCTTGTAGGCTGTGGCCTAGTCTCCTTCCACAATCTACCCTCATCCCTTTTATACATTTGATCAGATGACTTTCGGTTGCTTTCAATATTTATGGCCAATTTAAAGGAATCCCTTAGGGCACAAGGATTCTTATCTCTCAAAAGATAAGACATTTTACCATCCATAAAATTGAAATATGTGGTTAGGCAAACTCCATCATCTATTCTCAATACTTGGAACAATTTGTACATGGCCTTTTCGAAACTACCATTAAATTCTGATATGCTCTCATTGTAGTGCTTTTTGATATTGTTAAATTTGTTAAGCATGTAACTTGAATTTACATATTCTGCATATTGTTCCTTAAAACATTTGACAAACTCATCCCATGATGCAATACTATTCTCAGACATACCTCTATACCAATCCCTAGCATCTTCAACCAATGACTGAACAAAGAGCTTCATTACCACATCTTCATGCTCAATTTCATAGTCATTGAGTTTGTCTGTGAAGAATTTCAGATGCTCTTCACATGTGATCACATTGTTACCAGTGAATAATGGGATTTTCTCCCTGATCTCATTAGGGACAACATTAGGTTGACCAGGGATACCATAAAAAATAAGGGCCTATACCTATCCAAATGAATTGGTCTCCTTTGGAAATTTGGCTGGACTAGAGGAGCAACTCCAACTTTTTGACAAGATACATTTCCCATTGTACCACCAGTTATAGGGGGAACTTGATTGGTATTTAGATTTGGTCCAGGTGCATTTTGTCCAGGATGTGAGGCTTGGGGATTTGGAAAAGAACTACAAGGCTGATTTAATGGATTCGTTACTAAAGTAACAGGGAATGAGCTACTAGCAGATGTATTTATATTGGCATGTAAGAAATAAATCTTCGTCTTCATTTCATCTGCAACAGCCTACAATTCTAATTTCTCAAGCTAGAGAGCCAAATCTTCTTTGGCCTTTCTAGCCTTTTCCAATTCTAGGCTTGCTTGGGAGGGTACACTAGATGTAACAACAGTTTTCTTAGGCTCATTAATATTTATGCCAACCATCTTTTGTTTTCCCTTATCAGGGATTTCCTTTGTGGCATTTATAACATCCTCATTCCTCTAGATTTCAGATGGGTGTAATTGCTTGAGAACATGGCATGTTCCCTCAAATTCATCTTGGTTTGGTTTACCATCTTCAACCTAATTTCTTAAAACCCCCATGTCACCAAACAATTCTTTATCTAAACCCTGAACATCTTGGCTTAGATCCCTAGCCTGGACTTCATTTTTCTTAGTTTTTCTAATTAGATCTTTTCTTTCCATAAGCAATTCATAAATTTGTTGCTCCCTAGCCTTCCTTCTATTAGCAATTTCTAATAGTTGTTCACAGTCCTTTTTCCTTAAAGCAATTATTTCCTCTCTTAATTTTTCAGAATCATATGAGGCAGTTTTTGCAGTAGAATTTTCTCCTAGTTGATCTAAAGTTTTTCTTGCGGGGAAGAAACCTACTTCTGTGATCTCCTCTTCCTGAGAGGGAAAATGAACACTGGGCATGACTTTCTTAACATGTTCTGGGTCATCAGAAGAGGAAGAAGCTTCATAGGGAAGTGGTGTAGGGACTCTTTCTCTTCAATGTCCTAGGGAGTTAGCAGTAATGTGACCTCTCCTAGACCACTATTTTCTACTAGGTGTACGGAGCTCATCACCCATATTGCTTTCTGGATGATCCCTAAAATAAGAACTAGTAAATCTTGGCTGACTCATGGCGTGTCACAACAAGATATAACAAAATTTTACAAATACCAGCAATTGGTAAATGCATATTTTCAGAGTCACCACCCATGAACAAGTGGGAATCAAATTATAACGCTGGTCTGCAACAAATACAATAGACAATTTTGCACAAATCTACTGTATTTTATTGTTTAGTTCCCCACCAAAGTCACCAATTTTGTTAGCACTTAAACCTGTAGATGGTTGACACATTCTAAAAACTTACTAAACTTAAGACTCATCTATTCCCAATAGCTGCATCTAGCATAATTTAAATGCTAAGGTATTAAGGCTTTGATCCTTCTTCACTTTGAGTGTAAAACTCAGGTGGGTTTACCTTTCACAATTGCTTCTATAAAGCATTATAAAATCGATCTATGTACTTGACATAGTCAATACAATTCATAAACATACAAATAAAAGTAAATTGAATAGGTTTTTGATATTTTGGTGGTGAACAAATGTAAATTAAGCTAAAACCAGTGCCTTATTCATTGGGCCAGAGTCAAAACCTAACATCTATAGAATCCTATCAACATAAAGATACTGGAATTTAAATGAAATGCCTAACAATTCACTCTCCCAATTCCCAACCCTGCCATCAAATTCATGTATAGATATTCAATTCCTAGAGACCTCCCTAAAGGTTTACTCTCTCCTTGAGAGAAACTTGAGTTCAACCCCTATATTCACCTTGTGAACAACACATTAAAGATCCTTACAAATTAATGCATAAGAAAATCAAAGCATCCATACACAAAGACAACAAGAGATAACAATGAAACTACAGTGTATTTGTATTAATTTTCAATTGTATCCATACAATTTTAACAAAAATTTCAAAGAAGTCAGATCATATATTCAATACTTTATAAAAACTTTATCCACCCTTACAAAATGAGCAAAAATTTCTACTTATACCACTATCCATCTTGGAATCCTCGAAAGGATGCAACAAGCTTTGGATGGCTAGGAAAATGACTTGCACTACAGGCAAAAAGTACAAACCATAATGACAACGACTAGAAAAATAGAAAGTAGTTCACAACTACTAGCATCTTCACAGGTGGCACCTTTGTCTGGATATGTTTTAGAGCAGTTACTTTAATTTGTTGCATGAATGATGACTGCCAATACAGGCTAACTTACATCATCCTTTTTTTGGTACATGCTCTCCCCTGAATTCTGGATCAGGTGCCACGTGTACTTCACTCTTCTTATTCATCCAACTCTAGGACAATTGGCTTCTTCTTCTTTTTCTTTGCACTTTTATCCCAAGCTATCACATCATCATCAGATGGCCAATTATAATTCTGCAGTTCCTATAGTACCTTTAACTGCTCTTCTCACCTAGAATCAGTGATGCCCTTAACCTTTGTAACAAACCTTATGCAATCATTTTCAACTTTGAACAAGTTATCAATTATGTTATTAAAACCTTATGTGTCCAAAGAATTGTCTTCACCAAGGAAAGCATCCTGCTTAATCAGCACTTGATCCACCGATGACTTCCACTCATCAATACTTAACACACCTCCATCATCATTATAAATAGCAGGAAAATACTTATTGTAAATTTTGTCAAACATGGCCAGCTTGGCCTTTACTTGATTTGATTTCCCTTTGATGAACTTTGAAACAACACTTACCAATCCAATTTTCTCATATACCTCTGTCACCACTTCAGGGATATCAGGTATGTGTTCTTGCAAGGCATCAATATTTTTAAACAACAACCTTCTCCCGGACCATGCACTGTAAAGTGGCTCCAAAGTAGCTAGTGACTCATTTATTTTCACATTTTCCCTCTGCAACAAGATAACTGATTGATGGACTGATTCCATCTTATATTTTATTTTGTTCTCTCTATGTTGCACAACCTCTGCCATAGTCTTTAAGGCTACATCTAGCCTCACCTTCTCCAAATCTTCAACTAGCCTGTCTGAAACCTCTGCCTCTAGCTGAGAAGGGGCCTCAATTTGCAAAGGAGGGGGTGTAATACCCCAAAAATGGGCTATAAGTTCATTAACCTCCTATATCAACACATCGAACGAAATCAACATCGAATTCCTAACCTAAGGCACATCTTCACATTATTGAATCTTAATTGATTATCCTAAATTCTGCATCGATGAATATTCCTTATTCCTATTTATCCTAATTATCTTTAATTTATTGATTATTTGGTGATAAATCTTATTTATCCTAAAGTTTGATTAATTGAATATTCTGAATATTTAATTAATTAGATTTAATACTGCCACTTAATTATTTAATTGGATTTAATTATATTTATTCCTAAATTGTATTATTTCATTTTGACAATAAATTAAATATCCTATGACTAATTGATTAAATTCTTATTTAATTAATTAATGTCAATTGTCAAATTTAATAATATAGTTTTTGAATAAAAGTTTGATTTAATAATTGATTAACCCATAAATCAATTGTTTTATTTTAAAAAATCAGTTAAGTTTCGGATAAATCACTTTATTTATTAATTTAATTCATAATTAATTATGCACATCCAAAAAGCAGTTGAACTTTAAATCAAAAAATCAATTCAAGTTGTTTTAAAAATAAACTCAACTCGCTTTTGAGTTAAAAGCTGATCTCAACTTCTAATTTACATCAAAAAGTTATTTTTGCATGATTTTTTGTGAGTTAACTATCTTTAATTCCTTGTTGACTCAAAAATTAGCTAGAGTGGTTTATGGCTTTTTCCATGCATCCCCAAAGCCCTGGATTTCTATAAAATCAAGGCTCAGCTCTTCATAATTCATCTCACAAGTTTGCATACTTACTCTGCCAAAATCAATCCATGAATTTGCACAATCACGCTGGCGAATTGACATCTGAAGAATTGAAGCTTCTTTGCGAATCAACAACTTTTGTGAGATCAATCTTGTCATTTTAGTTTCATATTTAGCATATCATTGTTAGCTTATTTTTCATATCAATTTTTTATATAGAATAGATTCATATCAATTTGTTTCATCTTATTGCACAAAAAATCCAAAATATAGATTAATTTGCATTCATCTCATATCTAGATTCTGCATTGAAATCCTTCGTTTAGGTGTCGTCAAGGTCCCTGATCTTGGTCCAATTTGAGAATACATACTTGCACCTACTAGAAGGCAGTAAATCGCCTGGTTAGATTAGTTTCCATTTCACTGCATGATTTTGATTTCTGCTAACCTTTAATGTTTTAATGAAGTGTTGTGTCTATAGCTAGGTACAAAATTCACACACACATTTCTGGCGCCCACTGTGGAGCCCTGAAATGGGTTTCCATTCAATTTCTATCTATTTCTATCATCTTCTTGTCATTTTCTATTCCAAGTTGCAATTTTTTAATTTCTATCCGTACAATTTTCATATGAGTTTTGTTAGAAACTCGTATCAGGAGGTACCCACTGTCATACGATAGTTGATTTGATCAAGGATCGTACCATCAAAAACACAATGTCATTTGGAAGCTCTTTTGTCGTATGATCTAATACCCATTGTCGTACGACTTTCTAGACTGTCGTCTGGGAGGTGACCCACTGTCATACGAGTTTCAGTGCCAGGTTTCAATTGTCGTTTCACTTTTTCAGCTAGTTTTCCAAATTTGTTTTCTAGATTTGAACTGACAGCTAACATTAACAATTGGAATTTGCTATTTTTGATTGATTTCTATTGATTTTGATTGGGAAAAAGCATGAGAATTGCTAAAAATAGGTAAGAATCTACTAAGCGCATTGCGAGGAATTTAGGTAATCTTCTCAGCTGATAACATTTTGATTTGGATTAAAAAAAAAACTCTTGCATGTCAAGCTTGTGTGACCTTTATTGCTTTCATATTACAGATTTCATTTTGGGCTATAAAAATAAACATAGATTTTCTTTTCAGCATATTTGTTACACATATTAAATAGGCCGTATGAACACTATTCGTGGTTCTTGAGAGAGTGGGTTTCTAGTGAAACTCTTCTCAATGAAGGAACCCTTGTAGGTAGGGAGGTTACTGAGAGCATCTCACGTTCTACTAGATTTTTGCGTCTTCAGCTTATGATTGATACATTCTCTCTCCAGAGGGGTTGATAGATTATAAGTGGTTGACATCATAGATCTTTGTGAGATAATCTTGGTCTTAGCGTGTCAGATTAATCTGTTTTCTTTGTTTGGGTTAAAAGTGAAAAGGCTAGAGGACTATGCTCTACTCCCTTTTCGGGTAGTATCAAAAACTCAGATCCTTGAATCTGGAACCGGTCTCCATGTGGTATCTTTTTTGAGTCACCTTTAGAGAGGGTTAACCGTAGTGGACATTCCTTTAATTGGGTCAACTATGTTGACGGAACCTCAAGCGGTAATAGCCATTTTCATCGTGGTAGCAGGAGCCGCTATATAAATGTCCTTGTGGAGGAAATATTCATAGGTGTGGTCTTTTGTTGAGCTGTCAGATCTCCCTAGCAGCTCTTGATTGATTAAGTTCTCAGACTGTGTCAAAACCCTGGTGCACCTGGATTGGAGTTTTCCCTCTTGAGATCACAAAAGTTGCAGAGTCAGACCATTACTAAAAACCCTAGTGAGGCCAAATTTTCATTTTCTAGGAATATGTGTGTTATTGCAAAACTTTTTGGAACATACACTGTTAGCACTCCTAGGGATTAGCATAATTTAGTCACTTGATTGTTCATGTGCAGGGTTGCTTTGTCCCCTGTTCACTGTTTTCAGACGTGCTTGAAATCACTTGCTTGCTATTTTGCATGCTTGTTTATCTATCTGGTTACTAAGAATGAATCAATTCGATACAACCTTCAAATCTGGACAGACAATTTTGTGAATAATCTGAAACTAAAAATCTAAAAAATTGCAAAATATAATGTCAAACACCTTTCTGGAGTCAAAAGTCATCTTGTAAACTCAGAAACTTGTATGACTTTTGGAGAGTGTCGTTTCATTACCCACAGATTGTCGTATGGTAGCTGGTATATTGTCGTACGAGTTTTGCTGCTAGTCAATTCAAAAAGTCAAAAACCCTACTATCAACTATCGTGCGAGTTTTGCAACTGTCATACGAGTTTGTCAATTGTCATTTTGTATCCTACCCAATGTCGTACGAGCCTGCAGAAAGTCATTTGAGAAATTTTGAAAAATTGCCAAAAAGTTGTCAGAACTGTCAGAGACCCAACTTTTCCAGCCTATTTCCAGAGTCTGTCAAAAAAATCACTGTGTTAGGAACAGAGCAGCAACTACTGAGAATCCAATCATTTTCCTAAAGTGGCCTTTTGGATCCGATTTAGCCTTCTGTTTAGTCAATTTGAGTCATTTTCCTCTTATGTCAAAACCTTGTCATAATTATCAATATTCAATCCATCTTCAAAACGGCTGTGTTGTGAACTCATGTCCACTATCTTTTGGGCATCTACCCATACATATAGGGCATAGTCTCCTTCATTTACGTCTAATTTAAGCTTCAATCAATCAAACCTTGACAAGGTTGTGTCATTTGATCATTCTTCAGTTGTCTTCATCGTATTCTTTTATTTCACCCAAGGTTAATGGTGGAAACTAGAGCTTCCTCTCACAAAAAATCTAGAGAAAAATCCCATACCATACCTTTGAATACTCTCTAGGCTCCAACTCTTGAGCAACTCTACAATTCTAGTCTTTACGAAGACAACGGTCTTGGCAATTTTTGATTGAAAACTGGTTACATTCCCCCTCCATCAACTCATGGAGGTAATCAACAAACTCCTCCTTGATCTATCCCAGGGAGTCTTAAAACTCCTACCATGTCTCAAGTAGGGACAAACTTTGGCTCTCAAAGAGCTCAATCTCAACATGGTGCAGATCAGGAACCCACACTTGAAGAAATTTCTCAGTATCAAAATGATGATGACTTCAAAAGAATGATGAAGCATTTCTTGAAAGAAGACAAAGAAGCATACTTTTTACAATTAGCTCATCAAGGAGCTAAACTTCCTCCCAACTTTAATGTTGAAGATATCATTACGCATGAGGAAGAAACTCTTATTTTAGTTATGATGAAACAAATGCATGCCATGCAAGTCAAACTTAATAAACTTGAGAAAGAAAAGGAACCCAAGGAGTTCTCCATGGAGGCCCTATGTCCTTTTCCATTTGACAAAGACTTGTACATGCCACCATTCCCGAAAAGAGTGGAGATGCCTAAATATGATAAGTATGATGGACACTCAGATCCTCAAGATAATGTCAGAGAATTCTATACACAATCTATGGAGTTCATGCATGAACCAACCTATCTGATGCGTCTTTTTCCTCGATCTCTGGGAGGAGCAGCCATTCATTGGTTCTCTAGATTGCCTTCTACTATCAAAACTTTTGAGGAGTTGATCAAATTGTTCTATCATCAATACTCCTACAACATTCAACATCCAGTCACCACGATTGATATCTACAATCTCAAACAATATCCAGGAGAACCATTCCTGACATTTCTCAAGAGATGGAGGAAGAAATTCTCTCTATATGCTAGGCCTATTCCAGAAATTGAGAAGCTTAAAATCTTCATCAATAATCTTGTCCCAGAGATCAACTACCCTTTACAAATGCAAGATCATACATCTTTTGATAAGATGGTAGACAATGCGATCAAAATGAAAAGGTACTTGTGAAAAAAGGAGACATCACATTTCAAAAGGACAAGTATGAATCAGGATCCAGTTCTAAAGACAAGCACAAAAACTAGAACAAAAATAAAGGCATCATCACAGATGGCATTGTTGATACTATCCATGCCCCATCAAAGGCACCAGATTTCAATCTAACTATTGGTACCAAAGCCATCAAAGCTTCAGAGAAAAAGGTGTTTGAACCATCTCAAAAGAAGCAAGAATACAAATCTTGGTCCGCTGATAATAAACAAAAGTTCACTCCTCTTGGAGAATCTTTAGAATCAGCTATGAGAACTCTGCTGGCTAATAACATCATCTCTTTTCCTGAGATCCGACAATCTGATCCTGACCCTAAACCAAAATGGTGGAGAGAGAATGAATTCTGTGATTTCCATCGGGGTAAAGGTCACAAAACTAATAACTGCTTATGCTTGAAACATACTATTCAAGATTTGATTGATAAGGGAGACATCACGATTAACAATCATAAGAGCAATAATGATCATACAGCATTCACATAACCATTTTTGAAACATGGTCAAGAAGTTTCATCTTCTCAGCCTAATATGGGGGCATAGGTCAATTATGCTTACCCTGAAAATAATGCTATTATCAATATGGTTGAACCCTGTCTCTCTAAGCATTGCAATGTCATCACAATTGTGCGAAGAGATAGAGATCATCCTTCAGCTAACGTAGTTACTTGATCATAGGCTCAAGGACATCTAAATGGACAAATCCCAGATTCATCAAATGTCCCTAAGATGCCCTTCAATCTTTCTTTTGCTTCCAAATAGAAGGCTACTTCTAAATCTTCCAATCCTAAAGATACGAGGCCAACATCTTATAGAATTGTTCAACAACTCCAACACACTAATGCAAAAATCTCCATGTTTGAGTTGCTTCGGATATCTCCAGCTCATAGAGCTATTCTGGACAAAGCTTTGCTCGGATCCAATGTTCCTGATGACCTTGATTTAGATAGGTTCCAGACTATGGTTGGACATCTTACATCTCGGCAATATATCTCCTTTTCAGAGGAAGATGACAACTCCTTGAGTCCCCCACATAACCAGCCCTTGCATATAGAAGTCTTGATCCGGAACCGTAGAGTCAAACGTGTGTTGATAGATGGGGGCGCTGGCCTAAACATTTTCTCTTACAGCTTGGTCACACAATTGGGATTTTTAGAATTGGCTATTGATCCTAGAAAGAAAATAACTATAAAAGCCTATGATGAACAAGAAAGATCTTCTAAAGGCACCATTGTCTTACCTATTAGAGCAGGTCCAGTTATCAGAGATACTATATGTCAAGTTCTTGATCTACCTTTGGCTTACAACATTCTTCTAGGGAGACCATGGATACATGAAATGCAAGCTATTCCTTCTACATTCCACCAATGTTTGAAATTTCCTTATGAAGGAGTAGAGGTCACTATTCTAGCAGACATATCCACCACTTGCAATACATTGAAAGAAAGTACGGATAAACATGTGCCTAATAATAGAGAATCTTTCATTAAACCAACAAAAGAAGCATCCACATCTAAAATGGAAGACATTGCAAAAGAGGTCAATATCAAACCAAATAGTATGGGAGAATATACTATAGAGCCAGTCTTATCTTTGACATCTCTACCTATCTCACCTAAGTCTTATGGACAATCCTTGAAATAGTCCAAACCAGACTCTAAAGAACCTCTTGAGGCATATAAAATAAATTTTGTGGTAGAACAAGTCTCCAAGAAACAATTTGAAGAAGATGAAGCTGTGCTTACATGGCTATACAAAGATGAACCTGAATCTCAAGCTATTCCAACTAGTGACTCTACAATATCCAAAATCCCTTTTAAGTCATATGGTCTAGGAGATAAATTGATAGCTAAGATGGGATATTCAGGTAAAGGACCTCTAGGAGTCAGAGGAAAAGGTCTTATAACACCTATTTCACATACTAGTAGGGAAAACAAAGATACTGTTGGCTTAGGATTTCAAAAGAAACCCTTCCACCTCAAAGGTAATTGTTCCCATGTCATAGAGCAGATCGCACTAGGAGAACCCCTTCTTAAGAAGGAAGAAACTAAGCCATTAGATAGTGATGATTCAGACACCACTGATGAGCTTATTCCTTATGAGCGTTTGCCTAAGGAAATCAAAGATCTCCTTGATGCCGAAGATGATCCAATAAAAAGAATTAATGTAGTAGAAACACAAGAACCTACTATAGAGCATGAGATATTTGCAACACAAGAACCAACTAATCTCGAAGCCAATAAAAAAGACAAAGAGGAAGGTGGTAGTTATTCTGAGCTAGATTCCCATGAGTATGAATTCAAATCAGAATCTGAGGGTAACCCTTCTTGGGGTATTCATCCTGACTTTACTCATGTTCTTATATTTCCTAGAGGCATAGATGAAGAATCTAATGACTATGAATGGGGAGCCATTCCAGAAGAAGATGAGCTTATTACAGAGAAACATGTTGATGTTATACACCAATATGCACCTAAAACCAACGTAAGTCTAGAGCGAAATGATGAACTTATCAAGTCTGATCCATCGATGGCTGAAGTGGACTATCACCATGACATTGAGCCTATTTACAAATTGAATGTCTTAAGTTGTAATATCGCCTTTGAACTCGAGTGTCGGGTTAGAACCAATGATGACAGATCCATATCCGTAAATGCTATCTCCCAATCTTTCCCCATTTTGACTATCCAACATATGGAAATTCTTGATCAAACCTCCACAAATCCGAGCCATGGTATTTATACCTTCCCAAATGACTATGCCCTTGCTTGATACCTCAATGCAGTTGAGCCTATGAGGACTTCCATCAGTGAATCGAGCGTTAGCATGATAGAGTTAGACATCAAGTATCTTCGTCAGAAAAATAAGAATAAGAATAAAAAGAAAAGGAGTTCTGAGGGTGAAAACCACTTTGTGGCAATCTCAGAACCTATAAAAGTAAAAATAAAAGATGTATCCCAAGGTGAAAACCTCTCTGAGGTTCCTAAGGATGAGATATTTGATGTCCTTTCGAGTCATTTACAGGACAAATCTCCAGTTCTAATCGAGCCTACTCAATCCATCAACTTGGGAACAATAAAAGAACCACAGTTGATTCATGTAGCACAATCTTTATCAGAAGAAGAGAAGCAAAAATTTACTACATTCCTAACATAAAAGAAGATCAACTTTGCATGGAAATATTTAGATATGCCAGGGTTGGATCCTAATCTTATAATGCATCATTTATCTATAGCTCCTAGAGTAAAACCAGTTAAACAAAAATTAAGAAAGATGCATCCTCATGTTGCACTCTTGGTAAAAGCTGAATTAGAGAAGCTCCTAAAAGCCAGATTCATCTGAGTTATTGATTATGAAAAATGGATCTCTAATATTGTACCTATTTCAAAACTAGATAAATCAATCAGAGTGTGCATAGACTTTAGAGATGTAAATAGAGCATGCCCTAAGGATGATTTTCCACTACCTAACATTGATATGATAGTGGACATGATTGTGGGCTTTGAGATGTATTCTTTAATGGATGGTTTTTCTGGATATAATCAAATAAAAATTGCTCCAGAAGATCAAGAGAAAACTACTTTTACATGTGCATGGAGTACCTTCTGCTGGAATGTCATGCCATTTGGGCTTAAGAATGCTAGTGCTACATATCAAAGAGCCATGACATCTATTTTTCATGACATGATGCATAAGACTATGGAGGATTATGTTGATGATACTTTAGCAAAATCTATGATTATAAATGAACATCTAAATGACTTGAGAAAGATACTAGACAAAATGGAAAAATTTAGTCTCAGACTAAATCCTAAGAAGTGTGCTTTTGGTGTCACTTCTGGAAAGCTCTTAAGATACATAGTTTCAAAGAAGGACATTGAAGTTGATCCAGCTAAAGTAAAGGCTATCATGGAGATGCAACCTCCCAAGAACATTAGTCAAATGAGGACATTGCAAGGAAGAGTTCAATCTATCAGACGCTTCATATCTCAACTAGCAGACATATCACAGCCTTTTACAAAAATATTACATAAAGGTGTGACATTTGCGTGGAATGAAGAATGTGAGAACAACTTTAACCATATCAAGAAGTATCTATCAAATCATCCTATCTTAATGCCTCCCATTCTAGGGAAGCCTTTGATCTTATGTCTCCGCTATAGATACATCATCGGGGGCATTGCTTGCACAACATGATGAGAACAAAAAGGAAAGAGCTATATACTATATCAGTAGGACATTGGTGGCATACGAAAAGAATTATTCTATGATTGAGAAGGCTTGTCTAGTTGTGATCTTTGCATCACAGAAACTGAGACACTACATGTTGGCACATACCACCCATTTGGTAGCTAAGATTGATCCACTAAAGTACCTACTAAGAAAAGCTGCCCTCACGGGTAGATTAGCTAAATGGGTCATGCTCTTAAGTGAATTTGACATTGAATATGTTGAAAAAAAAGCTATAAAAGGATAGGTTATTGCTGATCAATTAGCAGATGCACCTATGATTGATGATACACCAATGCAAATGGAATTTCCAAATTCCTCTATCATGACTCTTTCTTCTAGACAATGGCAGTTGTTCTTTGATGGCTCCTATACACATAATGGATCAAGAGAAGGCATATTATTTATAACTCCTCAAGGATACTCCATACCTAAAGCATTCAGATTAAAGTTCCCTTGCACAAATAATATTGCAGAATATGAAGCCCTTCTTAATGGCATGAAACTAGCAATTGAGTGGCGAGTAACAGAGATACACATTCATGGAGACTCTCAACTTGTTATCCATCAAGTCAATGATATGTACCAGACTAAAGATGAAAAGCTCATTACTTATAAGAGAATGGTAGATGATCTAAAGAAGTATTTCATATCTATCTCATTTGAAAAAATTCCTAGAATAGAGAACAAGGCTGTCGATGCAATGGAAATGCTATCTACTCTATTACAACAGCCTGAACATGAGCTACGCTACAAGTTCATGGTGGAAGCACTATCTTATCCTGCATATGATTCCCCTGACACCCGCATGATCTGCATTGTTGTTGGTCATGATTCATCCAGATATAAAACCCTATTTTCCTATCTCAAAGACCAAATCATTCCCGATACCTTCAACCATCATGAAAAGAGATACCTTATCCATAATGCCTCCTGATATGTCATCATTGGTCATGATCTGTAAAAATGAGGTCTAGATGGTATGCTACTTAGATGTTTAGAATGGGAAGAGTCTCAATGTGCGTTAGAGGAAGTCCATGATGGTATTTGTGGGTCACACTTGAACAGTTTAACACTAGCTTGAAAACTTATTAGGGCTGGGTACTATTGGCCTGAAATGGAGAAAGAGTCCATCAAGTTTGCTAAGAACTGTCAAAAGTGCCAAGTGCATGGCAACCTAATTCATGCTCTAGGGAGAGATCTAATTCCCTTTGCTACACAATGGCCTTTTCATCAATAGGCCTTTGATCTTATAGGAGCTATACATCCTCATTTTTCTAATGGACATACCCATATAATCACAGCTATAGATTATTTTACAAAATGGGTAGAAGTAGTCCCTTTGACACAAGCAACTGAAAAAAAAAAATCTATGTTCATCTTGAACTACATCATATGTCAGTATGGTATTCCACATTCATAATCATAGATAATGGTGGAAAATTCAAGAATAAAGACCTAGATGATCTATGTGCCAAATTCAAGATTACACAACATTGGTCATCTATCTACTATCTTCAAGGGAATGGACAAGTTGAGGCTTCTAACAAGAATCTATTGAAAATCTTGCACCGTACAGTTAATAAAATAGGAAGAGACTGACATCTCATGATCAATCTAGCTCTCTGGGCCTATAGAACAAATATCAGAATGCCTACTGGGGCTACACCTTTCACTTTAGTTTATGGGTCTGAAGTGGTCCTACCTATTGAGGTTGAAATCCCATCACTAAGAATTAGAATGCATGGTCTAGTAACTGATGATGACTACAGAGTGTCTAGGTTGCAAGAACTTGAACTACTAGATGAGCACAGACAAGCAACGTATGATCATCTCAGAGTATATCAGAAGAGAATTTCTAGAGGCTACAACAAGAAAGTCAGACATAGAGAATTTCAGGTTGGTGATCTAGTCTTGAGAGAAAATCCTAAAAATCAATCACATAAAGAACGCAAGGGGAAGTTCGAACCCAACTGGCTGGGTCCCTTTGTTATCACTGCTACTTTTGGCTCTGGTGCCTACCAACTCTCAACGACTGAAGGAGAACAGCTCTGAGAACCAATCAACGTTCTCCATCTAAAAAAATTCTACGCTTAAGACATTCAGTCTATGGTAAAATGTCCTGCATAAATTATAAAAATAGGAAAAAATCTTGAAAAAATGAACATCTTGGTGAAAACTTAGCAATAGGCGCCTTGATATTTCACAAAAAAGTAAAAAATATCAAAAGTACAAAAAAAATTGAAAAAATGAAAAATAAAAAAAAAAGAAAAAAAAGAAA
Source organism: Chamaecyparis obtusa (assembly GCA_027943335.1). Taxonomy (NCBI): domain Eukaryota; kingdom Viridiplantae; phylum Streptophyta; class Pinopsida; order Cupressales; family Cupressaceae; genus Chamaecyparis; species Chamaecyparis obtusa. The sequence goes on along the minus strand of BSBK01008039.1, from coordinate 2,368,872 downwards.
AAGTGCCTTGGTGAAAACTTGGAAACAGGCGCCTTGGTAGCAAAAATAGACTCTCTACCGAGATGGTGAAAACCTGGCAAATGGGCGCCACTTATTTCAAAATGCTCCATCTATCAACACAATCTTGGTCTTTCCCAGCTTTCAGTTTTGCTTTAGTTTGTACATATCTCTTGGTTTGTTCTTGCATTCCTGTTTTCAATAAGTCGGTCTATACACTAGTCAGCTCAAGCGTCTGTATCCTATCAATGTTCAAACTTGGGGGCAATCAAGGTCATATCCTATGGCCTCCAATGTATCTTAGACGTATCATGTCCAGTCAGAGTCCTTTGAAGCTTCATCCGAGTCAGTCAGTCAGTCTTGTCTCCAAGAAAAGATTTTGCATCTACAACAACACAATCAAACATCAAAACTGAAAACAATCTATGCTTTTTACATGCTTTTATTTCTTTGTATGCTTACTGATTCACATTGAGATTTTTGCATATTTTGTTCCCACGAGCTCTTCAATAATGTCCTTTACAGCATTTAGACAGTGATGACTGGGGGCATAATCTTTTCTTTGTTTTCTTCTTATATGTGAACATCTAACAACTTTGGAAATTCTGGATTGAAATGGTGTCCATCTGTAAGAGCCTCTATCTCGAATTGGATGGCCATGAGTACCTCGACCATTGATACCCGAAAAATTCAAAGAAGTTTGATCTAACTATTGTCTTTTTTTTGAGTGAGTTCTGTAATACCCCAAAAATGGGCTATAAGTTCATTAATTTCCTATATCAACATATCGAACGAAATCGACATCAAAGTCCTAACCTAAGGCACATCTAAACATCATCGAATCTTAATTGATTATCATAAATTCTGCATCGGAGAATATTCTTAGTAATATTCCTAATCATCATAATTATCTTTAATTTAATGATTATTTGGTGACAAATCCTATTTATTCTAAGTTTGATTAATTGAATATTTTCATATTTAATTAATTGGATTTAATTCTGTCACTTAATTATTTAATTGAATTTAATTATATTTATTCCTAAGTATTATTATTTAAATTTGACAATAAATCAAAATTCCTATTATTAATTGATTAAATTCTTATTTAATTAATTAAAGCAAGTTGTCATATTTAATGATATTATTTTTGAATAACAGTTTGATTAAATGATTGATTAACCCATAAATCAATTGTTTTATTTTAAAAAATCAGTTAAGTTGAGAATAAATCACTTTATTTATTTATTAATTCATAATTATCCATGTGCACAATCAAAGAGTAGTTAAACTCCAAATTAGAAAATCAATGCAAGTTATTGACTTTTTGGAACTCAACATCATTTTTGAGTTTTAAAGTTGATCTAAACTTCTAATTTGAGTTAAAAAGTTGTTTTTGCATGATTTGCATATTTTTGTGAATTAAATTATCTTTATTTTTAGATAACTCAAAAATCAAGCTGAGTTAATCTGAGTGATTTATGACTTTCTTTCATGCACCTCCAAAGCCCCGGATTTCTATAAATTAAAACTTCAGCTCATCTCAAATCATCTCATAATTGTGCAAACTTATGCTGGAGAATCGACATCTAGAGAATCATTACGAATCAAGGCTATTGTGAGATCAATTTTTTTTTTTTTTACATTCATTTAGATTCATTTTCATATCATTGTTAGATCATTTAGCATATCATAGATCAATTTTCATATTAGCACAAATTCATATAATTTTTCATCTTATTGCATAGAAAATATCAAAAAAATAGATTAATTGCATTCATATTTCATATCAGTTTTGCATTCAAATCCTTCATTTAGGTGTCGTCTAGGTCACTGATCTCGATAACAATCTGAGAACATCAATCTCGCACCTATTAGAAGGCAGTAAATCGCTTGGTTAGATTAGATTTCAATTTTGCACGATTTTGATTATAGTCAACCTCTAATGTTTTACTGAAGTGTCTCGTCTCCAGAAAGGATTTTGCATCTACAACAACAATCAAACACAAACTGAAAACAATCTGTGTTTTTCATGTTTTTATCTCCTTGTATGCTTACTGATTTGCATTGAGATTTTTGCATATTGTGTCCCTTTGAGCTCTTCGATGATGTCTTTTATAGGATTTAGAGAGTGATGACTAGGGGCATAATCTTTTCTTTGTCTTTTGCTTGTATGTGAAAATCTAACGTCTTTGAAAATTCTGGATTGAAATGGTGTTCGACTGTAAGAGCCTCTATCTCGAATTGGATGGTCATGTGTACCTCGACCATTGATACCCAAAAAATTCAAGGAAGTTTGATCTAACTATTGTCTTTTTGAGTGAGTTCTTTCTCCTACTGTGAAACACGATCTTGCCTAAGGATGTGAACGATAAAGGGTCACTACGGGTAATTCACATTGGATTTAGAATGATCTTTTGACTATTTGATGTGTTTACAATGCAAGGTGTATTCAAGTCATCATGACGTTTATGTTTTGATGCTTATACAAATTGCTATATCAAAATAGACATGATATTCAGGTCATCCTAGCATTTGTGCCTTGGTGCTTATATCTAATCTGACATTTCAAAAATAAAATCAATATTCGTATGTCCATGGTTGCCTAGCTAGTGGGAATTGTATTGATTCTTGCGCATACAAATCAATATTCATATGTCTATGGTTTCATAGCTAGTGGGCATTGTATTGATTTATCCGGTTACCTAAAAGTTCAACGATGATAACAAATCGACATATGATCAGTGAGTAGGTCCTAGGTCTTAGGTTGCATTTCATTTTTCATCTTTGCATGATCTCACAATGATTAAATGAACTTCAATGCTTAAACGATTCTTCAAATCGCATCTTCAAATCTAACAAGAGCCGAATCTCACACGAAGGTTCCTCCAACGAAATAGCAAATAGAATCCTTTTTCGGATCAAAATCAAAATCTGAGATCATTCATATTGTAAACTACTTGCATAATCAACCTTCAATCATCAAAGAAATCGAGAATTCAACTTAACTGATTATCTTATATCAAACTATCAAAATTTCAACCATGGTCAAATCTAGTCAAACTTGGTCTCCAAGACCTCCAAATGATGCAAAATGCGTTCCCGAACGTATATAACCACTTTTAAAATCAATTAACATGCTTCTGAACCATATCACACTGACTTCTCTTGTCAGATTTCAATTTTAATCTCGAAGGGGGCATGGTATTGCACATCATTCAAAGTCTGTAATCAAATTGGAAATCATATCTTCCTCAGTAATGAAGACAACAACCATGTCTAGTTACTGATTCATCAAAAGACCTCATCGCTTGGGAAAAATCTATCATCACTTGGGGCATATCAGATTCATCAAGATCCATATCAATCTGATATTCTCCTAATCTTGTAAACTGTATCAGTTTTTGCAACCATCGGATCATAGTGTTCTTTCCTTGGTTCTTCGGCAACTGAAGGGTTCGGATGTGATACCTGCTAGTTCTGCTAAGACAATCGAGTCTAGAATCGGTCACTCACTTCTTTGCAATCCTAAGGTTCGGAATCAAGCGTTTTGACACTCTTTCGCAATCATCGGTTCATCGCTGCTATAGTGAACATTATCTTTGGTCATTCAAGACCTAATATCTTCAAATCTTTCAATCAACTTCTGTCTCTTATCAATTATCAAACATCACTTTCATATCTTTATTATACACATACTATCTTTGAACCACTGCGCTTCGCACAATAATTCAAAGAGGGGCAAAATGTAATACCCCAAAAATGGGCTATATGTTCATTAACCTCCTCCATCCTCAAATCGAACGAAATTGCCATCAAAGTCCTAACCAAAGGCACATTTGCACATCATCGAATCCTAATTATCTTAAATTCTGCATCGAAGAATATTCCTAGTAATATTCCTAATTTATATAATTATCTTTAATTTAATGATTATTTGGCGATAAATCACATTTATCCTAAGTTTGATTAATTGAATATGATGAATATTTAATTAATTGATTTAATCTTGCCACTTGATTATTAAGTTGAATTTAATTATATTTATTCCTAAGTATTATTATTTAAATTTGACAATAAATCAAAATGCCTATCATTAATTGATTAAATTCTTATTTAATTAATTAAAACAACTTGTCATTTTTAATGATATTATTTTTGAATAAAGTTTGATTAAATGATTGATTAACCCATAAATCAATTGTTTTATTTTTAAAAGCAGTTAAGTTGGAAATAAATCACTTTATTATTAAATTAATTCATAAATAAAACATGCACAATCACAAAAGCAGACAACTATCAATTATCAATTAAAACAACTCTATTTTGAGTTAAAGCTCTACTTTTTGCATGTTTTTGTGAGTTAATTATCCTTTATTTAAAAATATCTCAAAAATCAACCTGAGTTATTTAAGTGATTTATGGCTTTTTTTCCATGCACCTCCAAAGCCCTGGATTTCTATAAATTAAGGATTCAGCTCATCCCAAATCATCTCATAATTTTGCAAGCTTACTTTGCCAAAGTCGTCTACGAATTACACAACTATTTTGAAGAATTGGAATTTGGAGAATCAAAGCTTATTGAGAATCAAGGCCATTGTGAGATCAATTTTTTTTTTTTTACATTCATTTAGATTCTTTTTCATATCATTGTTAGATCATTTAGCATATCATAGCATATCAGTTTTTACATATCATAGATTTCATATCAGTTTATCATTCATATTGCATAGAAAATCCAAAAAAATAGCTTAATTGCATTCAATTCATATCTAGATCAATTGCATTCAAATCCTTCATTTAGGTGTCGTCTAGGTCACTGATCTCGATAGTAATCTGAGAACATCGATCTCGCACCTATTAGAAGGCAGTAGATCGCTTGGTTAGATTAGATTTCAATTTTGCACGATTTGATTATAGCTAACCTCTAATGTTTTACTGAAGTGTTGTGTTTATAGATCAGGTACAATTTTCACACACACAAGTTCTTTCTCCTACTGTGAAACATGATCTTACCTAGGGATGTGAATGATAAAGGGTCACTATGGGTAATTCACACTGGATTTAGGATGATCTCTTGATTGCTCGATGTGTTTGTTCATGCAAGGCGTATTCGGGTCATCACAACGTTTATGTTTTGATGCTTATACAAATTGCTATATCAAAATGGACATGATATTCAGGTCATCCTGGTGTTTGTGCCTTGGTGCTTATATCTAATCCGACATTCTGAAAATAAAATCAATATTCATATGTCCATGGTTGCCTAACCAGTGGGTGTTGTATTGATTCCTGTGCATAAAAATTGATATTCATATGTCTATGGTTTCATAACTAGTGGGCGTTGTATTGATTTATCCGGTTATCTAAAAAGTTCAATGATGACAACAAATCGACACATGATCAATGACTAGGTCCTAGGTTTGCATTTCATTTTGCACTTTGCATGATCTCACAAATTGCTTGAACACTTAAACGATTCTTCAAAACCAAAAATGCTAAACATGACACAAGGACTGAGCATTGTATGAAGGTTCCTCCAACGAAACAACAAGTAAAATCATTTTTTGGGATTAAAATCAAAATCTGAGATCATTCATATTAGTAACTACTTGCATAATCGACCTTCAATCATCACAAAAATCTAGAATTCAACTTAACTGATTATCTTACATCAAACTATTGAAATTTCAACTTGGTCAACTATGGTCAACTCATGGTTTAACCTAGTCAAAATTGGTCTCCAAGACCTCTAAATGATGTAGAACACGTTCTCGAATGTGTATAACCACTTCTCAAATCAATTAACATGCTTCTAAACTATCAACGCTGACTTTTCTTGTCAGATTTCAATTTTTATCCCGAAGGGGCCATGGTATTGCATATCATTCCAAGTTTGTAATCTAAATCTAAAATCATATCTTTCCTCAATAATTGAGACAACAACCACGTCTAATTGCTGATTCATCAAAAATACCTCATCGCTTGGGGAAAATCAGTCATCGCTCAGGGCATATCAGATTCATTGAGATCCATATCAATCTGGTATTCTCTTAATCTTGTAAAATGTATCAGTCTTTTGTAACCATCGGTTCATTAGTGTTATTTCCTTGGTTCTTTGTAACTGAAGGGTTCAGATGTGATACCAATGTGATTCTTATCGACAATCGGGTCTGGAATCGATCACTCACTTCTTCACAATCATAAGGTTCAGAATCAGGTGTTTTGACACTTTTTCGCAATCATCGGTTCATTGCTATTATAGTTAACATTATCTTTGGTCATTCAAGACCTATTATCTTCATATCAAACTTCAATCAGTTTCTGCTTCATATCAATATCAATTTCAAACATCAATTTCAACATCATACACAGACTGTCTTTGAACCACTGCGCTTCGCACAACAATTCAAAGAGGGGCAAAATGTAATACCCCAAAAATGGGCTATAAGTTCATTAACCTCCTATATCAACACATAGAATAAAATTGACATCGAAGTCCTAACCTAAAGCACATCTTCACATTATTGAATCTTAAATGATTATCCTAAATTCTGCATCGAGGAATATTCCTTATTCCTATTTATCCTAATTATCTTTAATTTACTGATTATTTGGTGATAAATCTTATTTATCCTAAAGTTTGATTAATTGAATATTCTGAATATTTAATTAATTAGATTTAATACTGCCACTTAATTATTTAATTGGATTTAATTATATTTATTCCTAAATTGTATTATTTTATTTTGACAATAAATCAAATATCCTATGACTAATTGATTAAATTCTTATTTAATTAATTAATGTCAATTGTCAAATTTAATAATATAGTTTTTGAATAAAAGTTTGATTTAATAATTGATTAACCCATAAATCAATTGTTTTATTTTTAAAAATTAGTTAAGTTGAGGATAAATCACTTTATTTATTAATTTAATTCATAATTAATTATGCACATTCAAAAAGCAGTTGAACTTTAAATCAAAAAATCAATTCAAGTTGTTTTAAAAATAAACTCAACTCTCTTTTGAGTTAAAAGCTGATCTCAACTTATGATTTAAATCAAAAAGCTATTTTTGCATGATTTTTTGTGAGTTAACTATCTTTAATTTCTTGTTGACTCAAAAATCAACTAGAGTGGTTTATGGCTTTTTCCATGCATCCCCAAAGCCCTGGATTTCTATAAAATCAAGGCTCAGCTCTTCATAATTCATCTCACAAGTTTGCATACTTACTCTACCAAAATCAATCCACGAATTTGTACAATCACGCTGGCGAATTGACATTTGAAGAATTGAACTTCTTTGCGAATCAACAACTTTTGTGAGAACAATCTTGTCATTTTAGTTTCATATTTAGCATATCATTGTTAGCTTATTTTGCATATTAGTTTTTCATATAGAATACATTCATATTAATTTGTTTCATCTTATTGCACATAAAATCCAAAATATAGATTAATTTGCATTCATCTCATATCTAGATTCTACATTCAAATCCTTCGTTTAGGTGTCATCAAAGTCCCTGATCTCGGTCCAATCTGAGAATACATACTCGCACCTACTAGAAGGCAGTAAATCGCCTGGTTAGATTAGTTTCCATTTCACTACATGATTTTGATTTCTGCTAACCTCTAATGTTTTACTGAAGTGTTGTGTCTACACCTAGGTACAAAATTCACTCACATAGGGGCAAGAACTACCTTAGATGCTTCTTCAAGCTTGGCCCTTAGCTCTTCTAATTCACCCTCCATTTTCTTGATTAACATGAGCTTTAGATCCCTATCCTTAGCAACCTTTATTGAATTTTTAAATAACCTATCATATCTCTCAGACAGCTGGATGGTGTTTGCCTCATTAAGGTGGGCCAAGTGTGTTACTGCCTTAGACACCTCAAGATCAGTGGTGATCTGCACAGTCCAGACAATTTTATTTCCTTCCATCTAATCTTTAATGCTCACTATAGATGGCTTGTTAGTTCTAGGAGCCAAGGACCACAATGCAACAGCTTGAGAATTGGGATCATAACCACTCCCTCTAATCATGTCATCTATCTACACTTCATATGACAAGCTTCCTTCTGGCTGCTTCCTAATTTGATCAATGATGAAGGTAGAGGTCAAGTCCCATCAAGAAGTTAGAAGCATGCCACTTGATTTAACCATCTCCCTTGCCTCTTTCAAAGCAATATCTTCAAGAGTGGGATCATATGATGTTAGAGCCCTTAAAGTCTCTTCACTTGGTTGCATTCCCTCAGGCAGGGTCTTTTTCAATTCTTCTTGCTTCCACCAAATGAGGAAATCCCTAAATTCTTTTCTTTTGAGGAACTGGTCATCACTGAGAAACTCCTCTTGGTAAAGTTCTCTTTCATCCTTTCCCAACAATAAGGGTAAATTCCCCTCCTCTTTTGATACAACTTTCTTGCCTTCTCTGATAGCCTTTCTCAGCTGATGATGGTAGGCTCTGTTACTAGGCACAAGAGCTAAAGCACTGTCAAGTACCTTCTTCTATTTTTTCTTCTTAGAAGGCTCACCTACTTCAAGTCTCTATTTTTCAATGGCGGCTCTAAAGTATCCCCTTCTTCCTATGGGTCTTGTGTCAAGTTGATAATTGGTGAGTCCTCACCTTGAGGTGGAATTTCACCCTCTTGTGAATCATCAGTGAATTCCTGAGGCTCAGAAGTACAATAATTTCTTGGCACATCCAACTTCTCCTCAAACAACCCTTCCAACTCGTTAGACAGGGTGCCATGTATTTCTATCATTTTCTCCATCCTTTGCAGATATGGGAGCTCAGGGAAAAAACCACCAAAAGGAATTTCTACCTTCCTCAGTCTAGCCTCTATGTCTAGCACATCAAAATATTTGGTCCATCTTCTTCCTACCTCATCTAGGTCCAACATGTTTCTTATCAAATCCTCCTCATCCAGGCCCTCATGCTCTCGGATTGTTCCAATGTTAGGAATCAAGGTCATGCTGGAAATCTTGATGAAACCCTCAGAATCAACATATCGACAGGTACTTGTAGTCATCTTGAAATGATTTAGCCAACTACTGACCTGGTCCATTTCTCTTTTTCCAATCAAGAAATTGCCAATCCTGAATTGCCTCGGTGTGAAGGTACCCTTCATATGAGGTGCTAAGTGTTCTTTGTTAGTCCATATTAATTGCCAAATGAATTGCATCATAGAAACCCTAGGAGGTAAAAATTTAGGAAGCATGTGTGGGGGTTGGGGGCAGCCATAAACTTTGATAACTGTGAAGTTTCCTCCTAGGTAGAAATCTCCCCAATTGTGGTTCCCTGGCCATTTATCTTTATATTGCATTGGCCTTAACACCCTCAAGACCTTACTTGACAGCCTCACAACATTTGTTCCCAACATCTCAGGAATTGGATGAACAAAATAGTTCTAGAAAATAGATAATTTACACTCATTGGATGTGTAATTCCATGCCCTTAACCAATACTACACTGGGTTTGGATTTCCCTCAAAAGAAGTCCTTAATTTCAACATTATTGCATCAAAATTATTAACATGGTAGTACAAAATTAAATGCATAAGGAGGGAGTAATGCATGAATCTAATAGGTCTCTTACTCTCCTTGATAGACATTAACCGCTCATGCATCCTAACAATTAAATATTGGATGTAATCATAGTCAGTATTGGTGTGGGAATTCTGAATATCTAGGATTATCATTAAAAGTTCAGTAGACATTTTTTCATCCCCATCTATCCCTAGAACCCTACACAACCCATGACACAAGAACTTCATGTAATGACAGAGGGATGAAAGTTGATAAGGGGCATTCATATTTTTCGGGAGAGGGGCTATATACTTACCCTGCTTGGGAATATGCTTGACTATTTGGATTTTTACTGACCCAATATTACTGGCATATTTCTATCTTTCTTTTTTCAAATCTATTGTAGTGGAAGAAGAGGCATAGAAATAAAATGCCCTCATGAAAGACCCCCTATCCAAGGAAATAAAAAAAGACTGGTCTTCACACCTAATGGTCTTAGAGATGGGGTCATACAGCCTAGCCAACTCAATAATTAAATCAACATCTAAGAACACATCAGGTACAATTAACTTTGCCATTCCCAATGCCCAAGCATTACATATAGGTATAGCCTTATGCCTATTATTATAGAAGTATGAGAAGATGGTATAACCTGAACCTGAAGGAGAGATAGGGTCTCTACATTTGTCCATGAGATCCTCAAACGTTGTATCAATGGCTTTCTTGTTTTGATTTGAACCAAGAAGCAGCCTGACGAACTCATCTGAATAATTTGGCTTTCCCTTATCTTCTCCACTCTGCTCTTTTGCAACTCCACTGGATGATGCTACACTTGCCTTCGAATGACTCATCTTATCAGAGTAGAAATTCATAGTACTGCAACTTTTGCACTTCTCACTCACTACTTCAGTGCCAACAATCTCAATTGTCTTCAGAACAACTTTGAGCACAAAAAGCAATGAAGTCTTGTCTATATACTTCAAGAATTGAATGCATACAATTGTTAAATCATAACAAATCCGGCCTTAGTCACTTTTGCATTCAATTATGCATATTACCAACCTTCAAATCATAGCTAGCCATGGCGTGGGTGCTGATAGGATGATTTAAAAAATCAAAAATAAAGTGTGAGATCAAAGATCATGGCTTTTTGGCATTAAAACCCTTAATTACTGATGCAAACCCTCATTAAAACCTGATTGGATGACATTTTACCTTTTTCAAGATTGGTAGAGTACTTTTTCCATGTTGCAATAGTTCATAACATTGATTGGAAGGAAAAATTAACCAGACATGGTTCAGAGATCCAACGAACAAAGGAACTCATGATCTCTGAAAGAATTGTTAATCCGAGGTTAAGTTTGGAGATCCAGCAAACAAAGGAACTCATGATCTCTGAAAGAATTGTTAACCTGAGGTTAAGTTTGGAGATCCAACGACAAGGCCATTCACGGAATCTTAGAGTGATTTATTAACTCATGCCTTTATCTAGAGATTCAATGACTACTGTTGATCCTAGAGATTATCAACATGCCTTAGGCTATCTTTTAGAACTTATCATGATCCCACCATAATTAGAGATTTGGTGACTGAAAGCAATCTCATGTTCTCGGAACATTCTATTCAATCATGGTTAAACTCAGAGAATAAGTGACCAACGACTTCGCCAATTCTTGCAACCTTTTCCTTAACTCAACAATCATCTAGAGAATCAGCGAACAAAGGACTTTACAACCCGTGAAACAAAACACCTTGACCGCGGTCACACTTGGAGAATCAACGAATAGCTAAATCTCTTAATCTCAGAAAGCCATGCTTAACTCTTGTTTTATCTCACGATTCAGCGAACAAGGCTATCTCTCATTCTCAAAAAGAAATGCTTAACCATGGTTAGGCTTCAAGATTGAGCGAATAACCTATATCTCCAATTCACTAATTTTTTTTCGTAGCTTAGGTTATATCTTGAGATTACACGCTGACCATATATCTTAGGAACAATTGGCGGCTGTCACTGAATCGCTCAATCCATCAAACCTTTACCTTTTAATTATGAGAATTAGTGACCATTGCATTCGCCTAATCTCCCAAGGTTATTGAACTTAACCATTTTATTCTGAGAATGCGTGACTGAAGAAGACACGTCTCAATCTTTGCTTTGTTTGCCAGGTCGCCAAAAGATTTGGACTTTTTCTAACTAGTTATGAGATCCCACAAACACTTTACTCACTTAATTGCCAAATAACTTAGAGCATTGCCATCTTTTCTCGAGATCAAGCGACAAAGGAAAACTTTATCCTTCACCAAATTAAAATATCAAAGCCACCAAACTTAGAGGATACGAGAATAAGACTCAATCGCCAGGTCGCTAAATGTTTTGGAGTAGGACCCAATCTTTTTGAGATTAAAACCTGACCGCCAATTACAAAGAAAATCAACGGCATTCGCTGGATCGCTGGAAGACTATGAACTTAACCACCCGACTTAGAGAACAGGAGATAATTGCCACACCAAGTCACCAAATATTTCAAAGAAATTGCCAAGAACCAAGCGAATAGGAGACAACTTAGTTGCTAAATTGCTGGATGTTAAGACTAACCATGACAAAGACTAGGAGATTCAGTGACAAAAGAAAACTTAACAAAGGACTCACCACTATCGCTAGTTTGCTGAAAGACTTAAAGACAAGCAAGAACATTTCACGATTCAGTGAAGACAAGGAAAAATGACCACATGAAAATTTGGAAGACTTAAGTGACCCAAAAAGTAATGCGCAAATAGAAAGAACTAGGGCACACTCAAAACTAACCAAAGAATTAACCATTTAGGGAAAAAATGTCTAAGGAAAGGGTTTAAAAAACACAAATATGACAAACTTTAAGGAGTTCTGAAACCCTAAACCATACAAAGACACAAGAAAGGACATTTAAAACAAGACCTGGAGCAAAGACCTCAGAAAACCTAAAATATACCCAACAGTATCCTAACAACTTTCCATATGTCACCCTGAATGCACATTTATTCAGGTTCAACCTCAACCTGAACTGCTCCATTCTGCCTAGGATCTGGCCTAGATCATGTAGATGTGTAGATCAATTTCTTATTTTAACAATTGTATCATCTACATAGACTTTCATGTTCTTGTGAATCATATTGTGGAAGATGGTTGTAACAGCTCATTGGTAAGTTGCACCTACATTATTCAAACCAAATGGCATGATGGTCCAATAGAAGGTTCCCTAGGCAGAGGTGAATGCAGTTTTCTCTTGATCTTCTAGGGTAATTTTGATTTGATTATATCCGAAAAAGTCATCCATTAAGGAGTACATCTCATATCCAGTTGTCATATCTATAATGATATCAATATCAGGTAGAGAAAAGTCATCCTTAGGACATTCCATGTTGAGATCTCATAAGTCTGTGCACACTCTAATGGACTTTTCTAATTTTTTTACAAGCACAATATTGGAGATCCATTGTGCATATGCAATTTCTTTGATGAATTTGGCTTTGAGAAATTTTTTTAACTTAGCTTTTACTAGGAGAGCCACATGAGGATGCATCTTGCAGAGCTTTTGTTTAATAGGTTCTACTCTAGGGGCAATTCATAGATTGTGCATTATGAGATCCGGATGCAATCCTAGCATGTCGGAGTAGGTCGATGTGAAGTTAATTTTTTTTCTTGGAAGAACTGGGTGAACTCTATCAATTCTTATATAGATAATGATTTTGCCAAATGGGTCACCTTTGGATGTTCACCAGTCCCAATGTTTACTGACTGCATTGGTTCTATCAAAACTAAAGGTCATTCCTTGAAGTGACTTGGAAAGATATCAAGTACCCCATTCTTCAGAACCTCAAGGAGGTTTTCACCATTGGATGCATCTTTTATTTTTACTATTTTATTTTATGAAACCACCACAATGTGGTTTTTGCCTTCAAAATGTTTTATCTTTTCATTTTTTAATTGATGAATGAGGTACTTGATATATTCTTATGTCATATTCTTGCTTGGTTCACTAGTGGAGGAGGTCAAAGGTTAAACATTGTTTAGGTAACAAGCCAAGGAATAGTCATTGGGAAAGGTGAGGATCCCAAGTAGATCATTTTTTTTGTGTCCATTTGATAAGCTTAGTATGTATGAGGGTTAGGTCATTGGATGGTTCCGGGGAATTCATAGTATTGTCATCATAACTCGTGACTAGCAAATCAAGATCTAAGACGTCACTTTGCAATAGAGTATTTAGACCAAAAGGAATCACATCATTGTTATTGAAATTTGTGTTGGATACATGCATACATAGCTCATTTGATCTAACCCTAGGATGTGGATTCATTTCTTGTGTTATTCTAGTGTCTATTGCATCTGTTTGCTGAAGCCATGTCCTGAGAGGAACTATCTCAATCCTGGATCTTGAGAGGAATCTATTGATATCATTGTTTATCCATTTTGAGTTTCTATCGGTGGACACTCTTTTAGGTTTTGCTTGAATCACCTAGGTGTCTACCTCTTCCTCATTTTTGTCCTAAGTTGCTATGTTAGAGAACCTATGAGTTGTTTGGGGTAGGATTTTAGGAGATGCATCATCCTCCCTGAGGTTCCAATATTTTATAGCCCTTGTATTTGATCTTTCCCTTTGTTCAAACTAGGTGACATATTTGTGTACCACATCCACTTCTATATCTATTGTAGCATCTGAGAGTATGTCCCATCCATACTCATGCGAATTGGTCTAGCTATAATCAAACCTACCTAGGTATTATGTATGGGTCACGGGAGGTTCTTCATCCTCTCTTGGTCCATTTATTACTATTTGTCATCCTTCTTGCATAGGTCTCCCCCTTTCATCTTCTTGTGTTGATATAGGTGATTCATTGGGATTAATAAAATGGGGTAGATCCAACACATGTGATATAGACACTAGTTTCCCCTTGTTAGGGTGTCTATCCTCTGGTCTTTGGTTCAACTCATTCTCTTCTACATTAGAAGTTTAATATTTCTCATGTTGAGATATCAATGGTTCTCCTTCTAGTGGACTTGGTGGACTTGGGTCAAGGAGATTTTGATACCATTATGGAAGGCATGGTGCTTCATGATAATCAGGATCCTCTATTATGATGTGTAGCATCCTTTTGAAAGGTATATTTTTAGTTTTTGCTTCTTCCTCACTTTCTGAGTCAAATAAGGGTCCCCCTCTATCAGCTACAGGATGAAACTTGGCTTCTTTAAAAAAAACATCGGTTTTATCTCTTGGATTCCTGAATTTTGCATAAAGTGGCTCAATGAGTCCTATCTCATTCATGCCTAAAGGACCCTTCCCTTTATAACCCATTTGCTTCACCAGGTCATACCCTCTACTATATTTTTCAGGGGATATTTCACAATGTTTGACCTCATGCTCTTTAGGTTCTCTATATAGCCATTCCATAATGGATTTCTCTTCATTTTCATCTTCAAGAGGTAAATTGGCTTGAATGAAGCTACCATCATATATGACTTGAGCTGGTGTAGTTGATGGTTGCATTTCCTTTGAAGGTTTCCCATAAGATCTAGGGGATGTGGGTAGTGATGGTAACGACATAACATGTTCGAGCATGTACCTAAACATCCATGTATCTCTAATTTTCAGCTTCTTCTCCATCTCTTTCATCATAGTTCTCCTAGCTTCAGAGGTAGAAGCTTCCTTTTTGTATGTTATAAGGGTATCATCTAATTGTTTCAGTGCATTATAGACAAAACTGGTGTCTTTAGGAATGGTGACTTCAACACCGTTGAAAGGGAACTTGATGCATTGGTGATTCATGGATGGAACAACTTGCATTTCATGGATCCATGGTCATCTTGACAAATTCTTTTATGCAAGTGGGAGATCTAGTACTTGGCATGCGACCTCCCTTTCAACAAGTCATACTTTGATAGGTAGACACATGAGACCTTTTGAAGACATCTCTTGCTCATCATAGGCTTTTATCATGATCTTCTTCTTTGGATCAATAGAAGATTTTGAGAAGCGCAATTGTTCAATCAACTTATAGGTACAAATGTTCAACCTTGCACCTCCATCTATCAACAATCATTTGACTCAATGTATGTGGATCATGACCTCAATGTGTAGGGAGTGATTATGCGAGTGACTCAAAGAATTATCATCTTCTACCAAAAATGATAGGTAATGCGGTGAGGTCAAATGACGTACCATGGATTGGAACCTATCTAAATCCAAGTCCTTAGGGACATTGGTAGCTGACAAGGATTTATACAGGATCTCTCTATGAGATGGAGAGATTTCAAGAAACTCAAAGATTGATATATGAGCAGTCATCTTTTGTAATTTCTTGACAATGCTATAGTTAGCAACATGTGATGAGACCAGCTATTTATAATTTGATGACTTAGAAATGGTTGTAGCTATGTATTTGGTTGATGTAGAAGGTTTTGATGGTCCTGATTAATTTCTAGAGGTGGAAAGTCCTTCTCCTCCTAGGGTGACCTTCTCTTGCACTTGGGTCACAACATTAGTAGCTCTAGACTCTCTATCTTCTTTCTTGATGATAATGACATTGAAATGTTTAGAAAGGACCAACTCAAGCATATAGATAAAAATTTTATCACTGGTGCCATATGTGTGATTAATTCGGGCACCTTCCTTTGGTTTGGAACTCTCCCCTTTTTCAAACTTGGGTAAGGGGTCCTTAAATTCCTTGTGATTAGTATTTGTGGTGTGATTATAAAAAATGACCACTTCATCATCAATGAGATCTTGGATCTCATTCTTGAGTCTCATGCATTTCTTGGTCTTGTATCCCTTGGTTTTGTGAAAATCATAGTAATCATTATAATTCCACCATTTTGGTTTAACTTCAAGTTCATATGGTCTAGAATTGTCTGGAAAAGTAATCAGTTGATTTTCTAGAATATTCTCAAGTGTTGATTCATATGACTCCCCTAGAGGAGTGAATGTATGCTTACATTTGGCCTAATATTTCTCTCTCAGGAGATTTCTTTTCCCTTTTGAAGGGCCTTTAGTGGTAGTTTCAACATCTTTTAGGGCCTTTGTGCCACTTGTCAAATTAAATACTATTAGTTTTGGTTGTGGAGTAACCTGGTCAACCACCACATCATTTTCCACATTTTTATTCTTTTTCCAATACTTGTTCTTATCTTTGGAACTAGACCTATATGTGTTCTCTTTGTAAAGGGTGATTTCACCCTTTCTAAAAAGCACGTCTTTTGTTTTCAATGCATTCTTCACCAATCTATTAAAGGTATTTGGGTCTTCCAATTGAATGGGAAAACTCAACTCAGTGATCAACGCACTAGTGAATATATTTATCTTCTCATATTTAGGTATGAGACGTGGATATCGAGAAAATACTTTCCTCCATCGCTAGAGAAATGTCAGAAAAGGCTCTCGTATTTTTTTCTTTGTATTGCACAATCAGTCATTGTGATGGGATGCTAGATGTTATAAAATTAGTGTTGCAAAAACCACTTGATG
Organism: Chamaecyparis obtusa; assembly: GCA_027943335.1. NCBI lineage: Eukaryota > Viridiplantae > Streptophyta > Pinopsida > Cupressales > Cupressaceae > Chamaecyparis > Chamaecyparis obtusa. The sequence continues at coordinate 2,351,850 of BSBK01008039.1, read as the reverse complement.
AGTTCATCAAAATTTATGATTCCAGTGGGTAACTTTGAAAACCACTCAATAGCATTACCACCTAGAATTTGGGTCAAGAGATGCATGAGATATGTATTTTCATGCACAAATTCCATACATTGGGCATAGAATTCCCGAAAATGATTTGGTGGATTATAATTCCCAAGGTACTTGTCAAATTTTAGGATCCCAACTCCACACAGGGATGGAGGTAAATACAAGTCCTTATCAAAAGGGAATGGACAAATGGAATCTATAGAATAATTCATGGTTGGATTCTCTTGACTCTTCTTCATCTCTTACAACTCTATTTGCAAGGCTTGCAATTATTTGGTTACAAGTGTTAAAGGATTTTCTTCCTCTTTGGCAATGATGTCCTTAGCTTTGTATTGAGCAAGAAGTTGTGCTCCTTATTTTTCTAGGTCAAGAAAGTATTTCTCTTTCTCCCAAGCCATGATAGTTTTAATCATCTTGATGAACTCTTTGTCATCCTTACACCTAGCAATGCTAGCCTCATCAGGCTTGGATTCACTTGAGGAACCCTCACTATCCGTGTCATGGGCACTAACACTGCAATGTGTATGTCAAAAATCCTCATGTCCCTTTCCTCTTCTAGACATGTTGGGGTCAGAGGATTTGTCTTGGTGATGGGTTAATCTTATGGAAGTTTTTGGTTGTTCCCCAAAAAGAGGGTTTTCTTCAAATAAAAAGGTTCTCCCTTCTTCTCATAGATATCGTTTAAAAGAGCTTTTGGTTTGTATAGGCATAACTAAACTAGTCGTCAAATAGGTTTTGAGGTAAGAACAATTGTGTTGAACAAGTCCAAGGTAGGTGGTGATGTAAACAAGATAACACCCACTAGAGAAGTAGATGAAAATGACTCAGCTCTGAGTCAAGGTTAAGGAATCTAGATGGTAATGCATTCATGACTCAAGAAAGGACAACCGATAAGAGAGATTGATGATTATGGGATCAATCAAAGGACTAAATCAACAATATAGAACTCACAAAAGTGGAAATCTAGATGACCAAAGATTAGGATTGATTATGAAAATCTCACAACTTCGAAGGTATATCTATGAAACAACTCTTGACCTGGTATCTAAAGGAAAAACTGACAAGATTTTGGATTGTTTTACCAAATGTTTGATAGGATCATTGTTTAGTTCCTTATTTTTGGTGATTCTTATTTTTTTGGAAAGTTTCAATATCAGGCGTCACAAACACAAGCAACACATTTGAAAAAGTAGCATTTCTTAAGCCCTATAGTCAAATTGGTTGGGGGAGAAAATCCTTTCGCGTAGACTTAGGTACACACCCAATAGCTAATCATAATATGGCCACCACCAACCACACAATGGGTATAATGATGTCATATTATTTGACTCCAAATTCTAATGGGAGCACGATATGATGAGTATCTTGGGGGAGTTACTATCTCCCTTGCACTTGGATTATCCCACTTTCAGGGGTGAATTGGGTAGGCTGCTACTATATGGATTTTAGTAAGGGTCTCTATTCAAATACATTTTCTGTGTCTATGCAAGCACAATTTTGGCCTATAGCCCCACAAAGCACCTTTGCACCAATAGTCATGTAAATGTGATTTAGACCCTAAGGGCCTATTATGTGGTTAGGCGAGAGTCGTGTATAAGCTCAAATGAAATCCGACTTCCAAGGCTTTGGCCTCAAAGAAGTAATTTATTTAACATGAGTTAGAGTGGTGTGGCTTACACCTCATGCTCATGTGGGTCGTTCTCCAAGGGTGAGTATTTTTTTCCCACTTGGACATGCCCATCTAAAGGAGTGAAAGAAAAGAAAAGGAAAAGCTACAAGGGTTTGTATTTTTTAATTTTTCCTCAAGGGCAAAAGAGCATAATCTCCTATCCTTTTCAGTATTCCAAAGCACATCAAACACTTATTCTTTTTAAATTGTCTTGCATGTCATATAATCACCTAGAAATGGTCACCTAAACCATAAACCCCTAATCTCGATTATTCCTCAAGAAAGCCCTAATTTCAATTAAATCTCCTAAGTCCTAACCTAAGGCAATTCAATTCATTAATCTAATTTCACCTATATTCTAAGTCTCATTCAATTATTGTACTTGATCCTATTTAATTAATTAATTCCTAAATAATAATGTTATTGGCAATAAAATAAAATCTTATACCATTTATTTAATTAATATTTTAGGATATTGATTAAATAAATAAATAATTATTAATTAATCACAGAAAAAGGAATTTAATTAATTATGTCATCACAATTTTAGAAAAAATGTATAAAATCTTTTAAATATCCTAAAAAGGCATTTATGAAGTCATCATCCAATCAACTGTAATCAATTTTGGAAACAGTCCATTTAACTAGAAAAACATGTGAGAGATCATCAGTCATTTTAGTAGCTTTATTTCTACTTTAGAAGTTTCCCAAATAAATGATTCTCTAAACCAATTAAATGAGTTGCACATGGATTGTGCTAATTCAAAATGAATCTCAATCCTTCATCTGGTGTCAATCTTGTCCGTTCATTCTCTAGAGGATTTCTATATAATCAGACCTCCATTCTCACAAGAAGGATCCCAAATTTTTCTTAGAGTAATTAATGATGTTAGATTGATCTTATTATTTATGCATTTTTGGGATGATTATTACATTGATTAATTACCTAAACAGTTTGTTTTGCATTGCAATCTTAGTTTAGTTTATTTCATCTTTATTTACATCAATCAAAACATAGGAACATTTCATTTCATTGCTTAAAAATGGATTAATCTTAGCTAATTTGGATAAACTTGCATTTGCATGATAATTTAATCTTCAAATCCTTCATTTAGATAGAGTCTATAGTCATTGGGTCTGCAATGACCTGAGAGAAAACTCCTACTCCTATCTACTAGAAGGTAATGAGTCACTTTAGCTAATTTTAGATTTGTTTATACTATTTACATTGTTAAGTTCAATTAAATAATGATTCATTTAAGTGTAGTGTTAGCACATTTTCACACTCACATTTTTGGTTCCCACCATGGGGCAAAAACTCAATTTTTGTTTTCACAAAATTGCATTTTTGAAAAAAAAATTGATATCATGTTCGTACTTCGTACTTTGGTCCTATTTTCTCGTATGAGCATTCCCATAGGATAGTATGAGTTTGGATGGTAACTTGTATGGGAACTCATATATTCTCATACCGGAATAGTAGATTCTCATACTAGAATCTGGTCTAGTTTTATTTAAAACAACAATTTTATTCCTTGATTTTCTAATTTATAGATTTTTGTTTTTGATGATTCTAATAGGTTCTCGATTCTCTGATTTTCTAATTTACAAAGTTTAGTTTTTGTTGATTCGGACTGGTTCCTGATATTCTATCCAAACTCTGCACTCTAGTCCTATTTCTCATATGAGCATCCTAGCAAGATAATACAAGTCTGGATAGATACTTGTATGGAATGTTGTATACTCTCGTATTGTGCCCTATAGATTCTCGCATGAAAATCTTGGCTAGTATTTTATAAACAAAACAAAGGATCCTCTCTATTTTTTTATTTTTGCAGATTGGATTTTTTGTTAATTATAACAAATTTGCTATTATATTTATGTGATTTTTCTAGGCAGCTTAACATGTTTATGTATGACATTTTTTATGAATACTTTTATGCTATATCTATACTCTTGTAGGACGCGTGTCAAAGAAAAAGAGAAAAAAGAGACTATTGATATATTTGGTGTAGGTTGTCTATGATGAGAAAAACTAGACATTCTATTTTCTTTAATATTTTTTAGGAACCTTGCATGCAAGACATTTTAAAAAGAATCTTTGTTTGGCGTATTTTGGGATAGTGAAAATGATAGGAGACTATGCTCTTTTCCCCTTGAGGGAAAATCCAAAATCCAGACCCTTGTAACTATTCTTCTCCTTATTTCAGTCCTTTAGATGGGCATGTCCAAGTGGGAAAAAGTACTGACCCTTGCAGAACAGCCCACACGAGCATGAAGTGTAAGCCACGCCACTCCAACTCACGTTAAAAAAATTTCTTCTTTGAGGCCAAAACCTCAGAAGTTGGATTTAATTTGATCTTATACAAGGCTCTTGCCTGGCTACATAATCAGGCCTTAGGGTCTAAATCATGTTTACGTGACTATTGGTGCAAAGGTGCTTTGTGGGGCTATATGTCTAAATTGTGCTTACACGGACATAGGGAGTGAGTTTGAATGGAGACCCTTACTAAAATCCATAGAATAGAAGCCACCCGATTCACCCCCAAAAGTGGGATAATCCAAGTGCAAGGGAGATAGTAACTCCCCCAAGATACTCATCATATCATTCCCCCATTAGCATTTAGAGTTGGATAATATGACATCATTATACCCATTGCGTGGTTGGTGGTGGTCCTATTCTGATTAGCTATTGGGTGTGTACCTAAGTTTACGAGAAAGGATTTTCTCACTCAGCCAATTTGACTATAGGGATCAGGTATTGTTGTTTTTGCACATGTTCTTGGTGTGTTTGTATACCTTACAAAAATTGACATAAAAAACCTTTGAAACAAATTGACAATAAAATTACCAAAACAAGAGAACAATCATATCAAACATTTGACAAAACAATCCAAAGTCTTGTTAGTTTTCCTTCACTTACCTGGTCAAGATTTGTTACATAGATATACCTTTGAACTTGTGAGATTTTCATAATTCATCATCTAGGTTCCTTAACCTTGACTTAGAGTTTAGTCATTTGAATCTCCTTCTCGAGTGGACATTTTTTTTTGCATCACCATCTACCTTGGACTTGTTCAACATGATTTTTCTTACCTCAACACCTATCTGATGACCAATTGAGTTATGCCTATCCAGACCAGAAGCTGTTTTAAATGATATTTAGGAGAAGAAGAGAGACCCTATTCATTTGAAGAAAACCCTCTTTTCGGAGAACAAATAGAAACTTCCAGAAAACTAACCCATCATCAAGATAAGTCCTTTGAACCAAACATGTCTGGAAGAGGAAAAGGACACGAAGACTTTAGATGTACAAATCACAGTGTTAATACTCATGATAGTAATAAAGATGGTTCTTCAAGAAAATCTGAGCCTAATGAGGCTAGCATTGCTAGGTGTAAGGGTGAAAAATAATTCTTCAAAATGATGAAAGTTATCATGGCTCGAGCGAAAGAACAATACTTTCTTGAGATAGAAAAATAAGGAGCACAACTTCCTCCTCAATACAAACCTAAGGACATCATTTCTAAAGAGGAAGAAACTCCTTTAACACTTGTAACCAAACAATTGCAAGCCATACAAGTTGAGTTGCAAGAGATGAAGAAGAGTCAAGAGAAGCCAACCATGAATTATTCTATAGATTCCATATGTTCATTCCCTTTTGATAAGGACTTGTACTTACCTCCATTCCCACGTGGAGTGGAGATCCCAAAATTTGACAAGTACCTTGGGAATTATGACCCTCAAGATCATGTTCAAGAATTCTATACCTAGTGTATAGAATTTATGCATGACAAGACTTATCTTATTCGTCTCTTCCCATAGAGTCTAGGTGGTCAGACCATCAAGTGGTTTTCAAAGTTACCCACTGGAATTAAAACTTTTGATGAACTCATCGAGTGATTTCTACAACACTATTCCTATAACATCTAGCATCCTCTTACAATGAATGATCTATGTAACAAAAAACAACAAATGGGTGAATCCTTTGTGACAGTTTTACAGTGATAGAGGAAAGTCTTTTCTCGATATCCACGTCTCATACCTGAATCCAATAAGATGGATATATTCATTGGTACACTAATTCCTGAGTGAGTTTTCCTATTTAGTTGCAAGACCCAGAAACCTTTGATAGGTTGGTGAATAATGCATTGAAAACATAATATAAGGGTGAAATCACCCTTTACAAAGAGAAAAAGTATAATTCCAATTCTAAGGACAAGAATAAATACTAGAATAAGAATAAGAATGTGGTAAATGATGGGGTAGTTGACCAAGTTTCTCCCCAACCAAAACTGATAATTTTCAATTTGACAAGTGGCACCAAGGTGCTTAAATCTATTGAGACTACCACAAAGGCTCCTTCCAAAGAAACAAGTAATCTTCTAAAATATAAGCCCTTTGCTAATCCTAAACGTAACTTCACTCCCCTAGGTGAGTCATACAGATCAACACTCAAGAGTCTCTTGGAAAATCAAATGATCACATTGCTAGATAATTCTAGGCTATATGAGATGGAAGTGAAACCAAAATGGTGGAATGACAATGAATACTGTAAATTTCACAGAATTAAGGGACATAAGACTGAGAACTGCATGAGAATCAAGCATGAGATCCAAGATTGCATTGATAACAAAGTGATCGTGGTTGACAATCACACCGCAAATACTGATCACAAGGCATTCAAAGAACCCTTACCTAAATATGAAAAATGGTGCCCAAATTAACCATACATATGACATTAGCGATAAAAATGTCATCAATATGCTTGAGCTAGTCCATTTTGAACATTACAATGTCATTATCATCAAGAAAGAAGAGAGAGAGTCTAGAGAGGCTAACACTGTGACTCGAGCTACAACCATTTCTAATTCATCAAATTCTAAATAGCTAGTTTCATCACATGTTGCTGACTATGGCATTGTCAAACACCTACAAAAGCTGACTACTCAAATATGGATCTTTGAGTTGCTCAAAAATATCTCCAACACACATAGAGATCTTGGATAAAGCCTTGTTAGCTATCGATGTCCCTAAGGACTTGGATTTAGATCGGTTCCAATCCATGGTAGGTCATTTGACCTCACCGCATTACCTGTCATTTTTAGAAGAAGATGATAATTCCTTGAGTCACCTGCATAATCACCCCCTACACATTGAACTCATGATTCACACGTGTCAGGTCAAATGAGTGTTGATAGATGGAGGCACAGGGTTGAATATCTATACCTATAGGTTGATTGAACAATTGGATTTCTTAGAATCTTCTATTGATCCGAAAAATATCACCATAAAGGCCTATGATGAACAAAAGAGATCTTCCAAAGATCTCATCATAGTAATTTTTAGTGGCTAATATTCGCTAATTGGATAATTTTGGAAATTTGAGAATCCAAATTTGGCTAATAATTCAAGATTTAAGGAAACCTAAATCACCACATTTTTACAAAATTTTGATTTAGAAATATTTAAATCACAAAATAATTAATGTTATAAAAAACTCGAACTCAAAAATTCACCACAATATTTGATACATGATTAGCTTTGATTCCCCATAATTTTATAAGTTATTGTAGAAATTTAAACTAATTCTCCAATAATATATCATGATTATTAGTTACTATAGGGATCTATCAACAACTTTTAGTTTCCACTATTGACTTAAAGTATATCTAGTGACCCTCATTATATTCTATAAGGTAAAAATATTACTATTTGGTTTGTAATGCTTATGGGAGCTAAAATTTATTTTGGATTGTTGATCACAATATAAATTAATGGTCTTGAAGAAATTTTGGGCCCTATTAGTATTTAAAAATATCAATACATTTGTCTCACACAATACAATGAGGTTATTAGATTATATTTTAAATAAATGGTAGCAACTAATTATTATAGAGTCTATTCCTTAAACCCATCAAAGATTTTCACATTAAGCCTAATAATTTTCTATAAGAATTCTATTTTTTTAAAATAGAAGTATTCACCATGGTGATTAATTAATTTCTTTTTATTGTTTGAGATTCACCAATATTTTCTACAAAAAAAAAATTATTCAAAAATAATTGCCAATAAGAATACTTTTTTTTTCCAAAAAATTTGAGGGATTCGCCAACAGAATTAATTTTTTTTTAAGAAAATGAAATATTCACCAAGATTTTATATCTTTTTTAAGCGGGGGGTTTCTTAAAGTTATCCCTTGATCTCGTATGCTTACCTATCAGAGTGTGTCCTATTGAAGAAGAGTTCATATGCCAAGTACTCTATCTCCCACTTACATACAATATTTTTTTGGGATGCCCATGGATCCATGATATGCAAGCTTTCCCATCAATGTATCAGCAATGCATCAAGTTCCCTTTCAATGGTGTTGAAGTCACTGTTCCTACTGACACCAACTATGTTTTCAATGCACTAAAACAATCAGCTGATACACTTATCCCACACAATAAGGAAGCTTCTACATTTGAATATGGAAGAAACATGATGAAATAAATGGAGAAGAAGCTAAAATCCAAAGACACAAGAATGAGTGGATACATGATAGAGCTTTTCCTGTCATTGACATCATTTCCCATATCCCCCAGGTCTCATGGAAAACCTTCAGAGGAAATTAAACCATCAACCACACTTCCACAAGTCATCTACGATGGTAGCTTTGTTCAAGCAATTGTGCCTCTTGAAGACGAGAATGAAGAGAAATCCATTCTGGCATGGCTCTATAAAGAACCCTAGGATAATGAGGTAAAGAATTGTGATATATCCCCTGAAAAGAAAAGTAAGGAGTATGACCTGAAAAATAAAATGGGTTATAAAGGAAAGGGTCCTTTAGGGATGACTGAGATAGAACTCATTGAACCACTTCATGCAGAGTTCAAGAATCCAAGAGATAAAATTGGCGTTGGTTTTAAAGAAGCCAAATTTCATCCTATAGCCAATCAGGGAGGACCTGTATTTGATTCAGACAATGAAGAAGAAGCTAAAATTGAAGCTTTACCCTTTGAAAGGATATTTCATATTGGAATAGAGGACCCTAATTATCTTGGGGATCCATATCTTCCATAATGGTGGAGAGATTTCCTTGGACCAAGTCCACCAACAGAAGAACCCTTGGTCACTCAAGATGAGAAAAACTTGGCCTTTGATACAGAAGAAGAGGAATTAACCCAAAGACCTATTGCAGTAAGTCTGTATCTTCCACAATGGTGGAGAGATCCCCTTGGACCAAGTGCACCAATAGAAGAACCCTTGGTCACCCAATATGAGAAAAACCTTGCCTTTGCTACAGAAGAAGAGGAATTAACTAAAGACCTATTGCAATAAGTATGTCTCTTCCACAATAGTGTAGAGATCTCCTTGGACCAAGTCCACCAATGTAAAACTTTGATACATAAGAGAATGAGGTTAACCTAGGATCAAATGATAGACATCCTAACTAGGGACAACTAGTAACTACATCACATGTGTTGGATCTTCCCCACTTCATTAATCCTATCGAGTTACCCATACCAATAAAAGAAGAGGAAATAATAAGACCTATGCAAGAGGAAAGAAAAAAAGAGAGCAACAATCAAGGTGAGGATGGAGAACCTCCCATGACCCTTACATGATACTTAGGAAGGCCTGATGAAAGCCAGACTAGTTCACATGAGTATGAATGGGATGTACTCTTAGATGATACAATGGATATAGAAGTGGATGTAATACACAAATATGACACTTAGTTTGAACAAGGGGAAAGCTAAAATGCAAGAGCTACAGATGATTGGAACCTTCGGGAGGATGATACATCACCTAAAATCCTACCCCAAATAACTCATAGGTTCTTTAACCTAGAAAATCAAGACACAAATGAGGCAGAGGTAGACACCTAGGAAATTCAAGAAGAACTTGAAAGAGCATCTTCTGATAGAAACTTTGAATGGATAAACAATGACATCAATAGATTCCTCTCATCCTAGGGTTCAATCAAATGAGTTAGGTACACATGTAGCCAACATGAATTTTGATAACAACGATGGGATTCCTTTCGGTCTTAACACTCTATTCCAAAGTGATGCTTTAGATGTTGAATTATCGGTTGTGAGTTATGATGACAATGACGTGAATTCCCTGGAAAAAGAAAGTGACCTACCCCTCATTCATCCAGAGATTATAAATTGGACACAAAAAATGAGCCACTTGGTATCCCCACTTTTTCCAATGACTATTCCTTGGCTTGTTACCTAAACATTGTTGAACCTTTTACCTCTTCCACCAATGAACCTAACATGAATATGACTGAAGAAGATATCAAGTACCTCATTCATAAATTAAAAATGAAAATAAACAAGTATTCTGAAGGAAGACACCACATTGTGGCAGTTTCAGAATAGAAAAAATTAAAAAGAAAAGATGCATCCAACAGTGAAAACCTCCATGAGGCATTGAAGGATGGGGTGCTTGATATCTTTCCTAGTCACTTCCAAGAATGACCTTCAGTGTTGATTGAACCAACATAGTCAGTAAACATTGGGACTGATGAAAATCCATATGTAATTCATTTGACACAATCATTATCTATAGAAGAGTTGACAAAGTTCACCCAGTTCTTCCAAGAAAAGAAAATCAACTTTACATGGACATACTTTGACATGCCAGGATTGGACTAGGATCTCATAATGCACCACCTGTCGATTTCACCTAGAGTTAAATCTGTTAAAAAAAAGATTGTCAAGATGCATCCTCATGTGGTTCTCCTAGTAAAAGTTGAATTGGAAAAATTACTGAAGGTTGGATTCATCAGAGTAATTGCATATGCAGATTGGATTTATAATATTGTGCCTATAACAAAACTAGATAAGTCTATCAAAGTGTGCATGAACTTCTAAGATCTCAATAGGGAATTCCCTAAAGATGAATTTACTCTACCCAAAATTGATATGATTGTGGACATGATAGTTGGATATGAGATTTAATCCTTAATGGATGGCTTTTCTAGATATAATCAAATCAAAATTGCCCTGGAGGATCAAGAGAAAACTGCATTCACATGTGCTTCAGGAACCTTCTGTTGGAACATCATGTCATTTCATTTAAAGAATGTAGGTGCAAATTATCAATGAGCTATTATAACTATCTTCCATGATATGATCCACAAGAACATGGAAGACTATGCAGATGATATAATTATTAAAATACAAAAAATGATCAACATGCCTACACAATCTATGCCATATCCTATACAAAATGGAGCAGTTCAAGTTAAGGTTAAATACCAAGAAATGTGCATTTGGAGTAACTTATGGCAAGTTGTTGGGATACATTGTCTCAATAAAAGGGATTGAAGTGTGTTAGCACCTTGAAAAAATTTCATGGCTCTAGCCTTTTTCTCCTGGTCTCTGCAGTTGTTTTTAGGTCTCTGGCATAAACCCTTAGTTCAAATTCAAAAACTAGCCGTTACTTGGAAAAACCCTTTGTTTTATCTTGGCTGAGTTCTAATTCTTCATTACCTTTTTGGGCAACTTAAGAGATTATATACTCATGTGCACATTTCTTTCCCGGCTAGTCACTTGTTCGCTTTATCCCTGGAGGTCACATCTTTCTTTTTGGTGATTACGCGACTGCTTGGTCGCGTAATCTCTTAGTCCCTGGCGGTTACCGGTTAACATTCCGCGACTCAGAAAATGGTTTAGCATTTCCTTCAGTCGCCGAATCGCTCAATGGTGGTCCCTCTTTTTAAACGGTGATACATGTGGACCGATTGTCAGATATTTGCTGATGTGGTGGCTTGTTATTGGTCGGTGATAATGATTTGGAATGTTGTCAGGTGGGTCCAGTATCTCAGTCAGGAGATTCAAGATCGATGGTTGGCGTAAAAGCGCATGGAATCTTTTGAGCCTTTCAGATCTTGTGCCAGTCGTCTGATCTTCCAGTGTATTAAGGTCAACAGATGGTGGGTCCAAAGTGACACATAGGCACAGTTGGCATTCTGTGATTGGTCCACATAATGATGATTTGGCAAGTGTCAGTGGGACCTGAGTTTCTGGCTTGTCAGAGGGTCCTGACATCTGTAGAAAATCAACGGTGGGCACGTCTTCGCAAGGGATGTGTCAGACGCATGAGATCTTCAAACAACCATCAATTTTACTTTTCCTCAGGCGACTGACGTAGGTGGGTCCTCTGACATTTGGAGCTGACATGAACGATTTTTATTGGAGGAAAGGATGACGATGCAGTGGGACCATTTGCCAGGTGGTGCAGAGTTGTTCAAATTCTATTGGTTGACGCGAGGAATTAGCAAGGTGGGGTCATTGTCAGAAGGGTCAGTGATAAGGATGGAATCAACGGTTGGCGTATGATCTCATGGGTTGTGTTAGAGCCATGAGATCTTGCACCCGCTGTCCGATTTGAAGGCTTACTGATTGTGGGTCCTATGTTAGAGATGACTGAGCATGAGCGGTGAATGGTTTGTTGACAAGTGGCAAAAAAGTGGGCCCAGGCGGGGTTTAAGGTCTGGCGGTCCTGATAAATAAGGTTAGCGGCGCTGACAAAATTTGAAAGGATTTGCGTAATCGCTAAATGAATTAGCGGAGGTAAAAAGTGTTCTACAAACTGGCAAAAACCTTTGTCACCAGTTCGCCAAATGTAACCGGGGTAAGTTTGTTTTCCTTTGTTCGCCAGTTCGCGGGGTTAAGCGGTGAGTTAGTTTTTCACTTCACGAATAAGGAAATGCTTTGTCGCATGTTCGCTAGAGGTAAACCTAAGGGTAGCAGTTGAGTTAAGACATAAAGATCACGAAAAGGAGGGATCTAACGGTCGCGAGTTAAAGATAGCTCAAATTTAAATATTGGTCGCTGATTCGCTGCTGGTGCTATGAAACTAACTGTTGCAGTTTGAATTCAAATTTTGAGAGGGTTTGCAGCGACAAGAAGTACCAAAATTTATGGTTTTTGGAGTTGATTTCAATTGGTTTGGTGGTACTGGTTGTTGCCAACTGATCCGAGGGTCTCTGTGGCCAGTGGCATGATGTTTTGTACCAAGAGAAGTATGGTTTTGTTGCTCAAGGCATGTTGCAAGCGGCTAAAAGGATTGATTGACCTAGAATTCCATGATTTGTGGTAATTTCTCAGAGATCTATCATAAGTGCAAATCTTTCTCAGGCATGCCCGACCGGTTTTCATCCCTTGTAATAAATTCTTGATTTTTTTAGTTGGTTTAGTGGGTGAAACCCTAACCCTAGTCATCTGTAGCTTGTTGCAACCTATTTTGGGTTTCCAAAATGACTAGGGGGTATATATTGCTGTATTTTTTACTAAGTGAGGGTTCCAAAACTTTCTTTTTGGTCCCTGGTTGTTGATGGTATTATACTAAGCAAGGAGAGACTGGATTTTGGGTCTGTTTCTTTAGCATTTTGTTGTTTGATAATGTATTGATTCTGCAAATTTTAATGAGAATACATTTGAATTCCAATTTCATATTTGTGTATGTCTTCTTGTTTTGTTCTTGAGCTCATATATGTTTTGTTCTTGAGCAAATATTGAATTCTATGAGAAGATATCACTTTGAGGGCAAACAGATGAGATGTTTTGCTTATGATTCCACATTTTGTAAGAGAGTACCATGGTGCACTGGCAACAGGGTAACATGAATGAGAAAATGATATTGGATATTTATTTAGAAGGTAAAAAACTGAATATACACCAGCAATATTTGAAGATAGCAAGATAATGATAAGGATAGGTGAATAATTCTCCTACAATTTTTCTGGAGATGATGCCAATGTGACAACATGTCGATCAAAGATGAGGAAATGACAAGTAACAGAGAAGATGGATGTATATCAAAAAATATGACAGCAATTTTGAGAAAAGAAACCATTGAAACATTAGAAATGGTAGCTCATTAAAATAGTTCATGATTATAGTCCAAATAGATAATTTATGCACTTCAGCTAAACCTCCTCTACACTAGCCACATATTCTGAAACCCTTTCATGAAAGAAGGTACATGAGCAGATATGAAGGGAAGCAGACATTCTTCTATATGGTTATTAAATTTTCTATATCTTGTTCATATAAAAATGAGAAATATGTGGGAGGCTAGGAGCCTGAATATGAATTAGCCTGAATATGAATTTTTAGTTGATGACCAGAAGAGTATCCGATTGAAATCAGAAAATCAGGTCTCCCTTTAAGTTTAATCTTAGACATTGTCAGAATCTAATGAAGCCTTCTCCATTTGTTTCTATAGTAATTTAAATTCAGTGTTGTATTGTTATACATGGAACTGCACTAGAGGATGAGATTTTTATATGCAGAATATGTCCATTAGATCCTCAAGAGTTATTTCATTTATGACATAGCCCGGGGTTTGGCTTAAATATTTGCTTCAACAAAACCATTTTCGGAACATTCCAATGCTCAATGTGCCTGAATATTTTAGTCAACAATCCAAGAGAATTAATAAGTTTGAGCATTAGCTATACAGATGAGCAATAAGTGAGACCCAAAGGTATTGTGAGTTTAAAATTTGGAATAAACACTATGGAAAATAGAATGATCATTGGCTAAGTTGGCACTATGCTATTGGAAGAGGTACTGCACCTTTTTTTTAATAATTTTCTTTGAGAGTGAAAGAGGTAATCATATGCGTTGAAACGGTAAATACATTTGAGGTAAGTATGTTCTTTCCTTATTTTGGTATTTAAAATATTATTGTTTTTCCTATGATTTTATTATTTACATTTTTAATAGGAAAACATGTTATTATTCAAAACATATTTTTAGTATTTGAAATAACTTGCCTTCAAATGAGTATTGTGATAAATGTTAATGATTTTGAGCAACTACTTTAATTTATTATGAAATTAACATTATGTTTCAAGTGGTCTACTTCTCTAGAGAATGCTGGATTCTTGCTATCTCCAAGTATGGACCCACATCCCCAATAAGAGCCACTGTTGACATTGAAATTTTCAGGTTCAAAATGGATGAAATGTCAGGGAAGTATGATGTTTTATTTCAATTTTATATAATTTCCCCATGTTTAAAAAATTAAAATGATAAAAGAGCATATATGTTTCGCTTTCTATTTTTATTTATTAAGTTGTTAATTGTTTTATTCTAATTTATTTAATGCATATTTGTTTTGATTAAATAATAATTCTAAAAATAAAAAATAAAATAAGTTGAGCAAAAAGGTGGCGAGAGGGAGTTGAACACTCGACCTCTCAAGCTGACCTTTTTCCTACCTATCTACCCTCCTACCCCCTAACCAGTTAGTCTATTTGTTTTCTTCGAGAGGGTTAAGAGAAGATACTTATCTATCTTTGTTTTTATGTGCAGGTGAGAAGTTAATACATCTTTTACAAAGGGAGTAATCTCTTCCCTAATCACTTTTTCAAGTCAAATGTGAATTATTATTTTCTCATAAATTATCTATTTTCCAATTTTAGGAAAAAGAATGGGGAGAGGGAGTTGAACACTCGACCTCTCGACCCATTCCTTTTCCTACCTGACTACCTGACTCTACCCCCTACCAGTTACTCTATATTATTCCTTAAGAGTATGTGCGTAAATAAATGTATAAATTAAAGATAATCTTATCTCCTTTAAACTAAATTATCAAAATTAATATTGTTTATGAGATAAAGTTTTTAAATTTTAGGATAATTAATAATTGTTTCAATTTTAACTTGTGCAGATGCAAGAGCGAGTGCAGGTGCAGATGCAGGAGTGGATCCATCTGCAAATGCTCGAGCGCCTGGTTATAAGGATAGGCGACCACTAGTCTTTAGGAAACAACTTCAATCGCAGGCCAACAGTTTTGTCATGATAGGGGGATAGTAGTTTATAAATGGCACCATCAGGGTAGTAGACGTCCGCTACAGCCACAGAGACAAAAGTTTGAATAGTTCTGTCAGGAAAATGGAATGCAGTAGACGATTGCACCCTCATTTGAGCAGAATAACATTGACCGTATTTTTTCTTCCACGCCTATGGTCCAGCCGGCTAGATCTGACCCATGTGGCCTCTCTTTCCAGAGATGTCCTTTTGTAGCAAGAAATCTGACCAAGGATGTATCAGAACACAAAGACTTCAAATCAACCTTTTGGGGTAAAGCAATAGTTCAGCCAGCAAAGCCCTTCTTCCTTAACCCAAGATTTCATGATCTTCGGTCTATATCAAAGCCCCTAGTAGAAGGCAGTAGGCAAATTGCTAGCAAGAGGCCCTGGATCGGCTCATCAACATTTGAAATAGGTGAATCATCCAAACAAAACCCTAATCGCTTCACATCTCGTCTACAAATTCAAAAATAAATTGGGCGGGAGAATAACTTTTTCAAATACTCAGCTTAGGGTTC
Organism: Chamaecyparis obtusa; assembly: GCA_027943335.1. Lineage (NCBI taxonomy): Eukaryota > Viridiplantae > Streptophyta > Pinopsida > Cupressales > Cupressaceae > Chamaecyparis > Chamaecyparis obtusa. The sequence continues at coordinate 2,335,781 of BSBK01008039.1, read as the reverse complement.
ATAAGTGGTAACTAGAGGCGGGATTCAATCCAATGGAATGAAAAAATTTAGGCCATAGGGTAGTACTTTTCATGGGGCTTTCCAAAAGCAACCCATTTTTTATATTTGTGAGGGTACACCTCTTGGTTCTTTGCCACAAATCCATGGTATTTTGCTGACTGCTCACAACAAGGAGGCCAACAGTGGGCCGGAGATTCCTGTTATTTCAGATTCTTCAAGAGCCCCCTTCAATCCAAAAAATTATGAACAAAAATGGTGAAAGAAAGATTTGGGTTCAACAGATCCTTTGCAAAACCTCAATAATGGAGCAAATCAATTGCAAATTACTCTTCCATGTCACCTGTTGCAGCACTCGATTGGCCTCCTTCATCAATCAATTCTCATAGGTAAGTTTTTTTCATCTACCTTGTCATTTTCGGATATTAAGGATTTGGCATTTACTTCTTCGTCAGGTTTAAAGGATATTTTTTTCATTGATCTGGAATCCAAGTTCTTTGTTGCCATGTTTGAAACTAAGGAAGATAGGAACTCTGTTCATAAACAAAAAGGTTGGTTCTGTCAAGGTTTAGGTTTGCACTCTATGATTTGGGTTCCAAATTTCAACCCTCAGGATTCATTTATTCAGTTTTTTCCTCATTGGATCTCTTTTCCTCTTTTGCCGCTTGAATACCGAGATTCGAAGATCATTGAAATTTTAGCTAACAAGTTGGGAATTTTCTTAAAGCATGACCTCATTCCCTTTGATTGTCCACAATTGGAAGTTAGAGTTTGTTTGCTGATTGATAAGCACAAACCTTTTCCTACTTCGATATATCTCACATCTCAGTGGGGCGAATGGTGTCAGTCAATCAAGATCCAAGATGTAGTCACAGTTGATAAATTCCAACATAGACTTGGTCACTTCAATACCCAGTGCCAAGTAGGTGGACACGATGTTAGGGTAATCTACCCAGATCATTTCTCTGATCCGATGTGATGCTCTCAAAAATCTAAATTACATGATCAAGTAGCTCAACCTTCCTCTGTGCAAATTGGCAAGCAAGAATTAAGGCCCACTGTACAAGCTAATCAAATGACAGATCCAAAATTTGTGCATATTCTCAAATGGATTATGTCATTCCTCTAGCAAATGTATGTTCATCCAAAGTTGTACTTGACAACATCACCTGACTCTCAAATAATATCGGTCCCATACTCAATTCCACCAGACATGCTCCACAATAGGAGCTTTACCTTGCCTATACCCCCTATAAGGCATTTGGTTTTTAATTCACCATCTGTAGGGTGGAAGACTCACCAAGTAGAAGATGAAATTATCTCAGAGATAGCCACTTCTATCATTTTTGGAATTGCAAGAGAAGAAGGTATTATAGATGATGATTACAATTCACCCATGATTGATAATTTGCTCAGAGAATTTCAGTATTAGAATAACCAGGATCATGCTCAGCTTTCTAATTCAAAGATGGTTATAGATGGGGGAGATGGTTCAATTGCTGATGTGCAAAAAGCACCTACACATACTACTACCAGTCAATGCTTGTGGCATGATAAATTAGAAGTGTATGATTTTTTACCTTCTGAGGATTCCTTGGGGTTAGAGAATTGTGTTTATCAACAAGTTCAGAAATCAGTTGATAGCTTGCTTTCTCAAGTTTCCCACATTCAGTTTGAGAGAGATATCTGTTTCAATTTACAGACATTCAAAGATTTTGAACCCATTAATGGTGGGTGATTTTTCGAGCAACAGTAGACATTATCAATAATGCAAACCCCATCACAAAACATTCATCTCCCCAAAACACCAAAGTCTAGAGGCAGGCCAAAGGGCTCTAAGACTAGGACAGAAATAGCAGCTGGAATACAAACCACTCTGGACGACAGATTTGTTGTTACCAAAAGATCGACAAGGAGAACAAGGAGTTCTCCTTGTCCACAATGAAAATATTTTCATGGAATGTCAGAGGCATTAATGCCTCTGACAAAAGACATAGAATCAAACAAGTTGTTGATTCTATGCAGGCAGATATAGTCATGCTTTAGGAGACCAAGCTATCTTAGGATACATTTGAAAAAACCATTGCCAAATGGCATAAGTGGAAGTCACTGCATGCACCAGGAATGGGAGCCTCCGGTGGACTTGCAATATTATGGAACCCCCAAACAATTAATGGACAACTAATTCATCAGACAACAACTGGAAGATGTTGAAAATTACTTCTTTTGACATCTCCTTTATCTTGGTCAACGTTATGGCTCTACTTCAACACAGGACAAATCTAGAGTGTGGGAAATAAAAGGTCTGAATTTGCACATATTGCTGCTCATCTAGATAGGTTCCTTTTATCACAAGACTGGAAACTGAAGAGCATGGATATTACATCGGTTATTCTCTCATTACCAGGTTCGGACCACTTCCCAATAGCAATAAATATCACGCAAACAGACAAAGGCAATGATACTCATTTCCATTCCTCTTTCAAGTTTGAAAGAATGTGGCTTCATCACCCTCAATTTTTTATTCATGTTCAGCAATGGTGGAATGGTGCACCATATGTTGAAGGATCTAGGATGCACCAATTTGCCATGAAACTGAAATTTGTTAAAATCCAAATCAGAAAATGGAATCAGCAAGTGTTCAAGAATGTCTTTACACAAAAAATAGAAGTCAAACAGCAGTTAGAAGAAGTTTACAGTAATATCATACAGAATGGTATGAATGAAGATACTTATGCAAGACAGAAAAATCTACAGTAGGAATGGGAGGAGTTGTGTAGTAGAGAGGAAGTCTATTGGAGACAAAAGTCAAGAGAGCTCTGGCTTCAAGAAGGAGACAGAAACACTAAATATTTTCATGCATCAGCTAAACAAAAGAGAGTTTCTAAAATGATTTTTCAAATTAAAGATGCTATTACAGGAAATCTCATTACAAATGAAAATCTCATCCGGGAAGAAGGGGTAAATTTTTTTAAGAATCTTCTGGCACCTGAAATATCGCCTTCACCTAGTGATTCACAAGTTAATGAGATTCTAGAATCCATACCAAATATGGTATCACCTCAAGAAAATGTCATGTTGATGGCACCTTTCACCATCCAAGAAATTCGTAAGGTGGTTTTTTCCTTTCCTCCAGATAAAGCCCCTGGGCCGGATGGCTTTTCTGCTATCTTTTACCAAAGTTGCTGGGATATTATTGGTTGGGAGCTACTAGCTGTCGTGGAGGAGTCTAGAATGATTTTTAATTTAGCTATTAAGCAGTACATTTTGGATCCTTTAACCGATATCTGTTTCCACCAGTCCTCTACTAGATTAATGAATTCCGGGTTTTGGAACCACATAAACTCAAATTTGAATGGATTTCTTGTTGGTTTAGTGTCTTCTATAATAGAAAGCCTAATTGGGAAATGATCTGATCCAGCCTCTGGAAGGATTTCTGCAGAATATAGCTGATTAAAGTTTTCCATATTAGTCCTAATAAAGAACCTATCCAGCTTTTCAGCAATGTAACTAAAACCTTCTCTTCTATTATTCCATGTATATATTTCGTTATTTGTGTCTATGCTAATTAGATGATTATCCATAACCCAGTTGCGAAAATCCTTGTGAGCTTGAGATACATAATGTGAACCTCCAAATTTTTTCTTCAGGAGCTAAGATGGCATTAAAATCTCCTCCAATCAGGAAAGGGTATTCTGATGCATCATTTAAGAAAAGGTGAATCTCATGCCAAACTCTCATTTTTTCTTCGTTGTGAATTGGTCCATATATATTGATTAGGTAAAATTTCAAGTTAGACTTTAGACTTTTAACTTCTAAGGCCATCCAGTTACTGTTATTAGAAATTGGTATGCCTACAACTTTACGGGGGTCCCACAGTACTGCTAATCCTCCTGAATGTCCTGTAGATGTAACGAATTCTGATTTCCATATGCCAAGTTTCTTACTAATTTTAGTGCTTTCCTCCCTGTTGAGTTTGGTTTCCTGTAATAATATTATTTCAGATTCAAATTTTTTTAGATATCTCTTAATTAATCTCTATTTGTTAGGGGCATTTAATCCCCTAACATTCCAAGTAGTGACTTTCATTTCTGTTGGGGAAGGTACTTCCCCTTCCCTGTGTGCAAAATTTCAGCTATATTTTTTTGGCTGCCCGCATTACCATCCATTGTTCTTAATTCAACTGCTGATTTCCTACCTCTTTTCTTCTTAATTCTGTTAATATTAGGGTAACTTAGGCTTCCTCTATTCATTGCTATTCCCAATTGCCTCTCTTTACTAGTAATTCCAAGGAGACCCTCAATAGAGTCCTTAACCAGTGTAAAGTTTTGATTTGAATTAATGATGGGGTTATCTTGCTTGTCTGAACTATTCTGTTCTAGTTCAATTTGAACTTGAGTTGTTTCCTTATCTATAAGCTCCTTTCCATATGATTCAAATATATTTTCTGAAAGGTCCAGGTTTAGTGTTTCCAACTCTAATGGGTTAGAGAATGCATGGTTCTCCCCATTTTTATGGGTATTCTTAATAGTCATGCAAGGGGCCACATTCCTGGAATTGCTAATCTCCTTACTTTCCTCTTGCACTATAGTTGAATTTCCTGGAACAGATTTGTCCTCTTTCTGCACTATATTTTCTACATCTAATTGGTTTGATACCATGCCAAGGTGGCCGGGGGGGGGTATAGTCTGAGACTTCCTTTACAGGGATAGTGAGATAAGTATGTTGAGTGGCAATAGAATCCACTTTCTCATTATCTTCTCAGGTAATATTCTGTATTAGATTGATTAAAGTATCTTTTTGATATTTCAATTCCTCGCGATCACAAATCTCATCCATGAACATATCCAAAAGTTCATCTGTAAGAGTTTCTCCTAGCTTATTATTCTGATTATCTTCTACTTTACTTTTTTCTTCATTCTCTTTAGAGGCTATTGAGTCTAAACATAAATGTTTCAGATGCTGGACATAACTAAAATCTTCCTCTGTTTCTTTGTTGATATCATTGTCCAGCTTCTTAATAGGTGAAGGGGGTAGTCGATTATCATAATAATAGCTAGGCTCTATCGGGGTGGATATTACATTTAAATGAGAGTATGGCATTTCTATGCTTTCCTTTGAAATGTTCCTAAGAAGAAAACCTCCTTTATCCTTTAAGAAATTTACCTTTATATTACTATCTGGATATAACAGTGTTTCTTTACTATGCTTTTGGTTGTAAGTATACAATCAGTTATCTATCTTTGGATTTTCTACAAAGTCTTCTAGCATCATTGGATTTATAAATATGGAATTCGAATTGAAACTAAGCTTAAGGGGGGGGATATACTTCTTGTGATAATTTAAATTAATTATTAGGATAGCCTCTGCTTGATTATGTTTAGTTTTAGCAATTCTTTTAAAATCACCAATCTTATTTCCTATGCTTTTAAGAATCTCAATATGATTACATTCTAGTGGTAAATTTCTTAGTAAAATTGTTTTTTCTACCATGAAATCTGTTACATTTATAGGGTTAAATAGAGGAAACCAATTGCAAACATAAAAGGGTATGTTTCTGTATTTCAAGGAACCTACTCCTAATATTTTCTCTTTAAGGCTGTTGGATAAGCAATCTACAAAAAGGAAGTTATCAGCCATGATAGTAATACTTGCCTCAAATGGGATTGTAGATGTCAGACCTTCTATTATGTCTTCAACGTGAGCCCCTATTCCGATCCATTTGCAAAGGAAGCCTCTGTCTGCAAAAGCATTCTAGTTTTGCAAAATACAACTTTCATCCACTATCATTCTAATATGATTTTGGTCATAATTTCCACTTTCTAGTGGAAGCTTTTTCTCATTTTTTACAAAACGTCTGTGAGGTGGAGAGTACACCTTCTCAGAAGACTTTGACAGAGCAGGGATAATATCTTTATTACTTTTAGCCGGGATAAGGAATTTCCTTTTCCTTGATTTCTCATTACTCCTCCTACGATGAGGAGGGCTGTAGGCATTCATAGATTTGTGTATAGATTCGCAATTGAAAAATCCCTTCGACTGTTTATGCCCTATGGTTTTTACAGGGGGAAAAGATGAATTTTCCATATTTGGTTGTGATGACTCATAATTCATCTGCGGTTCCTTCCATACACCCCTTTCCCCTTCCAAAACCCTATTAGTATGTTGTATCTTTTTGCATGGGGTCTGGTCCTTATTTAACAATTCAAAGGGATTTTCCAAAGTTAAAAAATTGTTGTTGCACTTCTTATGGTTAGATTTCTCCGGATACCTACCTTTCACCACCTGCCATTCTGCGTTACTCACTTTTTCCACCCCGGAGGACAACTTAGCTCCTGGAAATCCCCCTCCCCCCATCGCAGATAGAGGATCGTCAGAGTTCTTAGCCGGAGTAATCCTGGACGCCAGAGCCTTTGTATCCCCAGGGTGATCCCTCCTTCTTCTTACTTCTGACCATGAGGCTGATTGATTCAATATGCAAGCTGAAGGTGCTTGAAAAGGTACCAATCCAATTTTCCTTTGCTCTAGATTGCAATGATGCAGAACATACTCAGCTCTTGTAGATCCATCTCTAAACTTCCCCATTTTAGCATATTTGGTCTTTGCAAATAGGGCAAATTGTTCATTAATTGACTTGACAGAGAATACCTTATACTCTGATTTCTTGTTGCAGTTCACAAACCCTTTACCTTTTGGATTTACAGAGTCTGAAACCCTAGCTATATGAGTATCATATAGTAGAGACTTCCTTAGGTTTTTATCCTTGTTGTCAAACTCTTCATTTTGAGGCTCCGAAATTTTGCAGGGGGCCGAGGTCACTTCTTCAGCCACAGGATGATCCTTCTGAGATTCTGCAAGGCTTTTAGCCCGCTGTTTAGCAATAAAACCATCGAGATGCTCATATGTGGGATGCAAATGATGCACATCCGGCCTCCTGCAATCCTTATGTTTATGGCCGTAGATCCAGCAATTAAAACAATAGGTGGAAAACTCCTCTTTCGCGTTGTTGGGTTTCAGATCAAGGTTTCTAAAGGAGCGCGCATTACTGTGGGCATGAGCACTCGCAGAAATTCGCTGGTGATGAGCAAGCCCTATTTGCATCTGCCTTCTCTGCAAAGCACACTTTCGCTGAATGCGAATTTTCTTCATTTTTTGCGCATACAAAAAATGATTATTGTAAAAAATGTTAATTAAGTCATTATAGTTTGCCTAGAAATCAATAAATTAAACCTGCTCTATAGTTCAACTATAGAGTTGAATAAAATTTGGTCCTTTGATAGAAATCAATTTGTTACCAAAAAGAAAATCCAATTTTAGTAAAGATTACCTTTTATGGTTAAATGCATGCTGGCTGGAAAAAGGTACAGTCAAGATATAACCAGTCATTGAAAAAAGTCAAGTTTGGAGGGATTGTTTAGTAAAATGAGTTTGTTTATTCATATCTATTCTTTCTAATATATATATATATATATATATATGATTTTCTTAAAATTTCCATTTTGAAAATAGATATTAAATTAATATATTAAAATAATAAATAAAGGGCATTGCAAATATATGGAAATTATATATATTTTATTTTACACATTTTTTTTTATATAAATTATTCCATATATTTGCAATGCCCTTTATTTATTAATTTATTATCTATTTCGAAAATGGAAATTTTAAGAAAATCATATATATATATATATATATATATATATATATATATATATATATATATATATAGTTCATTTTTAAAAGTTTGAGTTAAAAAAAAAAATTAAATATGAAAGTTTTTATGGGGGCAGGGGCCACCACACCCCCCAACCCCCATCCTTTTCTCCACTGCTGGCAGCAGAGAGTACTATCGACGGCAGTACCAACTCTATCGTGGCAAAGAGGGTACTGTCATGCCACAGAGGACGTGCAACAAAATGGAGGTGTATGGGAGCGGGCCCAACCCCCCCATAAGTTACTTTTAAAAAAAAAAAAAAAATGTGGTAATTTTATTTATTATATTTAACTTATGGCTCATTCGAATGTCATTTAATTTATTTCACCTTTATTTTAATTAAACTTAGTTTATATTAATTTATGTTTATTAATTTGTATTTGTCAAATTATGTTAATTAATAAATTTAATCTTTTTCTTTTGTAAGTTATTTAATTTAATTAAATTTAGTTTGATTAAATTAATTTCTATTGAAATTTGGTATTAAGCTAATTAATTTGTAGAATTAATTTGGTTTAATTTTTAGTGATTATTTTATTTTGTTTATTAGTAAATCAACCTTATTAATTTACTTAAATTGGAATGGTTGCATGTCGATTTTGTTTGGATAGGATAAATCTGCTCATTGAATTTGGTTGAGTTTAATTATGATTTTTATTTTGAATCGATTTTGTCTTAATTGTATTATAGGGATGTAGTTGAATATTATATTTAATAATTGGAAATTGAAATTGGGAAAAGTGGAACATCTTACTTTTATAGAAACAAATACTTGTTAAATGCTTATGTATGTACCAGAATTGGGCAATTATTCTATTGATTCCTAGAACGTTAATAGAGAATTCTATTAGTGACATTAATATGATTGTTGTGACAAGATTCTTTTATCAGTATTATGCGAATTATATTCTGTTTGGTATAAGTTCATAATGAAGTATTAAATGCTTATAGTTCCCTTTTAGTTCTTTGGATTATGAGTATTGTCTTCTTGTTTCTAAACTGTATTCTTGTGCATTGTGTGATGTCAGACATTAAAATGACCTAGGAGGAAACAGAGGTTGGGAATGTTGTCATTTGTACTTATTTCACTATCATGTTTATTGTGTGTGCTTATTATGAATTATCATTCCTGATTTGACATTATGGGCTCTTGTTGCTTTAGTATCTGTTTATGGTATCATTGCAATCATGTCAGTTTGTTATGTGTGGAACTGCTTCTAGGATTACTTGGTGGTAAACTTATTATGATGTTTGTGAGATTGTGAGCCTAGGGGAGTTTGAGTAGGTGCATCTTAGGGGAGTGGCTTACAATAGGGGTCGGGACCCAAAGTGGTCAGTACCTCGGTAACCTATCATAAGTTATGTAATTAAGTGATAATATAGTAATTAAAATGTGTAGAGATCATTAAAAAGATCATTTAGAGTATGTTTATGATTAGAATTCCTCATATCCACGAGAGAGTATTCTAATCCCACATGGATCGTATTGAGGGTCCGGGGCCTAGAGTGGTCAATTCCAGGGTAACTCAATGCTTGAGAGTCCGGGGTCCACCGTGACCAATCTAGGGTAACTCAAGTAGATAGACATGTGATGACACTCTCATAGCATATAGCCTAAGTCATCTCCTAAGTTTCTATTTATGCCTCTGGATTAGTCTGTCTCACCTTTCTCTTTATTTTTGTAAACCTTGAGTAGAGAGCTTTCAGGATTCCTTGCTCAGTGGTTATCATTGTTTGGTTTTGGTCATCTGATTGGGGTTTGTTGTTATCTCCTCAACACAGTGGGGTAGGCCTTTGTGGTTCTACACGGACGGGTGGTAGTGATTCTTTACCATTTGAGATTCGACGTCCTGGTGTCGGTGTTGTTGGTGCTTCTGCAGTTGGATGCCTTTGTGTTGCTTCATTGATTCTTCTTGTTGTTTCTTTCCATATCCTCATTATTTTAATCCTATATTAGAGTATCACATGTGATACCTAATATGGTCATTGTACTTCTATGTTAGATTTATTATTACATACCCTGCGACATGTGCATTGGATGTCAGTTTTTTAGTTATCATGGATGTCCATGAAGATTGTATTTATTATTGTAAGTTGTAATTGTATCATTTATGATATGGAATCTTTTGTTATCTTTATTTAGTTGTATTTTTGTTCCTAAGTAATTCTACGTCATGGAACCTTCGAGATTTGTAATTTGTGTTTGATGTTGTTTCAATGTGAGTAAATGGTAATTGCTTTCGCACTATTGTTTATCTAGTATGTTAACTTTAAATATAAAAATGTTCACCAAATTTAGTAGCATGTTATAGGTTAATTTCTCCTAGGTTCCCTAGCGGGGCATTACACGTGCGAACTTAGAAGAAGATTTATCATGATGACTTGGGTCACCGGATGTGATCGCACATGTTTATTAGTTGATTTGATAGAGTTATGACTGATTTACTGATAATTTTTTTCAGGAAACAAAAACTGTGATTTTCACAAAGTTGGTTGCAGAACTTTGTGGATAGCACTCATGGTTGTTTAAGTTATGATGTGCGAACATAGGTTCATGTTGGACACTGGCTAGAGAGCTTATTGCGATCATATGGAGTTGTGATTGTACAGGTGACGTCAATTATGGTGTGTGTATTAGCGAAGACCTATTTGGAGGCCAACTTGGAATATGTTTCAAGTAATGTGATGAGCGAGCTTAATTTACAAATCTGAATGATAAATTGATGTAATTGTTATGTTGTAACATTGTAAGAGGTGCCATCTGCATCTTCGCAAGGGTCCATTTGTATTTTGTAAATAGGATTTATCCTGTGAAGACCGACCTAGATTTAATTGTTGTAATTTGTATATAAGGATTGAAATTCTTGGAAAATATTGAATAACTGCATATCTGAGATGCAGAGATGAATGCGACCTTGAGGCTGCATTGGTTACTGTTTGAAGAACAGTAATTGTGCACTTGGGCACAAGGTGGAGCTTTCTTGGCAGTGGTTGAGTACTGGAAGCAGTTTCAGAACATAATCATCTCAGTCTTGAAATTATGAGGTTTGGAGAACCTAAGGGTGGCTTTAACTCTCAAATCTTTTGACCAGGTTGATATATTGTACACCCCTAACAAGGTTATTGCCTCTAGCAGGGCTAGACTCATAACAGGGTTGATTCCTTAACAGGGATCACATTGTAAAAGGCTCCTAACAGGATTTGTCCTTTAACCAGGACCTGCCTATTGTAATACTCAGCTCCTAATAGGGTCAAAACTTCTAATAGGGCTATTATACTCATAGTGCAAATATTTGTGGGTACCATCCCCACCGAGGTTTTCTCTTAGGAGGGTTTTCCTCGAGAACAAATCTTGGTGTTCATGTGTATGTGTGTTATTGTTGCATTTACTTTTCAATTTAGTATTTTGTTTTTAGCAATAAGTTTGAAGTTGAAGTTTAAAATATTAAATGTTGGCATCAACTGATTCACCCCCCGCCCTCCCCACCCCCTCTCAGTTGATTAGGACATTGTTATTCTAACATTTCCTCCAAGTATTCATCTATATGTCGAATTAGCTTGAGCGATCATAGATATAGATAAACATGCTCATGTAAACTCCACCCTCATGATCGTACCACCAGAACGGTCCATATGATCATCGCACATCGTATTCATCTTTATTGACTGTGTTATCACCGGTTGCCTGAACACTTAGTCAAATCCTTGTGCAATCATCTTCACCACCAATTTGGTTGATTCAATCACTCCAAAAGACATTGTTGCCAACAATGACAACACTATAACATTCACTCGTGATCATCTTCATGAAATGCCAATAATTTGTTATACAAATACCACTGCGCACAATGATAACCCAAACAACGTGGCCAACTTGGAGCTAGTGCTTGGCTCACTTGCAACCGTGGGATGATAGACCAATTGGTGTTTGCACGGTAGGATTGGGGGTTGATAGCCTAATCCCGATATGTACGGATCTCTTCCTTACTAACGCCTGCAGTGCCAAACTAACAAAGAGAAGCCTAAAGGCCAATTTTGTTTGCACCAAAATATTTCTGACAAAGATAATAAAATGCAGATCTGAAAAATAAATTGACAAAAATGAAATAATTTCAAATCTGAAAGGGAAATTTGCCAAAAATCATTACTAAAATGCAGATCAAGGCTTAGGGGTCCGATTTGCAAAAGATATTTTGCCTCAAATTTGACTTTTTCCTAAGGCAAATTTATAGTCAAAATTCACCAGAATGACCACTCAAATGCAATGGCGAGATCTGATCTTGCTCAAAACACTTCCGCAAAGTTGCTTATCTCAGATTTGAATTGTGGCCCTCCAAAAGTTGAAGCAAAATGACTCTCCAATGACTATGCAATGAATAATTCTATGGCTCTGATATCATGTAAGAAATTACCTAAAGCAATGAATATAATGCCAAGATCTAGAAGCTCAATAGATAGCACAAACAAGAGAGACAAAATGATATAATCAAATGAATGACTCAATAATGATCAAATGATAATTGATACATATAATGTAGATGTGTCTGAATATATAAGCAATGCATGATAACTAGGAGATATGCAAGTGATAGCCTATCAATCAACATGTCTACCAAAGGTAGATCATCCTCCATTGTACAACAAAGTATGTGCAAACATGTACAACAATGAGAGGATGATAATGTGATAAGAGCACTAAAGGTGGATCCCACGCATAAAGTGGAATGAGATAACAACTAACTCCACCTAAAGAGGAAATCTCCAACACCATGTGCTAAAATGAAATGCAAACTCATAGGTGTCTCATATGCAAACCACTATGCAATGCATTATCCCAAGCAAACTTAAGTAAAGTGTAATTAGTGAATATTTAATTATACCAACGTGCACTAATTTACAAATGCACTAATCCGAAATTTATATGCGCTAATCTACAAATTGTATGCACTAAAACAATCAAATCATATGCGCTAATCTAGGGTTTAAATGTGCTAAAAATCTAATTGTATGTGCTAAAACATTTGTCCAATGCGCTAAACTGGAAAAAGTAATCAAAAAACTATTAAAAAAAAAAAACATGCTAAATTTTAAAAAATTTAACAAAATAGGGAGGATTTCGGGGTACATACTAGAGGCTCGTACTTTGGTGGTCATTCATGTTGTCGAACTCTCTCGAATCGATGTCGGGAGTATGGAATCACTATCGTGCTCTCAAGAAGGTTTTATCTCTCCAAGGTAATTTTCTAAATGTGATTAGTGCAAATGAGGGTAAAAAGTGTCTTTCACCCCTTATAACCTTTTTTTACCTTAGGGTAATTAAATGGCATTTCATTATTTTTCACTTTGGACATTAATTCTTAGAAATTCTGGAAAATTAAAAATGATCTAAAAAAAATTTAAAAATCTTGATTCAATTCCCAAGAGGGCAAACGAGCAACCATTAGATCATTTTCAAATTCGGGGCATTAATCAAATTTTCTCTTAACTAATGCATTGGTCTGGAGAAAAAAAAAATTCTTTGAACTAACGTGTCACTCGCACATTAATTCAAAGAGGGGCAAAATGTATATACATAAAATTGGTCAATGAGAAATATTAATTTTATACAAGCTATTTGATTAATTAAATCATAATTCCTCTACTATGTAAATGAATTCAATTATTTATTTATATAATTCACATTCCAATTAATTCTTCTAAATCAATTCAAATCAATCCACCTTATCTACCTCATCATAAGCCACCTCACCACATGGATAAACTAATTAAAATCTCTCAATTAGTAAAAGAGAATTTATCAGCAACAAAGGAATAAGCCACGTGTGCTTCTTGGCCACATGTCTTCCATTCCAACTTTCTTCCAACCTCCTTGGCCACATGCCATCAAATTAGCCCATACAACTTACACTTAGCCTCTTATGGTTGAGGAGGGAACAATTCACATTGATTTCTCCTCCCTTTTACACCACAACCCTTCATATCTAACAAATCAAATCTGAACCATTGATTAGTGCCACCTATGCTCATGCCTTGAAAATCTTATAAATACCCCCCAATTTGAGTGAAGCATCCACAATCATTTTGCATATAGAATAAATGCCCATTTGTTATCTCAATTGCATCCATCATAGCTTAATAGAGTACTTTAGTTTCAATTGCATCATAATTAGGATTCATCAAAAGCTTAATTATCATGGTTATCTTTGCATATTAGTTTTGTCCATCATAGTATAGCTGCATTCATCATGGATCATCATAGTTGCATGTCTATAGTTCTCATTTCATAGCAATAGTTGCATATTTTATATTATAGGTCTGAAAATCGTGTTTCCTACATTGTCATCTAAATGGTCTTGTGCATCTGAGAGATAAATTTTAGCTGACTAAATAGATCCTTAGGAATAGAGGACAATGAGATAGTTTTTTGGAGTTAAATCATTGTGTTTTTAAATTCTTTATTTGAGTTTGAATTGCTTCTAACATAATGTTTCATGGTATGTTAGTGCTTAATTTGTTCACACTAATTTCTAGCATACGCATACATAATGAGGAATAAAAGAAAAGACACAAAAATTGCACTTACAATGAAAATTACCTTTTTGTCAAACGTGCAAAATAAGGAATAACAAAAAAGAGTACAAAATTGCACTTCAATTAAATTCATTTTTTCACTAACATACAAAATGGAGAATAAAATAAAAAATACAAAAATTGCACTAACAATGAAAAATGGTTTTTGTCTTCATGTTTTACTTGAATCTCATGGTAATTTAATTTATGATGTTCCAAGTTCCTACAGCTGGCTCAAAAACTCAAAACTCTTTGGACAGATAAATGGCTAAAAGATGGTCCCTGCAGTGCTCCGAAACTGCATCAAGACATTCACAAATTCAAATAGCCAGATTAAACTAATTAAAATGAAAGAAGAACACTTATCAATGCAGGAGATGTGATGAGTCGACTACCATGAAGATAGAGGCCATCCTAGTAAACAATGAACTCATAAACCACCCAGCAATATAAGTATCTAGGAAACCTCTGTTTATCAGCTAATAAGAAATCTGAAAATGATGGAATATTACAATAAAGTTTATATTCAAAATATAATTAGCTGAGATTATATGTTCAGTGATAAATAAATATCAATACAAATGTTCAAAGCAGAAGAGCATATCTTTCCACACCTATCTATGGGGAACTCTCTTTGTCAAATAATTTTTCATCGTTCAGTTGTAAACATAGCCTAGAGGTGTCTAATAGTTCTTTTGTATTATTCTTGTCAGCATTGAGCACAGTCTAATAATTCTTCATCTGCTAAAGTTGGAGTTTGTTGCATGTGCAAGAAAAACATTAGGTGATGTGTGTAAGCAGTTTACCATGCATTGAAATGCTATTTGTTGGTAGTTTGTTTAGAGTCAATTCGGTGTTTCCTGAGAGTTTGAAAATGAAGGACGAAGAAAACATTGAAGCCTATTTGTTTTGCAGGTGAGACGGTTGAAGACAAAGTCATTGTACAAAATGTGTTGAGGTCTCTTTTCTTAAGATTTGATAAAAAGGTTTTTGTTATTAAAGAGATAAAGGATCTCGATATGGGATAAAAATGGCATATGAAATGGGGACCGATTAGGAGAAATTATTCAAGCAAGAGGCAGCCTTCAAAGCCTCAAAGAAGATGAAGAATAAGGAGCCCTAACCAAGGAATAGCTCCAATGATGAATCTGACAAAGAAAAAGCTCATTTTGTAAGAAAGTTGAAAAAAAGGATCTGGCAAGTGTAAAAGTAAGTCGCCTTTTAAATGTTTTAATTGTGGATAAGTAGGACACTTTATTGCTAAATGTATATGATGAGGGAGATCATAAAAATAAAATAGTGATGATGAGGGAGATCATAACATGAAGCAAGATAGAAAACATCATCAACATAAAAGGGACTAGAAAGAGGGAAAAGTGAGGAAAAGAAGAGCTATATTCAAAAGACGAAAGTAGTTCATCCCAACAGAGTTTCTTTGCTAGTGATAAAGAGATTCTATTCATGGCAATAGAACAAAACATAGTTTGCAAACTCTCCAAGTTCTCTCCGTGTTGCTAAGTACTCTCCATTTCTATTGTAGGGCAAGTTTTCACATGTTAAACTTTCGCATGTTTATAGATGCAAAAAACATGGGTAAAAATGTCAACACATGTAAAAGGTTGATTAAAATGTGTTTTTCACATGTTCTTCTTACTATAAAACCTTGCATTTTCTCTTTCAAAATGTCAACTATTAGTTTAATACGTTTGGTAATTGAACTTTACCCAAAAAATGTATGTACCTATAAGAGATTTTAATTTTTAGTACATTCTAAGTTGTCAAGTTTTTCCTGAGTTTTTGCGAGTTTTACACGAGTTTTTGCCAAGTTGAAAATTTTGAGCTTTCCAAGTACTCTCCAAGTCTGAGTCTACGAACTATGGAACAGAACAAGATATCTTGAAAAATGAAATCAAAGAAAAGGAAGAGGAGCTAAGAAGCAAAGAGAATGAGGAACTAGATTTGGAAGAAGATCTCATATGTGCCCAATGTGAAACTAAGAAACTTAAAAAGAAAAACCTGAAGCAAAAATTACAACTTCAAGCACACAGTAAATCTAAGGGATAATTGATAGACTGTAGAAATATAATGAATTTAAGAGATTTGTCCATTCCATGAATTCACATATGCTGAACCAAGCTCTTAGAAATCCCACCACATGGGAGAGAGAAAATCTCACCATATAGGAGAGAAAAAAAAATTCACATTGAAAATTTTGGGCTTTCTGAGTACTCTCTTAAGTCCGAGTCTACAAACTATGGAACAGAAGATGATATCTTGACAAATGAAATCAAAAAAAAGGAAGAGGAGCTAAGAAGCAAAGGAGAACGCGGAAGTAGATTTGGAAGAAGATCTCATATGTGCCCTATGTGAAACTAAGAAACTTAACAAGAAAAACCTGAAACAAAAATTACAACTTCAAGCAGATAGTAAATCTAAGGGATAATTGATAAGCTGTAGAAATATAATGAATTTAAGAGATTTGTGCATTCCATGAAGTCACATATGCTGAACCAAGCTCTTAGAAATCTCACCATATAGGAGAGAGAGAAAAAAATAACTGTTATTTAAACATCACATACATTAAATAAGAAATTATAAAAAAAATTTAAAAAAGGAGCAATAGCTTTGAGATAGAGAGAAGGGTTAGATGGTGGTACTCTTTACTTGGAAACTGGTAGCCCTTTTTCCGAGTGGAGAGGATAATCACATCAACTTCTCTATCACAGAGGACAGATAATTCGAATACCTTCTTCAACAGACAGCCTCTGTGTTTAAAGGTCACATTGCGGTTTGTGGTATTTTGTATCCTCTTTATTTCAATCTTTCTGTGGCCTGTGATTTTCAATTAACTCATACACTTTGATCCACCCAACTTAACAATTCCCTAAAACAGAGCAATACAGTTCAAAGTCAGGCGCCTAAAACCCTCAACAGAGAAGACAAACAAGTAATGCAAAATTATTTGAGTGATCTGCTATGTGGAATTAAGGATGAAGTTACTGCCATGCTAAGTACCTGGAAATCTTGGGTGTCGTTGCTTCAAAGTGAGAGCAATGAGAAGTGATTTTGAAATTAGTGAAGGGAAGTGTAAGTAAAAGTGAGAAGGATGAATCGAAACAGGGGAACATGGTGCAGCAAAAGCTTGCAGGCTTATTAGATCGGTTTACAGGAGCACATAATGAGAAAGAGACAGAGAAGCTCGAAACATGGCTGTAATGGCTACTCAAGGACAGTGAGAATTTGTGTTTGGTTTTAGAAGTTTTATAGCTTCTAAAACTTTTTGACATCTATCAACTTCTTGCAAAGGTATTGTACCAAGTTTACACAAATCCTTGGACGTGGCGGCAGGAAAAGTTGGGCTGAAGGCAGCAAAGCTGACATGGAAAAACTTTGCAGGCAACAGGAAAAAGCAAACAGTCAAACAAGCTGACATTTCTCCGGGCAAAAATAGAGCTTTGTGGATTTAAAAGCCCACACAAAAAGTCTATCAGCTAATTAACAGTTTGTTCTAATTGAAAACACACAGATTGAGTTCAAATTAATTAAAGAATGTTTGTAAACTCGAATATCTATTAATTATCTCACTAAGCAGAGGGATCTGAAACAACTTTAGAAATATCTATTCATAAATGAGAAAAATTCTATATTCACTTACATAATCTGAAATGTGTAATTCAATTTCCAATGGTCAACCTGACATATACAAAAGATAATAGAATTAGCATAAGAATTATAAGAGATAGTAAAGATTGATTGTGAGTTCTCTCCTATTTTCAGTCGATCAAAACATCTTTCCATTAATTTGAAGTGTTACTTACCTTTTTTTCCCGTTCTCCACCTCCTCCTCCATCTTTTCATTTTATACACAGATTTCCTAAAAATAATTTAGAAACATATCCATGTTATAAAAAAACAAAAGATCATTATATCTACATTACATTCTATATATCCAACATTAGGATGCCAAAGAAAAATAAAAGAACTTTCTCTAAACTGAAAATAGAACCTTGTCCCTCATTATTAGTGGTCTGACACAATGCACGAATTGTAGTGCAAGACTGTTCTACAATTTGCTTCATTTAGCATCACCAATATTCTCGGGAAGAACATTATCCTTCTTTAAAATGATGGAAACAGTTAGCATCTCACACAATGCACGAATTGTAGAGTAAGCCTGTTCTACAAATTGCTTCATTTAGCATCACCAATAGTCTCAGCAAGAACGCTTCCCTTCTTTAAAATGATGGAAACTGTTCGCATCTCACATAATGCACTAAATGTAGTGCAAGCTTGTTCTATAAATTGATGCATTTAGCATCACCAGTAATCTCGGCAAGAACATTGTCCTCCTTTAAAATGATGGAAACGGTTTGCATCTCTCACAACAATTTCTCTTCCAACTATCGTAGAGATAAATTTTGTTGCAGTATGGCAATCAGCACATACTCGAAGGTTCTTAACAACTCTAATAGTTGTTCCAGGGGGTGTATTTAACAAACCAAATGCAATTGCCAACTTTTCACTGTGGTGGCAGAGAAATAATTCTTTTTCCTCCTCTTCCACATCATTCAGTGATTGTTTTGAATCTGGAAAGTAACCTGCTACCTTCATCTCCCAAGCCAATTTCTCCAGCTTTGCATAGATCTCCTGTGTCTGTGGGTGTGACCTGTCTCCTACACAAAATGCATGTACCATTTTATTGCCTTCGATCCAACTACATCCAGGGATCTTCTTGATTCCTCTATTTGTCATCAATCTTCTTACCATTTGAACCTCACTCCATCTGCCCACTTCTGCATAGATGTTTGAGAGAAGAACATAAGTTGCAGGATTCTTAGGATCCAAATCAAGAAGTAGCATCGCTGTAAATACTCCTAAGCCTACATTCAAATGTGATCTGCAGGCACCAAGAAAACACATCCACACAACCGCCACAGGTTTAACTGGCATCTTAATGATAAATCTTAAAGTGTCCTCAATATGGCCAGCACGGGCAAGAAGGTCCACTATGCACACATAATGATCAACTGTGGGTGGAATGCAATAAAGATTACTCATATGATTGAAGTATGCACAGCCCTCATCCACTAAACTTGCATGGCTGCATGCAAATAGAACACAACCAAAGCTTACAATGTCAGGATATGTTCCAAAGAGCTTCATTAATTCAAAGAATTTGAGAGCATCCTTGCAAAATCCATTTTGTGCATATCCTCCAATCATGACATTCCATGAGACCACATTTCTTTGAGGCATTTTGTCAAATACATCACGTGCCTTGTCGATGCTTCCACATTTTGCATACATGTCTACCAGGGCATTCAAAACTTCCGCATCTGACAAATTTCCATTTTCAATTATGTTCTGATGGATGCCCATACCCTGTTCCAATGCTCCCATTTTGGCACAGGCTGGAAGGATGCTGGTGAAGGTTGTAGAGTCTGGCTTTACACCTACCGACTGCATTTCTTTGAAAGTTTCTAAAGCTTTTTCAACAAACCCATTTTGTGCATAGCCCACAATCATTGCAGTCCATGAGATCACATCTCTTTTAGGCATTCTGTAAAACAGTTCCCGCGCCTTGTATATGCTTCCACATTTTGCATACATGTCTAGCAGGGCACTTGCAACAACGACATCTGACAAAAATCCGCTTTCAATTAAGCTTTGATGGATATTCATACCCTGTTCCAAAGCTCCGATTTGAGCACAGGCAGTGAGGATGCAGGCAAAGTTTGAGGAGTCTGGCTTTACACCAGCCAGTTGCATATGCTTAAAAGTTTCTAGTGCCTTTCCAACAAATCCATTTTCTGCATATCCTACTATCATTGCTGTCCATGAAACCACATTTCTTTGAGGCATTTTGTCGAACAGTTCACGCGCCGTGTCTATCCTTCCACATTTTGCATACATGTCTACCAGGGCACTTGCAACTACAACATCTGACGAAAATCCCCCTTCCATTACGCTCTGATGGATGCGTATGCCCTGTTCCAAAGATCCCATTTTGGCACAGGCTGCGAGTACGCTTGCAAATGTGAACTGATCGAGTTGGAAACCTCTCAGTTGCATATGGTGAAAGAGTGTGACTGCCTCGCGAGGAAACCCATGTCTTCTGTACGCTGCAATGATCGTATTCCATGAGACGCTATCTCGTTCTTTCATACGATCAAACACTTTACGTGCATCTACCAAACTTCGGCACTTAACATACACGTTAATAAGGTTATTATGAAAAGTTGTGCGTGTAGCAAATGCAAATCGCCTGTGAGCGATGAAAGAGTGGATGTTTTTCCCTTGTGAAAGCGCGTTCTTGAAAATGCAGGTCTGCAATAATTGTAGATATATAGAGAAGTCTTCAGGGGGGTTGTGTGTGGTAAGCAGAATGTGCATCACCTCCTTCAACTGGCCTTCTTTACATAATGCTGTGAGATTGAAATGAGAAGTGGATGGCAATGGCATTTTATGATTGTGATTGGAACGAGGAAAATGTGCAGTGATATTCAGTCCACATATACCACAATGAAATTGCCATTGGTAAGCTTGGGTACATTTTCAGCAGATATAAAACATTGCTTGAGTAAGCGTATAATCTTCCTTCAGATTTGTCTCCTTCCAATTTTATCGGAAACTTCTTTGGCTCACACCAAACTACAATTATTGGAGTTTCAGAAGGGTGCTTGCTCGTCACCTCCCCTCAAAATTGAGAGAATCATTGTAAGTGTAGGTTCCCACTATGTTTCATATAGGGATGTTATCTTTGCTCGTGTTTCTTTTTAGTCTTTTAGATCGTTTGGTTGTGGGGATGTTAATAAAAATCTTTCATTCATTTAGATCTATTTCCATATTTTACATTTTTATGGTTGCATGCTCACATTTTTATCTAGACTATCTAGAATCTTGATTTCTCCCACATACTTGTGTGATGAGCATGTTGGGATTACATCATTCATTAATCATATATTGTGTTTGCCTCCTCTCCTTCCTTAGTATTTTAGTGCTATACATGTAATGAGTGTGATGGAGGGGAATGGGAAAGGTGGGATTGGGAGTGAAGGGGCGAGAGAATGAGATATAATACTATTGATCATCTATTCTTTTGACCCTTACACCACCTATATTTCATGATTACATATCTTGGCTAGAGTGGTCACCTTAGATCATACATTGCATGTTACATTTCTTGTTTCTTATAGCTAGAGTGATCCCCTCTCATTGTTACATTTTTTTTGCATGCCCATGCTTCATTTTGATTTTGATTTATGATTATGGTTACTCATGCTAACACCCTTTTGCAACTACTTTTACTATTTACTTGTTTCATGGTTTCTTTTTTCCCCTCCTCTTCAAGTCTTGTGGTATAAAACATGCAACATATATAGGGTGGGGTTTGCATATAATGTATAGGTTATGATTGACGATGAGGGTTAAAGTATGTGTACTCCTATATTACAAGTTGTTTGTTTGCTTTTTATATAGTTGGATTGGTGTATTTTTTTTGTATTAGATATAATATAAACCAGTTACAAAATGGACACTATTCATATTGTGTTTCTACATCAGGGCTATACATCACATATACATCACTATATGAAGGATGTTTTATTTACATTCTTGTCAATCCATCTAATACAAAGAAATATATGCAGACTACCCAAGCATCGGCATACATTACTATATCTATATCTATATCAAAGAGTATATGCGGTATGATTATAAAATTATGTATGATGTACATGCTCAGATCTTGTGGAACACTCCATCTGGGTCTCTATCATCCCCTTTCTCCTCCATCCATGCCACCCACCCAAGCCTTCCTTCCATCCATGTTTCAGAAAACCTTATCGTCTAGGACCTGGTGACTATATGGGTGATCAATTTTATATGCCACTAGTATAGGACCTAGTGCTTGTGTTGATGTAGGTGCAATAGTAGCCAATGGAACTGCTTATAAGGGTGCATCTATTGTTCCACCATCTCTATATCTCTGCTACATAAGCTCAACCATAAGGTTTTGCAGAGAAATCTCGAAGGAGTCCTCGCATCTATTCTCCTCACCCATGTATAACCATGGGATATCTCTCATCTTAATACCCTTACTATTCCATATTGTAGCAAATCTTCAAACTTTCTCCTAGCAAGTATCATAGTAACTATGACCTACATGTCAATGTCAGAAAAATGAGTCTCCTTAGAGACTCAGTAAGAGTTATAGCCTGTCATTGAACACATTGTTATTTCTAAGCTTCCAAATAATCCAAAGAACCTCGGTTGAAAGACAAGATAAAAAGGTGTTGAAATTCTTCCTAAGGCCCAAGACATTACCAAGAATAGTCTCAAGAGCAATAATATTCTCATTAATAAAAAAAACCAAATGTTTTTCATACTTCTCTAGTAAACATGCAGTCAAAGAATAGGTGTTTCAATGTCTCATGAGTTCTACAAACTATACACAAATTGAAGTTCCCATCAAGTTTCTTAAGGGGAAGTTTGTGGAGAATAAGCCTCCACAAGAAACACTTTTTCTTGGGTTCTACTAGCCTGCCCCATAGGCATTCAAAATATTTATGCCAAAAGGGTCATAATTAACATTCTAGCAAGCATTAATGTGACAAAAAATCTCCTTGTTGTCAGCAAGGGAGGAGTATATAGTTTTGGCCTTAACATCAGTAAGAGGAGAACCATCAGGCCAAGCAAAAGAGATAAATATGCTATATATGTTGAACACTACTTAGGTAAGGAGAGATAATGGCACACTTTCCTCAAGGTAGAGTAGGTACTCCACTAAACCTATGGTATTTTGAATCTAATTCTTATCTCCTCTCAATCCACCAACTACCCATCCTTGATAATGTCATGGAAGTTCTTAATCCCCATCATAGCCCAACTTTTGGTTGAGCACCCTTGTAGAAGGGTAAGGGGATTTCCTTTGTGGTTAAGGTTCCACCAAATAGACCTTTCCCCACAAAATTATTGTTGCATGAGATAATACCATTATGAGATATAAGGTGTCTCACATGATCCCAACCCCTGCAAATAGATCTAAAAACCTTTGAACCAGCCACTTTAACTAGAAAGAAACCCACAATGAGGTCACAAAGGTGGAGTCCTTTCCAAGAAGAAACTTTACAAGGTGTTTCCTTACTAATGTTATTCCTTATAAAAATATTACAGGGTTTTGTCTTTTGAAGAGATTTAAATATCCATTTGGCTACTAGAGCGATGTCTTGCAGCCTGAGATCTTTTAACCCTAAACCACCCATGACTTTTCTCATTGAACACCATTTCCACCTCACTACATGTTTTTTCTTACCACCATTTCTATCATCCCATAAATAGTTTCTAGTTTATTTATGGAGGTGGTTAAACTAATATTGATTGAATAGCCAAGCC
Source organism: Chamaecyparis obtusa (assembly GCA_027943335.1). NCBI lineage: Eukaryota > Viridiplantae > Streptophyta > Pinopsida > Cupressales > Cupressaceae > Chamaecyparis > Chamaecyparis obtusa. The sequence goes on along the minus strand of BSBK01008039.1, from coordinate 2,312,104 downwards.
AAGGAATAGTAAATGTTTTATGAGGATAGGATCTTCTTACACACTCAAAATCTCCCAGCCAAAGATAAATAGTGCTTATCCAATTTACAATGTAATAGGTACCTCACTTGATGTTTGGGGCCTCCCCAAGAAAGATCATACTTCTCAAACCAAGCTAGAGGGTGCTCATCCCACCCCAACATGATGGATTTAGGGAGATAGACTTTGATTCCTGAGCATTACAAAATAAATCCAACTTGATCATTAGATTTCCCAAGTTTGTTTCTTGCAATTCCACTAGAATGGTTGTGTCATCAATAAATTGCACATTTGTGAGTTCCTCTCCATTAGGGAGATTAACTACCAAACTTTGGAGATAGAGAATTATCCCTTAAAAGATAAAATAGTGAATCCACTACTATTATGAATAGTGTTGGGGTGAGCGAGTACCCTTGTCTAATATATCTAGATAGATTTATGCAGTCTAATTTACATCCATCAACCTCAACTTTAGCATTATCATCTTTCATGATAACCCTCGCCATTTGTCAAAAAGCCTCTAGAAGACCAAGGTAGTCCAACATCATGATAATGAATTCCCATTCTATTATGTCATAAGCCTTCTCATAATCAATTAATAGCATACTCACCTTTTGATTAGAGTCCTTGGCCCAACTCATGGTTTCCCAACATGTAAGAATATTTTCAAGTATGTATCTCCCCTTAACAAAACCAGTCTAAGAAGGATTGATAATCTTTGGGAACACATTCTCTAGCCTTTTGGATAACACTTTGGCCATGATATTATATGAGACATTAAGCAGTGTAATCAATCTCCAATTATTGAGCATTGATTTGTCTCCTTCTTTGGGAATCAGCTTAATAAGCCCAACATTAATATTCCTACCTAGGGAACCCTGAGAAATGGCTTCATGATACACCTGACATAGTTCCTTCTTGATCCTCCCTATATTAGACTTGTAGAACTCCACAGGTATCCCATATGGTCCTAGAGATTTATCCATGCTCAAGTATTTAATAGCCTAGTTGATTTCCTCCAATGTGATCTCCCTACCAAGCATCTCATCATCTTCCATACAGATTTTATGCTATAGATGCCCTTAATATTCTCTCTAGTTGCTTCCATAGCTGAGCCAATGTCTTCTTTTTTTTTTAAGTTGCCAAAGAACTAAGAAAATGCTTTCAACATCCCCTTCCCCTCCTAATTTGATATATTAATATCGCCTTCCTAGATATTGTCTATCCTTTCCTTGGATTCCTTAGACTTTAATAACTAAAATAGGTATTTTGATCCTTTATCCCCATGGTTGAGCCAATTCATCTTGGCCCTCACTTTTCCACCTTGAATCTTAATGTTTTGAAGCCTTCTTAATGAATCATTTTCTTGCATAAGGGCTTCATTAGCCTCCTAATTAGAGGGATCTCTCTACATACAATCTTCAACCTATAATAAAATATGGTGCAAGAGACTCTCTTGTTGCCTGAAATCTATGACCCTTTTTTATGAGGAGGCTAGGTAATTGGATGGTATTTCACCTTACAATTGTCCCCTTTTTATCACTTCTTTGAATTCAATTCATGAGATACTCTACAAACATCTTCCTTCAAAAGGTTCTCTCACTCCCACTTAATACACATGTTCCCAACATGGGCATCAATAGACTAGTCTTCCTTTCACAACCCTTGAACATAGCATGTTCAAGTGCTAGGTCTTCATGTCTCCTTAATATTTTTCCTTATATTGGTTGATAACATGGGGTTTGAATGCTCAACTAAAACTTCTCTTCACCAACTCCTCGGTGTAGTCTTCTTACACCAAATAATCACCAACTTGACTAGTTTGAGGGTTCCAAGAATGGGTTGCTACCTGATTACACAAGATTACCACAAACTAGGCCTTGTAGCCCAATTAGGTCGACCTAATAGGTATTCTCCCTGCCATTTTTTCTTCCAATTAAATCTTTCCAAACTAAGGTTAGATTCAGATACCATTTTGAGCCTTCAATACAATACCTCAAAACCAAAATTATACCTATTGATCTGACCACTTTTGTTTCATAACCCTTCTATTAGGCCTATAGGGCTAAAACTAATAGTTTACTGTGAATTCTTGTGATCAAAAACTTCCCCTTGAAAAATCCAACTATGATCACCATGGAGATTTAGTAAAACCTTTGTTGACCATGACACAATCATCCAAACCCCTCTCTCACTTCACTTTATCAACCAAATTCAAAATGTTGCCACTCCTACTAGCTTGCCACATAGGGATGACAATCTTGGGGCTTCTTGCCATAAATTTTTCCATGCTTGGAACACTCTAAAACAACTTCTATTTTACAAGGCATGGTTGGGCCTATCAAACTCTAGAAGGTTGATATTTTTAGCAGGAGAATGATAGCCCAAACTTCATGATTTTCTCCAAACTCTAGGTTTGTGAGGGTAACAGGGTAGCTGTGAAAGATTTGTCTATTATTAATGTTCCCTGCAACTTCAAAACTTTGAATCAAAAGAAAAATAAAGTTAAAAAAACACTCTCATCATCTAAGTATTAACCATATTTTCCAATCCAATCATACAACAAATGCACAAGGTTTTGCACAGAATTTCAGAGAATTCTATTGTTTTACTGTTCCAAACTTCTTACTAATTAAACAACACCCATCTTCGGGCCATTACAAGTCTATTTCAAACCTTTTACAACATTTCCTAATCACTTTTTGAAGTTAGGTGACTGTTTGCAACTTTTGTTAACTATACACCAAAAGTTGTCAATTTTATGAGCAACTTTGTAACTATTTAGGCAACCTTTCCTTAGACTTACTCTAGGGCCTTGTCCACCTTAAATTTGATTTTTCTAACATTAAAATAACTTTAAAACATGGCCTAAGGGTTTTCTTATACATTTGACCCCCTTTTGGCCTCAAATTACATCAAATCTCTAAAAGGTTTTGAATGCAAACCTCATGCCAAATTTGGCTTACAAATTTGGGTTCACATTTCTACTTAAGCCCAATTGGTGTTTTGAATCTTATTAAAATAATACTAGCCTACTTGGTTCTCCTATTCTTTGATTTGTTTTCATGATCTAAGGGTGCTCCTGCACCATAATCCCTGGGTGGATTTTGTCTCGAGTCCTCTTAGAGACTAATTTTTGTAAGTCACATGCACACATCTTCACATCTTCCTTTGGTATCCAAGTAGCTTATGACTTAGGGAGTCCCTTCCATTTGATCAAGTGTTCAAAATAGGTCGTATGCCTTGTCTTCTTGGCTTCTCTTCTATCTAATATGAACTCCATTTGTGGTGGCTCCTTTGATGGCATCTATTTGATCTACTCTTCATCTTCCTTGAATGGATCCTCCTCCTTCTCATTAGTATTAGATGGGCTCCTATATAATATCAAGTCGGAGACATTAAAAATAGGATAAATGTAAATATCATTAGTTAGTTCAATCTTGTAGGCATTTGATCCGTATTTATCTAATATCCTATAAGGACGTATCTTCTCCATCATCAACTTATTGTGGCTCCCTTTAGGAAACCTATCCTTATTCAAGTGAACCATAACCAAGTCTCAAACTTTGAATTGAATATCTCTCCTTCTCTAGTCTATCATTTCCTTGGTTTTTTGAGTACTTTGTTGTAGATGATCCCTGACCTGCTAATGGATATCTCTCATTTCCTCTGCAAAGTCTTCTGCATGACCACTCCTTTTATCTAGGCCCTACACATCCCTCAACTCAAAAATCCCTCATGGATTAGTATCGTAGACCACCTCAAAGGGACTCATTCTTGTATTCATGTTTGTGGATTCATTGTATGCATACTCTGCCTAAGGAGGGATAGCATCCCAACTTTGTCCATTCTCTCTTATCAAACACCTAAGCAAAATCCCCACAGACCTATTTACAACCTCAATTTGGCCATCAGTTTGAGGGTGATAGGCTGAACTAAAGGATAAATTTGTGCCCAACCTTTTCCACAAGGTCCTCCAAAAATGTCCCACAAACTTATTGTCCATGTTAGATACAATTCTCAAAGGTATTCCATGGATCCTCACTATCTCTTTGAAGAACAAGTCTGCAATATAACTTGCATCATTTGTAGTTTTACATGGAATAAATTGAGCCATCTTACTAAACCTGTCTACTACCACAAAAACATTGTCATAACCATTGTTTTTCCTTAGAAGTCCCATCACATAACCCATGGTCATACTTTCCCAAGGCCTTTTTGGTATGGATAAAGGTTGGTAGAGTCTTGCATTGGTTGAAACTCTAACACAACCAAGACCGAAGAGATCTCAAAAGAGATGTCTAGTCTTGCAACAAAGAGATAACATAGTGGAAAACACAAAGAAACATCAAGATGTAACCAAATAACAACTATATAATTCATCAAATGCCAATTACATGCAACATGTTGAGTTGTAAGGCCTTCCCAGCTACGACCAACACTCCATCAAATATAACAAGATCTCATAGGATCCAACTACCCCCTAGCTAGCCCAGATCTATATCCTAATAACAATCTAGTAGGAACTCCAAGACAAATCTATACTCGAGCTCGCAATTCACCAAGAAAGCTTCTTGTTTCCTAAGTCAACACTTAGCCATTAGCGTCACACTTTCCCAGCACCCTTTCTATGCTACCCATACACTCCTTTTATACAACATGACCACTAGTTGACCTTACAAATTAGAAATCATAAAACAATAGTCGTCTCTAAGAAACTCATGACAAAATGTGTTATCCTTCATGTCATCTTGCAACAGTCATTAAATTTGCATAGGAGAACTTAGATCCAACCAATATTTAGGTCCTCAAGCATCCAAACTATTGATTCATATCATGAGTGATGTGACCCAAATTAAATGCACTTGTCAACCAACCAAAATAATCAAAATAAACCCGTTGGTGAACTAGATCACTGAGCTTGTCAAAACATCAACCAAGCAACATAGAATAGCTATCGATGGCACTCAATGACAAGAGACCAAAATAGTGAGTGATCTCGTCAGTGAACCAAAATAGAAACAGTTCACCGAGAACCCCAAAGTAGTTACCGAGCACAAACTCATTCACTGAGTAACATCCACACTCAGTCACCGAGAACTATCACCAAATGACTAAGAATCTTAGGTCTCCAACCAAGATCACCACTTCAAACATTGAAAGCCAAAACCCAACTCTAACATATTTTTGGTTGATATAGGATTGCCAACTGCCCAAAGATTCTCCTGCATCAGACACCCTAGGTGTGAAAAGGTGTTCTTAGTAGTTTGACGAACATCTTTTGGGATTAAACACATAAATCCCAAACTAGTTCTTGATATACATGTCCTCCGAGCCCTCAAATAGTACACTCTTTCCTCGGTTCCACTTATGTGAATCCTTCCCTACAATTGACAATTGTTTGCCTTGCCTTCTCACATCTTTCCTTGGTATGCCACAAGTCTATTTTTCTTGTTGATCTTTAATCCTTTGAGAATCCTTCAACTCACTTCTTCTACCGAAGCTCAGATTCATTTTACTGAGTTATGTTTCCTACAAAGGAATCAGGGAAAACTTCTTGTCATCCTTCTCAATAGTGAATGCATTCTTGACACAATCATGTACAACCTTACAATCATACATGCCAAGGTCTACCAAGCAACATGTGACAATTACTCATGTCTACAATATCACACAACACTTGATTCATATACTGCCCAATCTGAAAATTAACAAAACACTGCTCCCTGACCTCTAAAGCATGTTCATCTTGCAACCAACTAATCTTATAAGGACAAGGATGTCTCACTCTCTTCAAAATAGGCTTTTGTACCATCTCCTCAACAACTAGGTTATCAATACTACCACTATCCACAATCACATTACAACATTTACCTCTAGACTTCCATTAGGTTTTGAACAAATTTATTTTCTGACAAGGTTCCATTACCTTCTTACCGAACAATGTTCTCTAAATCAGAAAGTTTTCCACGTCCTCAGGCTCATTCAGTACATTTTCATTCACCATAGCATTTCTGCTATTACCAAAATTCCTATCTGCATGGGGACATTCAAATGACCTATGTCCTTCTTCACAGTTGTAACAAGTACCTTTGAATCCACCTCTACCTATCCTTCTCCTTAGTTCAACATGTTTCGGTCCATCCTCAACTATCATTTTTTCCTTTCCCAACTACTCTTGCTTCTCCTTCCCTCGGGAGTTACCTTGATGTCTCCTCTTTGTCTTATCTTCCGCTTTTAGGGTATACTGGTAAGCATCCTCAATTGAATCGATCTTCAACATGACAATCTCATCCTGGATATTGAATCTTAGACCATTAATATACCTGACCACCTTTTCCTTGGAAAGTTATCTATGTCCAAACTGAATTGGAAATCTTGTAAAACTCCTCGGTATAGTCTTTTGTAGGCATCTCCTTATTTAGGTTTTGTAACTTCTTAAATAACTCAAGTTCATAGTCGACAAGAATGAATTTTAGCTTTAGTTTTTCCACCATCAACCTCCACCGAGTGATCTTCATCTCACCTTCTTCTCTATCTCTCTGTAATTATTTCCACCAAATAAGCAGCATGTCCCTTCAACTTAGTCTATGCTAACCTCACTCTGAGAGGATATCTAATGTCTTATAGCTCAAATTAGTCTTCTAAATCACTGATCCAATCAATCAGTTCCTCAGGTTTCAATGTACCTAAGAAATTAGAAACCTCCATTCGATGACTCATACTCAACCGAGCCTTAGATCTCTCCAAATGATCGGCTCAATCTTCTTCTTCACTAGATCAGATAGTCTCAAACTCTTCAGTAGCTTCTTCATAACCATCCTCAGTTCCAAGGTTCCTCGGTAAAATATCTATACCTCTCATGATCTTAGAGACCGTCTCATTCTTCATTTTCACCATCTCAGATCTGACATCCAATCTAACCTTTTCTGTTATCTTCATCTCCATAGCATAACTAAGATCAGCGATCGCTCTAGGGTCCAATCTTCTTGGAGGCATCTTCCAAGATCTTCGAAAACCCTCTTAAAAAAATCCCAAACCCAACCACCTTGTGACAACCTCCAAATTTTATGCAATTCAGATCGTAATATGCTACCTTGCATGAACAACTAGGCAGGGTTTCACAAGTCCAGGAACATGGATCTACAACACAAAATCTCTGGAGGAAACATAGATAAGTCCCCGACCAAATTAACCTTCGCTCTGATACCACCTGACACAACCAAGATCAAAGAGAACTTAAAAGAGATTGGATATGTCTATTTAAAACTCCTATAGGGTTAACCTTATCCTCATCTTAATGTCTTAGTTGTGACACATCATAATCATGAGATAACTTAATCCCTAGTTGAGATAAGGTTATGAAATACTTTTCCTTGCCTTTTTCTAGCACTTTTTCCATGAGTTTTTGAAACAAAGGATCTTGTTGGGGTCTTATAATTTTTTCCTTTATTATTTCCTCATTTTCATCATCATCATGGTTGTTTTTGTTTCTAGTCTTAGTCCATTCATTCTCTTTTCATTCCATAATTGGTTGATTTTCTTGTGTTTTCTCTTCGTGATAAATTGGATCTTCTTGTTTGTCTTGATCAATTTGATAGGGGTTGCATTGAGTTTGTGTATTTTTTTGAAGTGGCACTTCTTCATGAGTCACTTTTTCATTTGATTGGGTATTGTACTTATAGGATTCCCTTGTCCTTACTGACATGAAAATAACCTTGTAATGTCTCTTGAAAAAAAAGTCTCTTAGAATGATTTGATTCGGTTCAAAATCTAGGTTAAGGTTCCTAAACAATTGATGGGTTGGAGTTTCAATGTTGGTTTAACCAAGGTAAAGTGGATCTTAGATGGAATTTTAACAGAGAAAAAATGTATACCTATGTTAGGATATTGACCTTGATCTCTTTGGTTCTAGGAAAAGAACCAACAATTCTTTGATGACGAACTTATAGAAATCCAATGTCAATGGTGATTTGACCACACTCCACAATGTTGATGTTTATGAAACTCAATGTTAATCTATAAATTTATTTGACAATCCAAATTGTGATGAATTTTAAAGATCTATTATCACTAAAATAGACCCTACTCCAAAAAGGGTATCCTAAAAAAGTTTTAGTTTTCACTCAAGTTGTTTGCAAGTGCTCTCAATTTGGAAGCAGCATTGTATAGGAGACGTTTCAAGGCTTAAGAGTGACAATTTACTATTCAAAGGTGATGTTCTAGTGCGAAAAAGTGACTTCTGATTGTTCAAAATAAAATTTTGTCTATTTAAAAGTGATGTTCTACTAGTTAAAGATGACATAAACTTATTTAAAGGTGATGTTTGTCTATTTATAGGTGATGTTTCATTGTTCAAAGGTGACAAAACATTGTGTATAAGTGGCTAACTGCATAATATTTTTCCAATTTCATAAAATTTTGAGGTTTGTGTTTGAATTTTGATTTCAAATGGATTATTTATTTTGATTATTTGGATCATCAAACACAACAAACACAAAAAAAACTTATTTTTAGGCCTAAAATCTACACATAAAGTGTATGTTCTTAATCATTTTCACGAGTCATTTACATAAAAAAACACTTCAAGAAAGCTACGTATGGTCATTTTTGGCTTTACATGGATAATAAGGTAGGATTACTACTTTAAAAAAATTTAATCAAGATTCCTTCAGAAAAAATTGATTTTACCTCCCTTTTATAGGAGCCTCCCACCACCGTAAGTGGAGTTTTTTGCAATCCCAAAAGACTTCTCGAGGATGGCTATATCTCAAAATATTTGTGTCCTTCACCTCATTAAGGATAAAGGCATTTTATTTTATAGTGGGTCAGATGTCCATGGCTTCTTGGCTTTATCCCACTTGGGTCGTCCCTCTCACTGGCCTCGTAAGGGAAATTCTGAGGAGGTAGGCACACTATGGATTAAAGAAATGCACTATTTGGAAATCAAGAATGAGATAAAGAGAGGTTTGGTATTTTTATCACCTTGTGAAAGGTGAGAGCATATCCCTACTATCTTTATTCTCCAAACACAAAGAACACCTAGTTCATTCTTAGACCTTTCCTAACTAATGGAACTCAAATTGGTTTGGTATTTTGATCACCTTAAGGAAGGTGAGATCATAGGCCTACTATCTTTGTTCACAAATAATGAGGTCTCCTATTTAGTCTATGTGTTTAAAATTGACTTGCCAAAAGTGAAAGAAATGCACATGAAATATTTAATTTTTTTAGTGTGCACCTTTAACAATGATAGCACATTTTTGAAACATTTTTTTTATTTATTTAAAATACCTTGTGATCGTTCCAGCTCCTTAGCATCTTCTTTCACAAATATTAGTTCAACACAAGAAATACAAAGTGAAGAAATCTAAAACAATGGAAAATTATTGAAATCTAGAAAGGATAAGCATCCAAGTTAATGTTTACTCTATTTTTAGCTTGATAGATGTTAATAATATTCAAATATCCATTATAAGCTTTACCTTCTTCGCCAAGTCTCTCCATCTCATTTGCCGATTTTATCTTCTTTGCATACTTGTTCAATATTTTTGCCTCTTTTTTCGCACAATGATTAGGTAGTTTCAATGTAGCCTTTCTAATTTTCCTCAATTCAACCATCTACACATCATTAAAAAAAAAAAAATCAGCTCTTTGTTTTAAATTTATTTACTCAATTTTGAAAGCTACATTACAAAGATTGAAGGTGAAAATATTTAGCGTAAGAGCGACGAAATTTAGCTTAAGAGTGACATGAGAAAGAGAGAAAGTGACAAAAGAAAAGGCATAAGTGAACCCCTTATGTGCAAGGGCGATGTAATTTTCTCCGAAGGTGATGAATTGTTCTGTAAAGGCAACAAACTTTTCTGCACAGGTGATGTCCTTTATTTCAAAGGCAGCCTTCTTTAGATCATAAGAGACAATATTTAGTTCCTAAAAAATATACAACAAAGAACAAAAAAATGTGTCAGAGCAACAAATTATAGACGATACAAATTGACTTAATAGCGATGTGATCAGAATAATCATAAGTAGTCAAATTTGTATGAAAAGTGATTTAAGTCTACTTCAAAATGATATTATATTTATCCTAAGTGGATGTCTTTGAAGTAGAATCAATGTTAGTTCTTGCAGAAGCAATGCTAGTTCTTGTAGAAGTGATTATTTGATGTAGAGGTGATGTTATTTAAGGTAAAGGTGACAAATTTTTTTGAAAAGGTGATAAAATTTCTATCAAGGGAACCTTTATGTATAATTTGGACCTACAAATTTCAAATCTGTAACAAAAAATGGCTCAAAAATTAGTGAGGTGTGGGCCCCACGGTGGGTGTCATTTTTGTGTGTAAATATGCAATTACAAACCTTCATAGAACATTAATTTGACATATAATCAACTCAAAATCATGATAAACAACTAGATTAGGTAAATTGAATTGAAATACATCAAGAGCATTCTATGGATCTGAAATCCTAGGGACTTGAATTATGTTGTCAGTTGCAACTAGATCCTCAAGTGACAACCTAAGAAATGAAAATTAAATGATATGAGATGAAATTCCATGCTAAATGCTTAAGAATATGAGATTAAGATTCAATTCTTCCATTAAGCTATGATGAAATGAAACATTTATAAACTAAATTTGACACGATAACAATGCTCTCAATGCTTTATGAACTAAAAAGACTATAATGCACTTTCTCTAAAATGAAGATGGATCATTTTCTCTAATTATGCATCCTATTTATAGGATTTTTGAAGGTGTAGGGGGTGCGTTAGATTAACCATGGTCAAGATAGAATTGAGGTTAAGTTTGATGATGTGTCTGATTTGAAGGGACAAGATTGATTCTCAAGATTGAATGGTCAAGATAGAAAAGTCTTGGAGTGATCCATGTGTACTTTGTTCCTCTTCTCTCATTGGTTGATTTAATTTTTTCATGTAGTGGTTGGTGAGAGAACTTAGGAGGAATTAATTCAAAAGAATTAATTTAATTAACCATGTATGATTTATTGAATTGGATTTAATTAATTAATGAACCATATAATAAAATGATTAAGTCAATTATATAATTAATTGATTTTTTGTTTTAATTAATCCAAATGGCTTGAACTTAATTAAATTGTGATTTTGACCATTTTTAGGTGTATACAGATACCAAGTATGAATTTATTGATTTAAATGTGTAGTTGGTTTTCATCATATATTTTAGCCTTTGATTTGGGATAAGATTGTGTTGATGAGTTACCCATCTTTTATGTATTTATGTGCTAAATGCTATAACTATCAATAATAGGTTAGTCAATTTGAGCTTCTTTCCTCATAGAATCCAATTGATACATCAAGAACTTCTCCCTCTTCTTATAACTTTTAAAATAATAATAAATTCCTTTAAAAAAATTTAATTCTATTACTTCTCTTAAAAATTTAGTTGTATCTATTCCTTCTAGGAGATGAAGATAGTTTCCAAATTGTTTGAATATCTTCTTAGTAGTATGTAACATTTGCTCAAGAATAAGTTGGTGTAATTGTATTATATCCTACCTATTGATACCAACCAAACCTTGCCACCTTCTTATGGAATAAAGTCATTTTATAAGTTATTTTAAATTCTTCACCATGATATCAAATGATGATTATGTTTGGAGCATATAATTGAAGACACATTGATTCAAGTGTCATATAATTATTTGATCAAAATGATAGAAGTAATCAATTTGTACCCAAGCCTAATCAAAATTTAAAAATTTGTGTCAATCCCTTCGCAAAACATTCTTCCAACTTCATTGTCTTTGCACCTACTTCTTGTATGCCAACATTTGATATTGATAGGCCTTAATCCTCTTCTTTCATTGATGTGGTAAAAATGGTGGGTAATCACCCTTACTTGTCTCAAGAGTGAGTTATTAATGACCCTTTCATATTTGTCTCCCATGTTGATGTGCATGTTGGCATCAATGATGGTCCTCTCTACTTTATTACTTTGTTGAACCAAAAATATATTAGTGGAGTTATCATTGATTATGTTGGCATGGTAAATGTTGTCACTAGGGAAATCTTATATGATAACTAATTATAAAAAGTAATACAACTGATTGGAAATATCTATATCAATACAAGTGATAAGACATTGATATCACTCCTTGTATTCTTTATAGTGTTGTCAGAATTCTCGAATGCAAATATTTACCCAATTTTTAGTAGTTTTAGAAAAATTTTCTAGAGTTCATATTGAATAATTTGAGTTAATTTCTCAAATTTAAATTCCAAAATGATTGAGATGGTAAGAACTTTAAAATATCTACCCTTATAGAATTTGGTAACAACCAACTTGAATTTTTCCTGCATAGCTTTGCCAATAGTTAAGAACTAACCAAAGGAGTTAATGATCCACATAAAGATCTCTTCATCCAAAAAAGCTTGAGGGAGACCAAGAAGATGAACCCACACAAGAGCTAATTTATCCAAGTTTCTTTGGGATCAAATCTTGGCTTCCATCTATAGGGAGAGCTTATTCCTCCTATATATCTAGGTCCCATCAACTAGAACCTTGAGGATATTATCTTAGAGATTGAATTTAAATAAGAACATCTCACTTGTCATGGAGCTTATAGCTAGGTAGCCCTTTATTCTCTATTTATTAGCACCCCATCTTTTGAGAAGGTCAGTATTTGGATAAAAGAAAAAATTCCCCACAAGTTATCCATGGAGGAGATAACCATGTTAAGTGTGGAGTTTTCTAACTTCAATTTTGTGCCTTCATCTGATTGAGATACTTTATGAATGTTGACCAAGCCACTAGGAACACACGTTTTCCCAAATTTTCCCATGAGGATTATCCTTCCAATGTTTGGGATCCCTCACCAAAGAAACATCCAAAATAATAGATGTACTAACCAAGATCATCATATCGAAGCTTTGAATTGGGGGAGAGGGGAAAAGAGGTTCACCTTCACTGCTCAACCCCATTACTACCAAAATAAAATTCAAAATTCTATAAACCAAAGAAGGAGATGGAGTAGAGGGAGAAATCAAGTTTTTCAAATTTTTGAACTAACTTTAATTATATGTAGGATTTGAGCAATACAAATCCACAAAACCTGAAGATCACCTGCATACAAAAACCTGTTACAAGGAAGTAGAGACAAGAAGAGGGCAAGGGTTTGACTCAAAAAATGAAGAAGAAAATATCCTCAAATAATGAATGAATTGAATGTACAATGGATCATCCTAATAAAGGAGATCCAAAGCCTTGAAAGGAAACCCTAGTGCATGCAAGTTTATATTTAAAACAACAAGTGCATAAGTTTAAATCAACTAGTGCATGTGTGTTTAAATATAAACAACTAAAAATAAAAGTGTTGACATCTTAAGAAAGGAGTAAAGTTAATTAATATAATTAATACTTTACTCTAACACCCCCCTTTAAGATGAGCAACAATGCAGCTACAAACAATGCAAGAAGAAAGAAAAGGAAACCACAATGTTGAAAGCATAAAAATGGGTCCCAACAACATGGCCTGATGAGGTACCCAGCACAACCAAATCTCTGTAAAATGGAGAAATAGAGAAAACCCAATGGGAAAAAACCCTACTCCAAAAAGAGATAGAAAAAAGAAGAAAAAGAAATGGCTCAAGAGACTCTCTCAAAACCATAAGTACAACCAACCCCCCCATGAGAGAGGGATGAGACACCAAAGCCCCCCCAAAATGATGGAACCCCTGCGGAAATGATCAAACCAATGTAACTCCAATGTGGAAGAAACAAAGGCATGGAACAAGGAAACCCCTAAATGAGAGGTGAAATTGGAAGGCCTAATTGATGCTCAAAGGAAAAAATATGAGGATTCTGAAAGGGAATCCCCAATGTAGGTGGTGTGACAGATGTGTTGACACTGTCATGAAAGAGGAGATGAACGTCCTCTGTAGAATCCTCAACAAGTGCACCTGGTGGCTCAATGAATGGAGCTGGAGGGTCAAGCAGTGTTGAAGAAGAATCTTGCTGAAGAGAAAAGACCTCAACAGGATGTGGTGTGGCAGTCATAGCAGTGATCTCAAGAACAATACAAAGGTTCAAGTGACTTGACTGCACCACATGATGATCTTGCGAAAGAGGAGAGCTGTGCTCTGACAATGGAGATGGTGGACCAAAGTGTGAGAAGGTGTAGAGATGGGTGGAATGATCAATTGTCCCTTTAGCAACAATGCCTCCTGTCGCACTATCCCGAATGAAGACTGAATCTGTGGTGAACTCAACTGTCTTCCCTAATCCACTGTGTGTAATCTGATAAATCTAGAGAAGGTTTACAGAAAGAGATGGAACATACAATACATCATTGAATGTGCCATCCTGAATTCCTACTAAACCTTTCCCGTAGACTGTCAGGACAGTGTTATTCCCCATGAGAATATGAGGAATGGGAGAAGCCTCAACAGTAGAGAAGACCCCTTGAGAAGATACCATATGGTGAGAAGCACCTAAATCCAGTATCCAAGGGACTTGTGAAGGGGATGCAGTGGATGCCCGTAATGTATGACCCTGTCCAAAATCATGTCCAGATGTTGAAGAGGTGGAAGAAGACTGAAAAGAAGACCCCTGTGAGGTAGAAGAGGATGGAGAGGAAACAGTGGTCTTCTGAAGAAGAGCTTGCAAATCTGCAATCTATTTCTCATAGCCATCAAATCTCTTCTGAAAATAATGTGACTCATCATGAGGTCCCTTTTGACAATAGGAACGTGTAGGTCTCTCAGTCTTCTATTTCTCCTTCTTAGAAGAAGATGGTGGGCTAGTAGAGTGCTAAGAAGAGGAATTTGATATCTGCTTTGGCTTCTGCTTTTCTTTGGATGGTTGGTCAACCAATGCTTGTTTCTTTGATCCTGTTAGAGAGTCCAACTGAGTAAGCTTGGCCTTCTCTCTAGTCAAACGATCATAGAACACCTCAAAAGTGGGCATGGTGAATGTAGGTCCCAAAGCGTCCATGGTAGAATGAAAGATAGAAGAGAAGATCTGAAAGTTTCCCCTAAGCTTAAACATAATCAAATAAATGTACTCTTTATCAATCTTTCACTTTCCACATCCGTGTAACAAAGATCTCTGATGTTTGAACTTCATTAGAAAGTCCTCAATAGAGGGAAAAGAATCAAGTACAAGAGAGGTAAGCTTTGCCTCAATCTGAAATGCTCTTAACTCATTGATGGTACCGAATAGTGTCTCAAATTTATCCCACATCTGTAGAGGGGTAGTGCACCCATCAAGATGAAATTGCAAGTTGTCTGATACTTGTAAAGAAATCAACCCCATAGCCTCATCCATCTTGTTTCGATGCTGCATGATCTCAAAGGGCCTTTTTAATACTAGTTGCACTGCATCTAGACAAGACCAGAGCCCTTTTGAACAGAGAAGTTGTGTCATTAGGGTTTTCCATGTGTGATAATTATGTGGGGTCAGAAGTTCTAGACAAGAAGAGGTCTCGGCCATTTTTTTAGAAGGGGTTTTTGTTTTGATAAATATCTGGTTTATCTGATAGAAACAAGAAAATAACACCCCCCCACAATCCAAGTATCGAACCCCTAAGCCTAGAATGATATGCTTTATCAAGAGAAGAGAAAAAAAGCTTTAGATCTGAATCTTGTGTACCTTGAAAACATTCTGATGCAAATAGGTAGAAATATGGATGGTGCCCAAGAAGATTTTTTCGACGCTTCTTCCGAATCAAAAAATGGAGCTAATTTGAGCAAATTAGCCCCCCTGGAATGCAAGAAAGAGAATCTGGCTTTGACAGAAAAAACAGCAAGCTAGATGACAAAAAAACATTGATTAACTTCCATGAGAGCGTCAGGTTCAGAACCAGCTTTCCAGTGATATCTCGTTTTCCCGATTTCGACACCGTATGCTCAAGTTATGAGCAAATACCAACTGGTGCATTAGAGAGCCCAAAAAATGGTGCAAATGAGGATGATGCATGTTGACGTCATCAAATGACGGGCTTAAATTTGACGGCCAAATCACTGTCGCCGCCCAAAAAAAATAAATTATTTTTTAAAAAATCGCATGCGCACCTCGGGATCCGTGCCAAGCCTTTCATATTTTTGTCTCAATTTGCGTACCAATTTTTTTGTCTTGATTTGCATGTCAGACAACAAATTTTTTGCCTCGATTTACATACCAAGTTGTACAAATTTCACCTCGGGAAGCATACCAATCCGTACAAATTTTGCATTGGGAAGTGTGCCAAGCATCTGGTACCAAAAAGCCCCAAAATGCAAAGTTGTCCAAAATGGATGTGCCTTATATCAAAATAGAGGTTTTTGGGTGCTGTGAGCTCAACGATGAGGTTTTTTTGAGCTCAAAGTGCACCAAAATTTAGGGACCCCTAATTTTAATAAAAAATAACTAAAAAAACCCTAATTTGAATCCTTCAAATGTGAACAAGCTGTAGCAGATTAGGCTTTGATACCATGTAGGATTTGAGCAATACAAATCCACAAAACCCGAAGATCACCTGCACACAAAAACCTGTTACAAGTAGAGACAAGAAGAGGGCAAGGGTTTGACTCAAAAAATGAAGAAGAAAATATCCTCAAATAATGAATGAATTGAATATACAATGGATCATCCTAATAAAGGAGATTGAAAGCCTTGAAAGGCAACCCTAGTGCATGTAATAATTAGTTAAATTATTACAAGACTAATGCATGCAAGTTTATATTTAAAACAACAAGTGCATAAGTTTAAATCAACTAGTGCATGTTTGTTTAAATATAAACAACTAAAAATAAAAGTGTTGACATCTTAAAAAATGAGTAAAGTTAATTAATATAATTAATACTTTACTCTAACATTATATCTACATGGGCTATTATTGTTGATAGGAAAATTGCATACAACAATATGACATTTCCACATAACCAATTATAGATCTGAAGCAAATAAGCACTTTAAAACCACATGCAAGAGAATAGACAACATACCCACAAAAATGTGACACAAGATATATCTTGGGAAACCCTCATGAGGGAAAGAACTCAGCCTCCAAAAGCATCCATCACCATGTATTATTCAGCAAAACATCATTGCAATACAACCATGGAAGCCTTCAAAGCCCTAGCCACAACCAATCAATCCATGTTAACAAGCATAAATCCACACATCCCATCCCATGCTTCCAACCTTCACAAATGTTACCTTTGGCTAACTTGTTTCCACCTATCCGACCTCAACAACTACCCTTGTGGTTTCTTTTATAAAAACAAGCTCCCACAAAACCACCAAGTGGTATTACATAAACCATGTGCTACCAAACCCTATTGACCCACATTTAATAATGGGTATTTTGTTTACTTTATTTCCCCAATATTAAATAATTACATCAAATAATATCACAATGTTACAATATAACTCACAAAGAATATTCCAATGGAATCCCTACATGTTGCACATCCATCTAGGTGCAACATTTACATACTAAAAGAAATAATACAATAATAAACATTATTATGCAATGTGTACAACACAATTTTCTCAACAATCTCCCACTTGTTGTATACATTGCACAAGCGTCAATACGTAGCCACATAATGCAAGGAAACAAACCATCCTAGCACATACACCATCATGAACTAAAGTATGACATGTGCTCCATCCAGGTATCCGCAACAAAATCAAAGTATCCACCATCTCATACATGAATGGTTCTACCTCCTATTATGACAAAACCACATGACATACATAGAAGCCATCCAAAGAGAAATCCACCCAACCTATCACATAAGAAACATAAATCTTGTACCAACTGATGTCCCAAGCACAAACACTCGGTCCAAAGGTAATAACATGTATCTATAGCTATCAAAACCATAGTTGAAATAACACCCACAACAAGTGTTAATCCATCCAACTATCCATACATCTAAGGTATACCAAGTGAATCCCAAATCAACATATCCAACCTATAACCTATAACCTGCAACCACAAGCCTCAAGAACAATACCTACAACATACACACCAAGAAGCTCCCACTACAAAGGTAATGTGAAATTTGAAAACAATCCACTCACAACATCTCATAGAAGTGAATCCATGTAGTATCAAGGACATCCACAAAAATGTGCAACATATAAACCAATATCCTACAAGAACAACTCTCACAACAAGTCTCCAACACTCTCTTGAGTTCTCCACAACCAACAAAGAAAAGAGATCAGGAATAACCATGTCATATCTCACATGATAGACATGAACACAAACTAGTGATCACAAACTCCAACCAATCTCAAAACCAATGTAAGTGAAACCGAACATCCAAGAAGATAACCAATACCAAAGAGACCATGTAAATCATAACCTGTGTCATGTCCTTCTACACACACCTCTAGATGCCAACTATGCCAAGTATGATCTCCTCCATCAAATGTCAAACAAGAAGCTAAAATAACACCCAAACCATACCATATAACCAATCATGGATGTAAGCCTCTCACAAGAAGATCAAACTCATAACCATTCCTAATCCAAGGAACATGCCTAGTAAAACCATCTCCTAAACTCAACCATGATGATATCATAATAACAACATATGCACAAGGAGATAACCAATGCCAAAATCATCTCTCAAATGAACCCTCTAGAACTAACTCACACCATAGCTCAAGATCCAAATCCATGAAAGATAAGCATAAACATAATGCACATGAGATGAAGCAAAGGGCTATACCTCTCAAGTAGTAAACCGCTGAGTAGACCAAGAGTGGGGAATGAGAATGTTCATCAAGATATCCAAGACTCCAACCAAGACTAATCTAAGGAAACTCTCCTCTCAAGTCTATATCAGGTGAATGCTCCTCGTTCTTCTTGTTGAAACCATCAACCATCCCAACACATACATCTCTAATCCCAAGAGAAAAAAATTAGCATCACCTCTGCCACTAAGTATCCATGAGCACCTATAACCAATCAATCCATGCCAACTCCAAATGCAACATAGCAATATCATGAAGTATCCAACAAATTATCAATGTACTCAATACCAAGAAACTAAACCAAGATCAATGTCACAAATCCAACCTAGGAATCAAGATCATAAACATGACAACCTGATCTAAACCATCTCAACAAAAGAGATAGCATGCTCCATATGAACATACCATACCGTGTCAAAACTCTAAACGTGTATCAAGAGTATACTATGACATAATAATGAAACCATCTTAAAAAACAAGGATAACATGTCAAATGAAAGCATAAACCACACCTTTACCAAGGACTCCATGTGTCCTCAAGATGTCACCATCTCCACACACACCATGAAGAACCATCTCTGTACACCATGAAGATAACAAGTGTACCATGCAAATATCAAAGAAGCTTCTGCAGCAACAGGATCTAAGACACCTTCCAACATCTGCAAGCACTAAATCCATATCACTGCCAACAACTCTCACTCAACTGTGGTACCGATTCACCCATGACATCATGATATCCATCTCCTACACCAAGAAAATCAAAACTTCCAACAAACAAACCAAGAACCAATCCTACATCACCACACCATCATTGTCACAAGCTCCCATTGAACCATGTATCCAAGCTATCCATGACATCATGATGAAACCATCCTCTAACATGAGAATCAACCAAAGCATCAAACCATCAAGGAAACTCAAAGTTAGCAATCATGAGCTCCCCAAAAGAAACTAAAATAACCATGATTCTCAACCAAGAAGATATGTCGCCATAACCAAATCAAGAATCCAAACAAATAATCATCAACCAAAATACATGTATAGCTAATCATGTCATGCCAAAATCCATGGCACCATGATCACATCCATGAACCAAGCATCTAACTCTCAAAATGTCCAACCTGCCAACATAAAATAGTCAACCACAATCCTCCACCATGACTGTACTTGGTAACAACATCTCATCCCCTCTATATGAAGACAAATCAATAAATCATGTGACAAGACCATGCCACCAATCTGAATATGTACAAATAATGAAAGATCAATGGGTGTAGACAACCCATATCCAAGCCATAAATGCAATCTGTAAGTATAGACCGCTTACACAAATGCACAACTTGTAGACCCAACAAGACATCATACATATCCAAATCAAACTGATAACCATGTCAACATGAGACCAATCTGATATATAAACTAAGTATACAATGACATCAAATCCAAATCTCCAAAATAAACCATGTCATAAACTCACAATGTCACCATAGTCAAAATAACGCATAAACTTGTTCAAATCAATATATCATTAAATAAACCATGCCAAACCTGCACCAAATTTGAAAAAATGTGTAGAGCTCTCCAAGAGTTCTGTTGACTATTTGAAGTCCAAAATCTGACTCCATATGCCCAAGTTATGCCCAAATCTATGCTCAAAATAAATAACATCTAACTTTCGGGCTCTTAAAACCTAAAAAAATGTTAAAATCACAAAATCAAACCTACACCAAGTTGTAGTGCTCTGAATTATCTTTCCAACAATTGTAAGAAGTCCAAAATCCGATATCCTGAGAGAAAGTTATGGTCATTTTACCAAGACAATATTTTTACCATTTTTACAATGATTTTTTTTTTGTGACGAAAACTTCGACAAGATTAAATTTGACAGTCATCACAGGCTGAAACTAAAAAATCTTTGGCATTTTCTATCAACGTGGCCAAACTAGGGCATATTTTATATCAAAATTCATGGCAAGGCCAACCCAAATCCAATGGTGAGGTTCATTTCTACCTAGGAGGTCATCTATGCAAACTCCCCTCCAAAACCCTCATTTAAATGAAATAATCCAAAACCCTTTTCACCAACAATTTTCCATGCCCAAAATCTTCCAACAACCCATCATAACAACAAACCCAAAACCCTCAGGTCTGCAATAAACAACCTACAAAACCCATATATCTTGTCATTTCTAACATTCTTTCATGCATTCTCATGGATTCAACTTAGGGTTACAACACCACAACCATAGCTCTGATACCACTTGATAGGAAACTTGCATACAACAATATGACATTTCCACATAACTCATTATAAATCTGAAGAAAATAAACACTTAAAATCCACATGCAAGAGAATAGACAACATACCCACAAAAATGTGACACAAGATATATCCTGGGAAACCCTCATGAGGGAAAAAAACCTAGCCTCTAAAAGCATTCATCACCATGTATTATTCAGCGAAACACCATTACAATACAACCATGGAAGTCTTCAAAGCCCTATCCACAACCAAGCAATCTATGTTAACAAGCATGAATCCACACATCTCATGCCATGCTTCCAACCTTCACAAATGCTACCTTTGGCTAACCTGTTTCCACCTATCTGACCTTAACAACTACCCTTGTGGTTGCTTTTATAGAAACAAGCTCCCACAAAACCACCAAGTGGTATTACATAAACCATGTGCTACCAAACCCTATTGACCCACATTTAATATTGGGTACTTTATTTACTTTATTTCCTCAATATTAAATAATTACATCAATTAATATCACAATGTTACAATACAACTCAAAGAATATTCCAATGGAATCCCTACATGTTGCACGCCCATCTAGGTGCAACATTTACATAATAAAAAAAATAATACAATAATAAACAGTATTATGCAAGGTGTATGACACCATTTTCTCAACAATTTTTTATTTCAATCTTGAAATAGAATATATGGATGCAAAGATAACAATTTTACATTACAAGTTTGAGGAAGAAATCTATATCAAACATATATTTTCTGAAGTGGAAAAAAAAGATAGTTTAGTGTACATGATGTAGGGGCATTCTAGGGTACTCGGTGAATCTGCATGAAAGTGTGTTGTTTTGGTTCTGTGGTACTCGGTTGCAACTTTAACCGACGGTCTTGGTTATTGAAGGAAGCTCGGTTGCTGAAGGAATTTGGTGGAACTCCTTGTGCTCGGTGATGCCTGTGTTGCTCGGTGTTGCTTGGCTTGGTCGGTTGTTTCACTGATGCTCGGTTGTTTCTCTGGTGCTCGGTAGTTCTGATTTACCGACTGGAGCTCTTGGAGATTTGGTTGGCCGACTTGGTGCATTTATTGTTGGTATCTTTTATTGTATTCTCCTATGTAGATCTAGAGGCTGACATGGGGAATTAAATGTTTGTAAGGCTGTTTGAGAGCCGACTGTTGTTGCATTTAATATTTGTTTGTAATAGGAGCCGACTTGGCTTAAGAGTTAATTATGTCATCCAGCTTGTGGCTGAAGATTAGTATTTAAGGAGTGTTTGGGTAGTTGTTTAGGGGAGATGAGAGACATTAATTTGGAAGTTAGATCTGGATCTTGCGAGATCTTGAAGATCAAATTGTTATCTGATAGTTTGTAATAACAGAGCTAGTGGTTGTTTGCTTGGAGACAAGGAGATTTTCTTGGAGGCTTGTGAGCTCAAGTTCAGATCTGCCTTAGGGTTTCCATCAGTTGTTGATTTGTTTTAGAGCTGGACTAGCTAGAGTTGGATTGGATCTTGTTGATCTTGCATAACTGTTTCTGATTGTAATTGGCCCTAACTCGGAAGGCCTTACAGTCGAACATGTTAATGAAAATTCAATTGAAAACATTGTTGTGTTGTGCAATTCTGCATTGTGGTGTTTGGCTGCTTGTGGGGACTGTCCTTAATTGGATCCTCCTTGCCTGTTCTACGTCAGTACAAGATGAAAAGTATCTTTATGGATTGGAGCAATCACTAAGGATGTGGAATTGAAAATTTTATAGGTATATTTTGGGACATCAACTTGATCAAAGAAAAGATAATTTGTTGGTGTGAAAAGGGATGTTTCCTATCTATTTTCCCCATTTGCAGTGTGGCCAAGATATAGTATCTAACTATTTCATAGTTAAGACCTTTTCAAACATGTTCACATGTTAAATTTACTTAGTGAATTAAGAATCGTTTTAGAAGATTTTAGGTGTCATGTTAACTTATCCTATCTTATCACTAGTTATCACATGACAAAGGATTACGACACTTGTCGTCATCCTAGTTAGTCCTATCTTTCAACCTTTCTTATATAAGAAAATTATTATATGCATATTTTATTGAATTTCTAGATGGCATATGCACATCATTTATCATACTTTTCGAATAAATTTTTCACTTATTATTGCATATTTATCGTGGTATTTGCAAGTGATCTTGGGATTTTGAGTCCTTGAGTGACTCTAATAAGGTAACAAAGGTTCAAATCTATAAGCCCCTTCTCAGATCTTATAGGTAATCAAACATGATCTATTACTAGGGTGCAAATCTTGGTGGATCTTGAATAGTTGAGTATGCTCTTCTCTTGCATCATATTATGACCCAAAGAACTAAAAAAAATTGATTCAAGAACTAGATTTGGGGTTTTTCTTCTTTGTGGTTTTATATTTCAAGTTTATTTTGAAGCACTTTGGGTCAAAATAGGTTTTTCCATTGAATTAAAAATGCCAAAAACCCATTATTTTCATATATAATACTTCATATTTTTTGAGGTAGAAAAAATTTCAACATTTTTCAAGCAATTATCTTAAATCTGACACCAAATAATTGTTAAAAAGACATTATCTTAAAGTTAACAGCCAAAGGACCATTAGAAGAAACTTTATTAAATTTTACGATCAAATGGTTGTCACTAGTGCCACTCCAATTTGCTTCCCTCACCATTAACTTTGAATGACCGTGTCTCAGTCATTTGAGCTCTTTTTTTTTGAGAATTTTTTTTATTTGGGGTACAGTTTCAAGTTCTTCTTAGGGTAATCACATTTTGATTATGATGCCTAATACTTTTTAGAAATTGCATATTCTCTTAACTATTATTGAACCATTCACATTGAGGTAACTAATGGGACTCCATTCTTGCTTCTAAAGTAACATTTTTTAGTGTTGCTTTTTTGAAAGTGCATGATTGTTCTTGTGATTTTCAATGGTGTGATCATGTTGATCTCATTCTATATAAAAAAATGTAGTTTAATCTTGTGACCAAATTCGTTAATCTCAATGTACTAAGATAAAGTCTACTTTGCTATTTTTGGCATCCAACATTTGTAATTACACTAATCATAAAGTACACAGATCATATATTATATTGTGGGGATATTTCATTGAGTGAATTTAGGGGGAATTATTTTTGTGGTAGCAATTGTATTTCTCTTCATTTGTGTTCTTGTTACATCATAAAGCAATCTCAATTTACTTGTTACAACTATTCTAAATGGGAATATAAAATGAACAGATTGCTAAGAGTAAAAAGATTATATAGGATAGTTCATGGGATTGATGTGAATCAAAGGATGATGAAGCTAAAGAAAACAAGTGGTTGAATAGTTGTGAAGAAGCCATTGGCTATTTGTTCTTGTATGTCTCTTCTGAGTTGTTTTACATTGAGAACTTGGATACACCTATGACTATATGTGGAACAAATTATCATATTTATTTGAGAAAATAGATTAAATTCAATTACATTTGTTGGAATGAATTACTAAGTTTTGATCTATGAAATTTGTATAACATGCAATACGTATAACCAAATTCAAGCCGCTTTGAACAAAATTGGAGTGTAAAAATGAGAAAAAATTCAAAGAAACTATCTAACACAAAATAGAACATAGAAATACAATCCAAAACAAATCTAAAGAAACCATCTAACACATAGCTAAACATGTAGCTTAAACTCATAGAGCTTTAGAAAGCCTTGAACTTTAGCACCTTCAAAGTCCAAAAAAATGTTGAAATGGGGTTTCCTTCCTAATTGTTCTTCCTTTTTGACAATTGTCCTAGAACAATGATATTTTTGAGCTTCTAGAAGACATCATATTATAATAATCCCAAAAGAGCTCTTTACATGGATGCGGGGAGAACAATCTACACTCTTAGAACACCGAGCAAGGATAGAAGATTACCTTCTTTCCATATCTAAACATAATTTTCATATTTTTTTATTTTTCATATATAAATTATTATAGTTTATTTGTAGATTGAAATAAGATAACATGAATATTTGTGAACTCAAAAATCTAATAGCGATCTGGCCAAGTAAAGGGATGTGAAAGAATATTATAAATAACTAATCACATATGGTACAAAATCTACACTTACATGAAATTACATAATTAATCTGATATGTGCAATTTAACCTCAGGTGGCCAACCTGAGGAAAAAAAATAAAAAATGATACACTTATTCAAAATAAAAGAACTACACGAAATTATAAGGGTTGATTGTGAGCCCTCTTCTCCCATTTTCTGCTGGTCAAGAATCTTTCTATTTCATTAAGTGTTCCTCAACTTTTGTCTTCCCCTCATTCTCAACCTCCTCCTCCAGCTTTTCTATTCATACAAATGCAGGTTCCCTGAAAAAATTCAATGAAACACCCATGTTATCATTTGAAAGGCCTTTGATGAATACGCTAACAGCGTATATAATCAATGATCTAAATTGCACCATGCAGAAAAGTTTACTAAGCCAACAGCTAGATTGGCAAATACTCAAAATGTAACTTCTAAAAAACTGAAAATATAACTTTGTCCCTTATTATCATTGAGCTCTGTAAGTGCAAGCCCATTTTTCAGATTGCTCCGTTTGCTATCACCAATATCCCCTGCAAGAACATTGACCCTGTTTAAAATGATGGAAACAGTTTGCATCTCTCACAATAATTTCTCTTGCTATAACCTTGGAAATGAATTTTCTCGCAGTGTGGCGATCAGCACATACACGAAGATTCTTAACAAATCTAATAGTTGTTCCAAGGGGGGTATTTGACAATCCAAATGCAATTGCCAACTTCTCACTTTGGTGGCAGGGAAATAATACTGTTTCCTCCTCTTCCACATCATTAATTGATTATCTTGAATCTGGAAAAAACCCTGCTGCCTTCATCTCCCAATCCAGTTTCTCCAACATTGTATAGACCTCCTCTGTTTGTGGGTGTGATCCATCTCATACACAAAAAGCATGTACCGTTTTATGGCCTTCAATCCAACTACATCCAGGGATCTTCTTGATTCCTCTATCTTTCATCAATCTCCTTACCATTTGAGCCTCACCCCACCTGCCCACTTCTGCATAGATGTTTGAGAGAAGAACATAAGTCGCCACATTTTTAGGGTCCAAATCAAGAATTAGTGTTGCTGTAAATACTCCTAAGCCTATGTTCATATGTGATCTGCAAGAACCAAGAAAACACATCCATACAACCACCACTGGTTTAACCGGCATTTTAATGATAAAATTTAGGGTGTCCTCAAGATAGCCAGCACGGCCAAGGAGGTCAACCATGCAAACATAATGATCAACCATGGGTGTAATGTAATAATGGTTACTCATGTGATTGAAGTATGTACAGCCCTCATTGACTAAACCTGCATGGCTGCATGCATATAGAACACAAGTAAAGCTTACAATGTCAGGATATGTTCCAGAGTGCTTCATCAATTCAAAGATTCTGAGAGCATTGTTGCAAAATCCATTTTGTGCATATCCTGCAATCATGGCATTCCATGAGACTACATTTCTATGAGGCATTTTGTCAAATACTTTACGTGCCTTGTCTATGCTACCACATTTTGCATACATGTCAACCAGGGCATTCAAAACTTTCGCATCTGACATATTTCCATTTTCAATTATGTTTTGATGAATGTCCATACCCTGTTCCAAAACTCCCATATTGGCACAGGCTGGAAGGATGCTGGCAAAGGTTGTAGAGTCTGGCTTAACACCTGCCAATTGCATTTGGGTAAAAGTTTCTAAAGCATTTTCAACCAATCCATTTTGCACATATCCTACAATCATTGCAGTCCAGGAAACCACATCTCGTTGAGGCAGTCTGTCAAACAGTTCACGTGCTTTGTCTATTCTTCCACATTTTGCATACATGTCTACTAGGGCACTTGCAACTACATCTGACAAAAATCCGTTTTCAATTATACTTCGATGGATGTCCATACCCTGTTCCAAAGCTCCAATTTGAGCAAAGGCAGGAAGGATGCTAGCAAAGGTTGAGGAGTCTGGCTTTGAAGTCGCCAATTGTATTTGCTTAAAATATTTGAAGGCCTGTTCAACATATCCATTTTGTGCATTTCCAGCAATCATAACATTCCATGAGACCACATTTTTTTGAGGCATTTTGTCAAACAGCTTATATGCCTTGTCTATGTTTCCACATTTTGCATACATGTCTACCAGGGCACTTGCAACTACAACATCTGCAAAAATCCCCCCTTCCGTTATGCTTCGATGTATATCCATACCCTGTTCCAAACATCCCACTTTGGCACAGGCTGGGAGAATAGTGGCAAAGGTTGTGGAGTCTGGCTTTACACCTGTCAACTGCATTTGTTTGAAAATTTCTAAAGCCTTGTACACAAATCCATTCTGCGCATATCCTGCAATCATGGCATTCCATGAGACCACATTTCTCCTAGGCATTTTGCTGAACACTTCACTTGCTTTTTTTGTGCTTCCACATTTTGCAAACATGTCTACCATAGCACTAGCAACTACAATATCTGACCAAAACCCCCCTTCCGTAATACTTTGATGAAATTCCATACACTGGTCCAAAGTTCCCATTTTGCCAAAGGCTGGGAGGATGCTGGCAAAGGTTGTGGAGTCTGGCTTTACACCTGCTAATTGCATTTGCTTGAAAGTTTCTAAAGCCTTCTCCAAAAATCCATTTTGTGCATATCCTACAATCATTGCAGTCCATGAGACCACATCTCTTTCAGGCATTCTGTGAAACACTCTACGTGCCTTATCTATGCATCCACATTTCACATACATATCTACCAGCGCACTTGCAACCGAAACATTTGACAGAAATCCACATTCAATTACGCATTGATGGATGTCCATGCCCTGTTCCATAGCTCCAATTTGAGCACAGGCTCG
Organism: Chamaecyparis obtusa; assembly: GCA_027943335.1. Classification (NCBI taxonomy): domain Eukaryota; kingdom Viridiplantae; phylum Streptophyta; class Pinopsida; order Cupressales; family Cupressaceae; genus Chamaecyparis; species Chamaecyparis obtusa. The sequence goes on along the minus strand of BSBK01008039.1, from coordinate 2,284,180 downwards.
GAGGACGCAGGAAAAGGTTGAAGAGTCTGGCTTTACATCCGCCAGCTGCATTTGCTTAAATGTTTCTAAGGCCTTTTCAACAAAACCATTTTGTGAATATCCCACAATCATTGCAGTCCATGAAACCATATTTCTTTGAGGCATTTTGTCAAACAGTTCACGTGCTTTGTCCATGCTTCCACATTTTGCATACATGTCCACCAGGGCACTTGCAACTACAACATCGGACGAAAATCCTGCCTCCTTTATACTCTGATGGATGTCCATACCATGTTCCAAAGCTCCTATTTTAGCACAGGCTGGAACTATGCTAGCAAAGGTGAACTGATCGGGTTGGAAACCTGTTCGTTGCATTTGATGAAACAGTGTGAGTGACTCGTGAGGAAAACCATGTCTCTGGTATGCTGCAATAATCATATTCCATGAGACTGTGTCTCGTTCTTTCATGTGGTCAAACACTTTACGAGCATCCATCAAACTTCCGCACTTGACATACATGTTAATAATCAGCTTGCTCTGAAAATTTGTACATGTAGCAAATGCGAATCCCCGGGAAGCCATGAAATAATGGTCTTCTTTCCCTTGTAAAACCGCGTTTTTGAGGATGCAGGTCTGAAGTAATTGAATATATGTAGTGGATGGCAGCGGCAATTTACGATTGTAATTGGAGCGTAGAAAATGTGCAGATTTATACAGTGACATTGACAATGGTAGACCATCATTGCAGGACAAACGTCTCGAGTGAGGCGTATAGTGCATCAATCATTCCTCTACACTGAGCCTTCCTGTTGCAGGGTTTTAATGTCAAATTTATGTTGTATTTAATAACTAATTTGGATATTTTATTAAAATTCTTGACATTCTTAACATATTTTTTAATTTACAGTTCATGTGAGTTTACATGGTATAGTAGCAATACTTCATTTTGATTATAGTTTGGTTTCTCTATTATGGTTTATTTGATTGGAAAGGACTACCAAACAAGATTTATGATGTCGAAGTCCCTCCTTTTTGTTAGGATGGGAGATTTGTTCTACCTTTAAAGTATTATAAAGTATTATAGGATGTTATTTATTTTTTGTCAAGTTGTTCAAATTTGTCATGCTAGTCCTCTCAATTTGATTTGGGCTCTTTTGCTTTTCACATAATCTAAAATGGTTTTGTGCTACATTGACCTAAGTTGATAGCAACCAAATTGAAATTGCACTATAGGTGGGTACAAGGAGGAGAGGATTTTTAGACATGTTACAATTTCTTGAATGCATTATTAACATCTATTTTACATTGAATTTGTGGTTGTTTATTTGGTCACACAATTCTGATATACCAATTTATTATTGTGTCAAATTCTTGCATTTGAAAGATTATGGCCAAAATATGAAAATGAAGTATGATTGGTTGGCATAACCCACTTGTCTAGTCTTACTATTTACATTGATTTATGAAGTTAGAAAATAATAATAATTGAAATGATAATGATTAAGTTAGAAAATAGTGATAATATATGGAAAAAATTGATATCAAAATAAAAAATAGATGAGAAAATCTAATATATAATACCCTATACTACTTAGAAAAATAATTTCTTTAAAACCAATGGACTTGCATAATAATACTTTCACATTTATACATGATGTTGTTTGCAAATGTTATTTCTACTCTAATAAAAAATGAATCCTCATATCCATTGAGGATTTGTAGGTATTATGCTTTTATGTTGACAAAGAATCTAATTTTAAATAACATTAACAATAAGATTTCTTCCATTTTGGGATGTAACATTGCAACCCTTCATTCTTCTTATTTGGGTCTTCCTCTAGGCACAAAACCTTCTGATTCTTTCTAGAATTCCTCAATTGACAGGTTTAACGGGAAATTAGCTGGATGAAAAGGTTCTTTGTTGAGCCAAGTTGGAAAAGTTCAACTTCTGAAATCAACTCTGTAAAATTTACCAGTCTATGCTATGAGCCTCTTTAGAATCCCATCAAAATTTGTTGAGACTATTGAAAAAATTCAAAAGAGGTTTCTTTGGTTTGGGGTGGAAGAAAAAAATCAGCTGCCCTTGGTGGCCTAGGATAATGTTTGCAAGCCTAGGAAGTATGGAGGCCTTGGGATTAGGCCAATAAGAATGGTCAATAAAGCGTTGCGGGCAAAATAAATCTGGCGTCTCTATGGGGAGGACAAGGAATGGAATTTGATATTGAGGAGTAAATACCTTTATGTTGTCCCTACTTTAGAGGACTTTTTCTTGACTCCTCTATCCATTAATGGTTCCCACTATGGAACAGTATCCAGAAGGCTAAATATTTTTCTTCAAAGGGTAGGAGATCGAAATTGGGTGATGGTAGTAAAATTAAATTTTGGGATGATTGCTAGTTGTTGGAAAAACCTTTGGCTTATTTTCCAGCTTTCAACCATTTAGTGGACATCTGCAAAACCTCTTATGGGATCATGGTTAGCGACTATTGGAGGAATAAATCTTGGTTTAACCTTGCGAAGATGGATCCTAATCTTGGACCTATCAATGTGGCTCTTCAGGCTTGGTTTGTTAGGACCGGCTCTATTGACTCTCTTGTTTGGACCCATAATCCCAATGGAAGGTACTATATTTCTTTTACTTTATCTATTTTATATAAGGATTATGATCGACCCTTCTAGGCCAGATCGTAGATGAAATCCCTCATCCCTAAGATCAATATTTTCTATTGTCTTTTTAATGAAAAATAAGGTCCTTACTACTGACAATTTGTGTAAAAGAGGCCTTTGTCTTCCTATTAGATGCTACCTCTATCATAGAGATGATGATTTTGTCTCCCATCTTCTTCTTCACTATTCCTATTCCTTTGAAGTTTGGATTAATCTCTTCCAAAGATGGGATATCCATTGGACTCTTCCTAGTTCTTTGCAGGATTTTTTTCTACAATAGAATTGTCCAATTTCTCACAAGGCTGTCAAGATTCTATGGTCTTTAGCAACTCCCCATATGATATGGAATATTTGGAAGGAACACAACAATAGGATATTCAAAGATAATCCTTCAACTTCTCATGTGGTTGGAGAAAAAAAAATTAGAGCTTTGAATGAGAGTTTATTGCAAGCTATCAAGGTTTCTCCTTTGCTAGTCTCTTTTGATGAATATTTCAAGCTGATTAAAAATGGGAACATTGCCAATTTGAAAAGTGAAAAGGAGAAGAAGATGGAAGGCCTTATTTGGACTTCTCCCCCCTCAAGGTTGGGTCAAAGTTAACTTTGACAAACCTCCTAAAGGGAATATTGGCCCTTCTGGATGTGGTGGTAATTTTAGGAATGAGTATGGTAACTGCATCAGGGCTATAGCCTCTTCATTGGGTCTTCAATCAAATCATGTGGCTGAAGCTATGGATGCCCTTCACACTCTGTCTTTGGCTAAAGACCTTTTTTGTAATAAAGTCTGGCTAGAAGGTGACTCAAACAATATTATTAAATGTATAAAAGGTGAACATAAAGCTTCTTAGTCTATAGAACATATAATTGAGGAAATTAAAAGCATAATTCAAAGTTTTGATAAATGTTATTTATCACATGCCTACCAAGAAACCAATAATGTGGTTGATGGATTGGCTAATCATGGTGTCCAAATTAATGAAATCATTAAATGGAAAGGTGAAAAGGGAGTTAATGAGGAAATATTAAACCTCATTAGATATGACAAGACAAACAAGTGCCACGTAGTGGCTAGTACTTGCCGGATTTAGTTTTAAGTTTGGTTGTAGATTAAGTTTAATTTTTTTTATTATATTTATTATAAATAGTATATATAATTATATTAATAGTTATTTGATAAAAATGACATAGTCATGAAGATATTTTGTAAAAGAATGAAAAAATCATTAGGAAATAAGTGTGAAAATCATATCAAATGCATAAGTTTAGTCTTGTAGAAGAGGTAAGAATCACAAAATAAACATATTCATTGGAAAGATATTTATGCTATGAGAAAATAATAAATGTAAAGCTGAACTTATATTAAAAAGCTTGCATTTGTCTAAAAATATTTTTTTTAATTTCTTGATTAAGTGGTGAAACCTAATATTCAATCTCAGAAAAGGAAGACATGACTCAATAGCGCCCTTGAAAGAATAATGGATTTTACCTATATTTTGTAGAAGCGGTATTTGAAAACATAATCTTCAAGAGGCTTCCACACAGATGGCTCAACCCGGATAATATTGAATAATATTCTTAGGACTACTTAATCAAAATTGGTGATACCATCATAATGACCATGGAGGTCGATCAACGTAGTGAAAAAACCCTAATTTATGCACAGACCAAATAAATTGCGATCAATGAAATCTAGAAGTCATTGATGCCCGCTCAATAGCAACATTAAAACTATTCTAATTCTTGTCTATAACTCAATAGTAACATTAAAAATATTCTAATTCTAACCTATTCATAATTCATTCTCTTTACCTGCACTATTATTTTAACCAGTCATGCAGTTAGCTGGAATTTTTCAATCCCTTTCAATCTTTACATGCAGTTGGGGAAAGTTGTGATATTATGTTTTGGCTTGATAAATTGAATCTGGAGAAGATGTTTATATTGCTTTTGTTGGTACTTTTTAGGTATAAATTCACAGGGCTCAGTTAGCCCTCTTGATTCTTCAGCAAAATCAGGTCAGACAAGCTCGTTGAGCAAGTTCTCCAATGATCCCTCAAATATTGAATTAAGACAGACAGTGTAATCCTTTCTCCTCTTCTCCTTGATTCTGACAAGTTTAATAGGGCCAAAACATCTTGTCCAAGGTAAAAGAAAGCATAGAAATTTCTATTGTTACATAAATGACTAGGGATTAGGATGAAGTGTGGATGCTAATCAGTCAAACTTTAGTAGGTTTTACTACAGTAAACCAAAGGCATCCATTTAGGGCTTGGAGGCATGTATCTATTGGCTTATGTCTTCTTCAAGCAACAACAGATGTATTCCCCCAAAAAGAGGCAACATGATTCATGCAAAGAGGTCTACAAAACAATAGCCAAAGATAGTCAGGACAGCATACTGAGCTCTCTGGCAATCATTACAATAAGTGTCTGAGAGTTTTGAATCCAAGGATCCTAATAAGCGTGTGGTAGTATTTAGGCTCCGAGCCTCACTATCACAAAGGCTTCTAGATTAAATTTCTTTGTTTCTTGGTTATTTTCCATGTTTCAGTAGAGGGAATCATTTAGAACTTAGACGTGGAGCTTACGGGATCAAAAAAATGGGTTCAATCAAGTAACATTATATACAGGGATCTTGGACCATTTGCATCCGCAAAATGGTAGCAGGGAAGGCATTTTTAGAGCAACCATGGCAGGTAATGAAGTTGGTTCTCAATGCACTTCTACATTTTCTCAACCATTTCGTGCATATCCACCAATCATTGCAATCCAGGAAACAATGTTTCATGTGGGCATGCACTCGAACATTTTATATGCATCTTCCATGCTCCCACAGTTTATATACATGGTAAGGAGGGTACTGCCTACACTCACATCAATCTCAAATCCTATTTTAATGGCACAGGCATGGATAGGGAGAGCTTCTTCGGGTATGTTGGATCACATCATTGTTGAATAAGGCAGTTTTAGGACACCACTAACCCACATTGCTGCAGTGTATGTCGTAGATCCACAGACACTCAGCATGACCCCTTATGATGTGAATCACATGAAGGAGATTGAGCACGCATTGTATCGTCTGCTTTAGGGCTAAATCTGACATCTGAAGGGCAAAGATTGGTAGTTCCTATCCTAGAATCATCGAAAGAACATATTCAGGCAATGTTAAAGCTTATTACAAAGTCAGCTGAGGATGTCAAACACAGCATAAGAAGAGACAAAAATTAGTTGTAGTAAGATATCCAGAGAACTCAAATATAGAGGGTCATCTAAAAATGGCTTGACATAGCAATAAATTCAAATCATAAAATATAATAATTTATTACAAAAATTTAACCAAAGAAGAAACTGTTCAAGAAATAGATTTCAAACTCAGAGAGCAAAAATTTAAGAGGGGCCAAAAAAAATCATTTGGCATACCTGATTAATCGAAATGTGATGAGGACCACAAGCCATAAAAAAGAAACATTGGATTAAATAAAGAAAATACAGATAAAATGGCAACAATACATAGAATATGGGAAAATGGCTGAACAAGTGTGCAACAGAGCTAGCAGCAGTTGCCGAAAAAAAATGAATTGGTTGCCCATAATAAGGAATACAATAATATAGGGTTCACAAAATACTATATTTTACAATGCCATTTTCATAAATCCGCGTATAAGAGCTCAAATGCAATCACCCAATGAAATGCTAAATAAATAATTTGTAGATATTATAAAGCTAAAAATTTTGCATCTATATACACAAAAATCTAAAATTAATAGTGAAATGTAAAATAGAATTTATTTTCATTGGTGTAGAAGAGTTCATTTAATCACTTGTTAACATCAAAAACTCAAAAAGTGATACAATAGTACTTAGCCTACCGGCAAGTACTAATAACAAAGTTGGTGTGATTGTAAGTAATGATGGAAAAGAAATATAGCTCTCTCAATCATAGAAATAGATTGTGTAATCATCCAGAGGGATGGAAAATAATAAATAGGTATAATGTTACGTATGTATTATGGGTTATATGTAACATTTGGCTCTCAGTTTCTAATAACGATAAGTGCTTTCTAAGCTTGGCTTCTGCAACTTTCACCATGGGAGACAAATTAAAGAGAGAAGACTTGTTACCTATGAGTGGAAGAAGGAAGACACGGTGTGTAGAAAACTTAGGAAAGGTGGGGTTATGTCCTATTTGGAGAAGTTGCATGGGTTCGATAAGGACATCACTAAAAGATTCAAAGAGGGATGGAATAATAGCATGGGTATCCTTTGTGGTAAGAAAATTAATCTAACTACAAATGTCATTACAAAAATCATGGGTCTTTTTCTTACTGGTATGAATTTTTTCAAAGAAAGGAAGGTCTCAAATAGGGCTACTAAGGTTTTTCCTAAAACTGATGAGGAAAGGGAGTTTTTAGTTAAGATTCACTCTATTTTCTATGATGTCGAGAAAATCAAACCCATTTTGGGGAAGGTCCTTAAGGTTATTATAGAGTATTTTACAGTGGATGGACACTTCACTAGAGTCCATAGTTACCACTTTGTGTTCTTAAATCATTTTAGGCACAAAGTTCTGGTGTCCTTTCCATTTTTTCTTCTTAGTTCTTTAAATAATTGTGTTAAAGGGAATTGAAAAGACCATAACAAGTTGGTTCTCCATGATGGGCTCATATATCTCATTTATGAGTATTACAAAGATAAAGTCCCTAAGGCTATGTAGAAAACCATTGAGACTAAGGAGGAAAAAGGAAAATAAAAGATGATTGAGTCAAAGGAGGGCAGCTCCAAACTACACTCTTCGTCCTTTGTTAAAAAACATAAAAGTGATCTGAAATCTCCGGCTAAGAGATTTGATGAAGAGAAAGGCATGTAAATAGAGGATGATGAAGAAGAAGATATCCCTGATGATATCTCCCCTATTGCTAAGGAGCCAAAAAAAGACAATTTTGAAGAGGAGGGTGGAAAAATAGAGGATGAGGACAATGATATGAAGACTCCCTCTACTAGTAGGAAGAGTGCTAAAAGGTATAAGAAAGGGGAGGGAATGGATACTGAGAAGTTCAAGGAAGAAGGTGATAGCCCTAACCCTAATGAGGAGATCTCTTCCCTTCCTAATGAAAGAGGAAATCGTGCCTATTGACATTGTTGAATGAAATTCCAAGGAGGTGCAAGAGCTAAATAAAGTTATTTCTCAGCCTATGGATGAAAGTAAAAGCAAAGAGAAAATAGACCCTAGGAAAGTGTTGGTTCTTGTAGATTATGAGGATTTAGTTGACCACAATATGACGATATCCCCTTCTGAGTTGTTGAATCCTGATATGGGTTCAAAATATGAGCCACTTGAGGAGGAGGATAAAGGTGTTAAGGAGGCTTTTATTCATCTGAATCTAGAGGACTTTAATGATATAAGGGAATATACCAAAGGTATTTTATAGACTACCAAGGCTAGGTTTGTTTACTCTTTTTATATGGACAAATGAACCTTCTAAGGCCCCTCAATAAGCACCCTCTAAGGCCTTCACAGAATCTGAACCAAGAACAACTTCCACAACAAGGTAGAAAACTCCAAAATAGGAAGCAGAAAAGTCCACCTCCTCCTTAGTGCAAGAAGCCCCTAAGAATAGAACAAAAGGAGTACTTAACAGAGCCCCAATCTTAACAGGACCATCTCCCTTGACAAAGACTCCATCCTTAACAACACAACCAACAACCTTCCCTTTACTAGAAAACTTATCAAGATAGCAATGCAATAAAACTTTGAAATCATTACAATCAAAGGGAATCCCAAAGGGCTAAGCCCTAGCATAGTATTCAACAAAACATCCTTGTCAAAACAAAAGAGATCACAACACACTACTAGAATAGTAAAAAGATGACCAATCACCACATACAACACAACAAGAGCACCAAAGAAGAGAAGGCACCCCAAACATCCCCAACTGTCATTCAAGAAATAGGAATAACGAAGGGAAGTCCTCCTTAGAGACCCTATCGAAGAAACAACACCAGACCCAATCTCCAAATGCACCCACAAAAGTGTGCTAGGATCTGCAAAAATAGGGCCAACAAAACCACCAAGATGCCAAACATGGGAATCCTTGGACCAAACATGGACAAGGCACCCAATGTTGAAGGGAACACATCTCTTAATATACCCCAAGCCTAACCAACCAAGGATAGAGGCAAAGAAGGGGCAAAAGAGGTTGGAAAAATACACGTGCAATAGTTGGTAAAAGGCCTTCTAATTTATAGATTTTTTTTCATGTTGCTCCTCCAAGTTATGTGAAATAATTTGATGCCCTCTCTTGTCAATTCCTTTGTTCTGGTAATTTTATGTCTTCCAAATGTAGCTTGGTTAGATGGGATTCAATTTCTAGACTAAAGTAAGAGGGTGGTTTGGCTCTTCAGTTGTTTGGCTTGATTGGTCAAGTTTTAGCTACCTAGCTATATTGGAGATGGTGGACTTGTTAGGATCAATATTGGGCTAGAATGATTACTCACAAGTACCTCAAGGGAGTGGATAGTTTGGATGTGCCTCGATGTGATCTAGTGGGGATATTCTCTATGATTTGAAACACTCTCAAAAAAGGGGTGAAGCTTATTAAGGAAGGCCTATTCTAGATTTGTAATAGTGGTTCAGATGCTCACTTTTGGGATGATTCTTGGGATGGTCATCCTCCGATTATTTCTCATCTTGGGATTGGCAAGAAGAAAGTTGAGTTTTGATTTGGAACTCTTGCACTCTATATGTTATTCTTCTCCATGTGTGAGATGTCCAATCAATTTTGGTAGCATGGTCTTCTAAGAAACTACTTCCACATCAAATTATTGAGTAAATGAGAAGCTATGTTGGAAATACAATTCAAGAAACAAAATTCACTTTATTTTTCTCTCTATTATAGCATAAGATGCACAATCAAGATAGAATCCTGAAATTGGTACTTACCAAGTATAAGGATGATATCACTTTTAGAGTCATTGTTTACAAATGTGTAATAGAAGATGTTGTACCATAAACTTGATGGATACTTGAATTGGGGTATGAAGTATGAGAAGAACATGTAGAAAAACTTGTAAAAGTCCTTTTAGAGAGTTTTGTAGATGCCTCTTAGAAGAGGTTTGGTACATCAAAGCAAAAGTCCAAAGAAATCTAGAAATAACAAGATTTCAAAGGAAATTAATAAGAAATTTTAGAAAACTCTGAAGGAAATTGAGGCAAAAGGAGGTATGACAAAGGAAGAACTTGCAGGACTTAGAAGGATTACTTAGAGTACGGGCAATAGTTCATTTGGAACCCTAGAAAAAAGTAGTTGAACTCTAGTAGAAATAGAAATTTTGTCTGGTAAGAGGAAGAAAGGTCTTCATGTTCCCACTCCATCCAAGAAGGTGAAAGAGATAAAACCACTAAGGATACCAAAAGTTAAGGAGACTTGGATTAGGCTAAGAAACATAGGAAACACCTCCTAAATAGGTTTAGGCTGAAAGTTTAGGAAAGATTGGAAGGGTTTAGGAATGTCTAGAAGATTCTAGGGTTTTGAGGCTTTAAATAAATATTTCATTTATTTAGGGAATGTGACTTTATTTATCAATTAATGATTAATAAATAGGAGGAAAATCACTCAAATTTGATTTAAATGATTTGGGGAGGGATTATTTAATTAAATGTGTCTAATTTAAAATAGGAGGATTTAATGGCATAAAAATAAATTAATTAATCAATAAATGATGATGTCATCAAGGGTTTTTAGAAAATAAAAATACTTTTATTTTCTAAAGGATTTTTAGGTGTCTACATTTTGCCCCTCTTTGATGTGATGCCGCAAGTGGTGTGGTGTCAAAGACAAGAAAATAAGATGCCCCATGCTAGAATTAGAAGAATAAGGAGTTGTGCCCCCTCGAGAAAATAACGCAAAAAGGAAACTTTGTGGAATTTTCTCGAAAAGGACACAGAAAGGAAGGGAAAAAGGATGAAGGAAGAAGGGAGGAGAAAAAACCAAACTTTTAAGAGAAAAGATGGAGGAATGCAATATGAGGCAAAATGCAAGATGCAGGATGCAGCTACATGAAAGATGCAAGATGCAAGATTAATCTATATGATGCAGGATGAGGGGGATTTGGGGAGCTCCAAGTATAAATGTGGAGACCACAACCTAGTTTGATATAGAAACATTAGAGACCTTCCAAGGATATCAGGATCACAAGGCCTTGTCACCAGCCTTGCATAGGACTGACGCAAAAAAGACACGCAAGGTTGCCCCTGTATGCACCCTAAAATGGTCGCCTAGACTTTGGGCCCCATTTATTTTATTTATCAATCCTGAATCATTTTTATGAATAATCAATATTTTCAACAATATCAATCTCTTGATCAAGTCTTAATTTCGATCATATATTGGATTTTTATCTATGGGCTAACCATTTATCCTAAGTCTTTATTTAATTAAAAGGAATATTTCCTCCCCTTTTGATTAAATAAAAAGCCCCACTTTTCCTCTTATCCTAAGTTGCACAAATAAAGCATTATTCCTATTTCACAAAAAGGAAAAAAATATTTTTTGTCTCACATGAGGCTCAAAAGTCAACACTTCACTCTCATTGGAGGATACTTGTGCACATGGATTGCTCCTCTTTCAAGCTCCACCGCCGATTAAGACTTTTTGCCTCTTAATCTCAATGGTCCATTTCTTTGCATTTCTTATAAAAGGAGAGCTCTCTCCTCCATTTGCATATCCACTTGTTTTATGCTAATGTTATGCTGCAGGTTTTCTAGGTCATTTGGAGCTTTCTTTGAAGACACTTTTGCATCCAAGCTTTGAAGATCTTTGTTGCATTCCATCTAGTTCATATTTGCTTTCATAGTTGCATGATAATGGCATTCTTAGTGTAGATTTCTTTTTATGCAATAGATTTAACTCACATAGTCTAAATAGGAGGCATTGTAACACTTGTTATTTCCTTTCATAGATTAGTTGCATTGTACTTTCCTTTCATAGCTTAGATTGCATTCTCATTTAGATTTGCATTGCTTTGCATATTTGATTCTTGGAGATATTGGCATTGTTGCCCTTGTCTTCACTTGAATCTCTCATTGTATGGTTGACTAGCAAGGTCACAAGTTTGTAGCTCTAACTGAGAGCAAATTTATCATAGTCCTTTGCAACTCCATGCATAGAGATCTATGAGCCGCTTTGTGAGGCCTCATTCTTGAGCAACCTTGCATGTAATGGTTCATAGAAGTACACCATTTTAGTGTGTACATTTCTGGTGCCCACCGTGGGGCAGAGTAGATTAGCTTTGTCCCTTTAATTCTGCATTTTCCGTCAAAATTTTCATCAATTTTCAGCTTAGTTTTCATTCTCTAGTTTTCTGTCTCAGAGTATCGCGTGATACTTCTCAGAAATATCACACGATATACCTTTGTATAGCGGTGCGACACTTCGCGCGAAAGAAGAATCGCCCGCCAGTACTAAGAAATATCGCTTGTCATCGAGCGAAGTATCGCCTGCCCATAGTGAGAAGTATCGCCCAAACTGAGGTATATCTCGCGACTATAGGAAACTGTGTCGCGCGATACTGGTGAAGTCTAAGAAATATCGCCTGGTCTGACAGAGACTTGCATTTCCAGTTTTCTCATCCGAATTTGATCTTTTTTAGTTTGTTGTTTTGTTTTGCTGTGTTTAGATAGGTCTAACTTGCATCTTTTAGCTTAAATCTAGCAGTTTATTGCATGTTTACATTTGGATTTTGATTTTGCTAACCTTGTGGGTCTAACAAGTTGTGTTTGTAGGTGCTCTCATTTGCTTGAAAATTGCTAAAAACACATGTCAAATAGGGCTACTAACAATTTTTGCAGGGCTGCCCAAGCATAAAAACAAAAAAAAAAAGTTTCTTGCTTGTTTATTTGCTTTCTTTTCAAGTGTGGCATTCACTAATTGTATTAGGAATCTTAATACCTTATGAAAGGGATCTTGAGGTGGTAGGAGAAGTATGCTCTTCACCTTTAGGTGAACCAAAAAATCTTGACCCATCTTAAGGTTTTGGAAGCAAGGGAGTAATTGAACCTCTTTGCTTGGTGTGTTTGGGAGAGATTCTTGAGATAGGGGAGTATGCTCTTCACCCTTGTGGTGAACCAAAAACCTTGAACCTCAAGAGTTGATCTATTCTTTGTTTAGTTTAGGATCCTTTAGTGGGCCTGCTCTTGAGCAATCAAGAGGAACGACTCAAGTGGGGACAACCTTGTCATCATTTTCCTTGGTGGCAAGTGATTCCAACTCACTATAATCTCAAGGCTATCAAGGACACCAAAAACCTTGGTAGACATAACACTTGTCTTCGTTTGATGTGAGTAGCTCATGAGATTGCGACCATGGGGAAAATATTGAACAAGAATGCTTAAGGTACTCTTGAGGCCGCAAGGTCCTAGTCTTTTATGAGGAGCAAGAGGGGTGTTGTGAACGGAAATCCTTATTAAGAACCATTAGATAGAAGCCACCTTATTTTAGCCGCTTATCTTCTTAGTGCAAGGATTGATCCAAGTGGTTTACCCGGATCACCTTAAGATACTCACCATATGTGTCCCTTTGGTTGTGTCATTTGACATTTCCACGACAAAGCCAACATCTCTTGTGGGTAACCACTTGGTGTTAGGCGAGAGGGCATCAAGTTGTGGGCTAAGTTGGTAAGTATTGAGCCTTGACTTTTTAGGATAGATTTTCTTGAATTGTCTTCAGTTGTGTGATACCAGTGCAAATGTTCTTACATATAAACAATCGGTAGCATTCATAGGGTGTTGTTTCAATTCTGATATCACAAGTGTTTGTCTTGGCAAGGTTGCTTTTGCCCTTGTTTCAAGTGTTTGAGACCATGTTTTGATCCTTTACTGTTTGCAAACCTGCCAAAATTTTGCTGATATTATGACTGAAATCGAGAACATCAACCCTCAGACTGAAAATTTTGACCAAACAGACCCAAAAACACAAATTTTACACAATTCTAGTCAAGAGTTAAACAAATCTGCAATAGTATCACACACTGTAAAGTGAATTATCACGTGATACTTTGCGCCTGCTAGAAATATCGCCTGCTTTGAAGAGAAATATCGCGCGATAGTTTGCCCCTGACGGACTATCACCCGACCTGCCTGGAGTATATCGCCCGCCAGTACTAAGAAGTATCACCTGGCATCGTACGAAGTATCACGCGGTTATAGGTATATCACCCCAGTAGCCTGGAGTATATCGCCTGGTTAATTTCTATCGTGCTTAAATTTTGGTTAGTTTCAGTTGCTGTTAATCAGGCTAGGTCTTAGAGTAGGCTTCTCACCCTGACGTTTAAGGCCTGTCTTGACTCTAAATTTCTAGTTTTAGTCCTCCGGGATAGCATCATTTGATTTACAAAATCACTTTGAAATAATTGCCAAGTTAGAAGGTCATTCTTGGTGCCAAGGTTCATCTCTAAGATTGTTAGCTACATTCTTGGAAAATTTTAGTACTCTTATTGTCCAAATCATTTAAATCTCAATTTCAATTATCTTTTGGCCTAGTCCAACCTCCTGATTCAAAAGTGCAAGGGTAGTCACCCTTTGATTTGAAGCACCTCTTTGACAGTGTTGGTAAAGCCCCTTTTTCTTTTCATTTCATTTTTTTTTTTTTGGACAATAGAGGACTTTGATTATCCTAGTTTGGCGTTGACACTTTGAGAGGTCACCTTTTCATTGAGAGTATCTTTCTTTCATGTCAGTTACGACAAGGTACCAAGTCAATCAAGGGAAGCGACCCCCTGTTGCCTTTAGCCAGTTACCACCTGTCAAGACTCGTCGACAACCTAAGGGAAAAGGTCCCCTTTTTTATCAATCTCCTAAGAGTGAATCTGAGGTTTGTTTTAATCCGGGAGCTAATCTTAGTAAAGTGAGCACCTCTTTTATACCACTTTCATCAAGCATGGACATGAGTTACACTTTTACTCGACAACAAAGAGAAGCCATGAATCAAACTCTCGAGGATATCTTCCAACGACATAGAAGAGAGTATGGCGGTTCTTCTCATGCTAGTCCACCCGGGTCACCTCCCAACAATGCAAGGTATTTTGATGCTCACCAACGAGCTAAAAGACATCATAAGCAAACTCACTCAGATTCAGGGTCACAACACGAAGACCAGAACAATGAATCTAGTGATCACCACATCAACGCAGGCAATAAGGCATTCGAGACAAACCTCCCCTCTTAAAGACACCTCTCAATATGCAAATACAAGATTGAGAAGCATTAAGAGAGAGAAGCAAGCCTACTTAGATGAACAGGCTGCTAAAAAGGAAAAATTTAGACAACTAGAGGAAGAGGAACGTGCATTGTTGGATATACAAAAAAGAGTCACCCAAGAAGAAGAAGATAGACTCTATGCACAACAACTCCAAAGCTGATTTAACGGGAGGGGAGCCAATAGTGGGACCAACTCACCCCCCTCTACCCCTTCCCCAAGCCCTAGAAGAAGATCAAGGACACCCTCATGATCCCCAAGTCCTAGAGGAAGAAGGGCTTCAAGATATGACCATCATAGGAGACAGTCGTCTCATAGACATTCAAAGCAACCCTCCCAATGAGCACATCATGGCTCACAACATGGAGGAAGTTATGCTAAATTTGATCATATGGATTTCATGACTATGCAACAAGAACCATCCTTTCAAGCCTATGTGGAGCAATATGTGGAACAAAACAAAGATCAATTCTTGGAAAGTCTTATTAACAAAGGTGCTAAAGTTCCATATAATTTTGATGTTCACCAAAAGATCAAGAAATAGAGCCCTTCGACCGATGAGGTGATCTTACAAATGCAAAAGGATATAGACAGGATGAAGGCTCCCAAGAGCACGTTTCATTTAGACTCCATATGTCCTAACCCCATTGACAAAAGTGTGGTGATGGTAGAATTTCCTAAGAAAGTTGAGTTCCCAACATATGACAAATATGATGGCACTGGTGACCCTCACGACCATGTTCGACAGTTCTACATAATGAGCTTTTCCTTTCACCATGAAGACTCCTACTTGATGAGATTATTTCCAAGGAGCTTAAAAGGTCAAGCCATGGAATGGTTCACCAACCTTTCCCCTCCAGTAAAAACATTTAAAGAACTTGTCCAAAGGTTTGTTCAGCATTTTGCTTACAACTTATCGAGGTCAGTCGCAATGCTTGATTTGTGCAAACTCAAGCAAAATCAAGGGGAATCTTTTGTCACATTTTTACAATGATGGAGGTGATTGTGTTCAAAATACCCAAGGACAATTCCTGAAGAGGAGAGAATTGATATCATTATGAGCAATCTGATACCAGAACTAAGATATGAAGTCAAGAAAATACCATTTAATTCGTTTGATACTATGGTAGAGGTGGCATGTCGCATTGAGGATGTTTTGAAAGAACAAGGAATTTTGGCTAAATCAACAAATAACAACAATAGCCAAAATAACAATACTAATGGTAACAAGGACAAAAAGAACTCCTATTGGAACAAAAACAAGCAAGTGGTCAATGACGGAGTTGTTGACTCATCTCAAGTCAAAAATGAAGGAGTTCTTAACCTCTCTCATGCAGTTCAAGCTATGAAGCTGCAAACATCTTCAACACAACAAGACAAACCTAAGTATCAAAGGAGATCTAAAACGGAGAAAAGACAATTTACCAAATTGGGAGAATCTTATGCAGATGTTTTTAAGACATTAGTTGCTCATAATTTGGCACACCCACAAGATCCTACAAAACATCGTATACCGGACCCTTTGCTTCATTGGTGGGATGCTAAGGCTTTTTGCGTTTTCCATAATGGGATTGGACATGACATAGAAAATTGTTTTAAACTCAAGCATCTTGTCCAAGACCTTATTGAGAAAGGACAATTACAAGTGGATGGGTTAACCACTAATGCAGATCATAAAGCCTTTAAAGAGCCCTTGCCTAAATATGAGAAAGGAGAGAATTCTAACAATAAGAATGGCAAGGTGGCTATCAACTACACCTACACCAATGCGGAGAATGTTATTAACATGCTTGAAGTTGTGGATGATAGTGTCAACATGGTGAGAGGGAAGGATCCTTATGGACATAATGTGGACTCAACTCCTATGACTGATGAAAGACCCACTGTGGTGATAAGAGGTCCTCACTCGCAAAGAACTCCCCAGTCCCTCAATGCAGTCACTAGGGGGCAGGCCCAAGTGCCCATTATCATTAGAGGTCCTAGCACTAGCAAGTCTAAGCAGCCCGTGTCCAAAGGTGCTCCTCCCAAATCTGCCGTTGGTCCTGATTCCAATTATAATCTTATTGACCAGCTACAACGTACACCCGTGTAGATATCCATTTTTGAGCTTTTAGAATTGTCTCCTAAGCACAAGCGTGTCCTTGAGGATGCTTTGCGAGCAGCCAACATCCCTAACAACTTAGATATTGATCAATTCCAGAACATGATCAACCATTTGGCTAGCCCTCATTACCTCACCTTCTCCGAAGAAGACGAAAAATCCATCAGTCACCCACATAACTTGGCCTTACACATCGAAGTCATGATTCATAAAACCCGTGTTAGGCGTGTACTGATAGATGGGGGTGCGGGGCTCAATATTTGTACCCTGAGTTTGTTGCTGGCTCTAGGATATTCCGAGAATGTCATTGACACAAGAAAAAGGATCACAATCAAAGCATATGACGAAGCAGAAAGAAGTTCTAAGGGATTGGCTATTTTGCCTATCCGCATTGGTCCAGTAGAAAAAGATATTTTATTTCAAATTATTGATGTTAGACCTTTAGCCTACAACATTTTGCTAGGTAGGCCATGGATTCACGAAATGCAAGCAGTCCCATCAACATATCACCAGTGTGTTAAGTTTCCCCATAACGGTGTAGAAATTTGCATCCCTGGAGACAGTGCTTTATCAGTTAATAACATTTTTGTGGGATCACATGTACCTTTGAATAAGGAAGCTGACAGTCCTAGTAGTTCACTTGAACAATGCAAGTAGCAGTTCAAGACCATAGATCTTGGGATGGGAGATTATAAAATTGATTCTTTTACAAACATGCCAATCTCTCCTAGGTCTTATGGGAGACCATCACCAAGTGTGAAGCCTTCGTCATCAGCAATGACATTATTTGGGAAATTTGTTGAGTCTTCGGTCCCCATTCAAGAAGAGAAAGAGGAAGTTGCTGTAAGCGACTGGATCTATCACGAGGAGAAATACAAAAATAACGAGAATTTTTCTCCTTCACCTGAAGCTTATGGGAGAGGGTATACACTGGTTAAAAATATGGGATATCCAGGATATGGTCCCCTTAGTCATAGGCTGGACGCTAAAGCTGAGCCTCTTGATCATGCTCTTTTTGGATGAAAGAGCAAGTCCACGGTCGGCTTAGGTTTTGAGAATAAAAAGAAGAAAGGTGTCCCTGTCCCAGCTGCGACAGACAGTGACAGTGACTCAGATTATACCCCTGATCTTTCCAATCAACAAGATGTGTCTGATGATTGGGTGCCCTCAATGAATCTCCTTTGGGGAGATTCCACAGATTTGATACTTGACAGTCCTACTATCCCAGCTGCGACGGATAGTGACTGTATGACTGCTAGATCGATAATGAAAAATGTTGCTATCCTAGCGGCGACGGATAGTACCAATACTAGCACTAGAGGGGGGGAAACCCTTCCTAACCTTGAGGCTTCTACATCACGAGGCCCAAATGATGACTCAAACACAGATTCCCATGAATATGAATGGGATTCACTTTCGGATGCAACAGTTGATCTGGACATAGATATTGTCCATGCCTATAGTACCCAACCCGATGCAACCGACGATCCTAGTGTAGGACTAGAGGATTGCACTCCTCAAATTGCCTTAGTGGACGATGCTTCGTTTGATAGGATGAGTCCTAATTCGGGTATCTTAGGAGAAGACTTGATGAACTCCGATTATATGGTCACCAGAGATGACACCTTTCGCATAAACAACATTGAACCAGTCATTGACCTACCCCTTGTTCACTTTGACCTAATTGATTGGTCTCAGCGCCATCAAGAGCCTACATTCCTCACCTTCCAGAATGATTACAAAATTGCCTGCTATCTGAATGCTCTTGAACCCGTGGCTTCTTCCACCAGTGAACCAACAACCAGCATGACAGAGCCTGATATTAAGTACCTTAGTCTCAAAATAAAAGAAAAAAAGAAAAATAGGTCTGATGGCAAAAACCACTTTGTGGCGGTGTCAGAACCAAAAATAGTAAAAAGAAATGATGCATCCGAGGGTGAAAACCTCTTTGAGGCACCTAAGGATGGGGTACTTAATAACTTGCCGAGTTATTTCTAGGATAGATCATCAATATTGATTGAGCCAACAAAGCCAGTCAATTTAAACACAGAAGAAAATCTTCAGATAGTCCATCTTGCTCAGTCTTTATCAGAGGAAGAGACCAAGGCATATGTACAGTTTTTACAGAAAAAGAAAATTAATTTTGCATGGACCTACTTAGACATGCCAGGGCTTGACACGAATCTCATAATGAATCACTTATCCATAGCTCTAGGAGTCAAGCCAGTAAAACAGAGACTCAAAAAAATGCATCCACATATAGCTCTCCTTGTCAAAGGGGAACTAGAAAAACTTTTGAGAGCTGGATTCATTAGAGCCATCGATTATGCAGAATGGATCTCAAACATAGTACCAGTTTCCAAACATGATGGGTCCATTCGTGTATGCACAAATTTTAGAGACTTAAACAAAGCATGCCCTAAGGATGATTTTCCACTTCCAAACATTGACATGATAGTGGACATGACAGCGGGCTATGAGATATACTCTCTAATGGATGGTTTCTCAGGGTATAATCAAATCAAAATAGCTCCTAAAGACCAAGAGAAAATAGCATTCACATGTGCATGGGGAACCTATTGCTGGAACATCATGCCATTTGGATTAAAGAATGCAGGAGCAACTTACCAAAGAGCTATGACCACTATCTTTCACGATATGATGCACAAAAATATGGAAGATTATGTGGATGATACCCTAGCAAAATCAAGAAAAAGGGACACACACCTTGATGATCTGGAAGTAATTCTAGATCGCATGGAATAGTTTCAACTTAGATTAAATCCAAAGAAGTGCGCATTTGGCATCACCTCAGGCAAACTTTTAGGATTCATAATATCAGCAAAGGGTATTGAGGTTGACCCCGAAAAGGTCCAAGCAATTCTAGATATGCCACCTCCTCGAAATATCAGTCAAATGAGAAGTCTTCAGGGACATCTTCAATCAATTAGGAGGTTTATTTCTCAACTTGTAGATAGAGCGCAACCCTTCAACAAGACATTGCATAAGGGTGCTTCTTGTGTTTGGAACGAGGATTGTCAAAAGAGCCTAGATCAGATCAAACAATACTTGGCTAATCCTCTGATTCTAATGCCTCCTATTCCAAGGAAACCATTGATCCTATATATTTCAGCTACCGACACTTCCCTGGGGGCATTATTGGCTCAAACAGATGATACTGGGAAAGAACAGGCCATATACTATATCAGTCGTACTCTAGTCTCCTACGAGATCAATTACAATAATATTGAGAAGTCTTGTCTCGCAGTGGTGTTTGCTTCTCAAAAGTTGCGCCACTACATGCTTGCTCATACCATACATTTGGTTGCCAAAATTGATCCTCTTAAATACTTGCTTAGTAAGGCTGCCCTCACGGGTAGACTTGCTAAATGGATGATGGTCCTAACTGAATTTGACATAGAGTACGTTGAAAGGAAGGCAATAAAAGGGCAAGCTATTGCTGACCAATTAGTTGATTTCCCAATTCAGGATAGTATGCCGGTCCAAGTGGAATTCCCAGATGAACACATCTTGTATACAACTACTCGCACTTGGACAATGTTCTTTGATGGTTCCCACATGCAAAATGGATCAGGTGTTGGAGTGTTATTTGTTTCTCCACATGGGTACAATATTCCAAAGTCTTACAAACTATTGTTCCCATGTACTAATAATATTGCAGAATATGAAGCTTTAACTAATGGCTTGAGAATGGCTATAGAATGGAACATCACAGAGTTACATGTCTTTGGGGATTCCCAGTTAATCATCAACCAGGTCAATGAAGAGTATCAAACCAAGGATGACAAATTGATACCTTACAAAAAGATGGTTGATTCTTTGAGACGCTACTTCACCTTTGTGACATTTCAACAGATCCCTAGGACAGAGAACAAAGCTGCAAATGCCATGGCCACATTAGCTTCCCTTCTTCAGTTGGAGACACATGAATCTAGATTTGAATTCCTGGTGGAAGAGCTACACCATCCCATCTTTGACTCGTCTGAAAGCCATGTCATTTGTGCCATTATCACACATGAGTCTTCCCGATATGGTGCTATCTATTCATATCTTCGTGATGGCATCATCCCTGATACATTCAATCGCTCTGAACGCCGAAACCTCATTCGTAATGCCTCTCACCACACCCTCATCTCTGGTGATTTATATAGGAGGGGTTTAGATGGGACGCTCCTTAGGTGCTTGGAAAAGGAGGAATCCAACCAAGCGTTAGCTGACATCCACGAGGGCATTTGTGGTGGACATTCTAATGGTCTTGCCATGGCCCGAAGGTTGCTTAGGGTGGGATATTATTGGCCCACAATGCAGATAGACACAGTCACCTTTGCTAAGTCATGTGAAAAATGTCAGAAACACGAAAACCTGATTCATGCTCTAGGTAGGGAGCTGATCCCTTCTGTTTCTCATTGGCCATTTCAACGCTGGGCCTTTGATCTGGTTTGGCAGATTCATCCCAACTCATCAGGTGGACATAAGTTCATTATTACTGCCACTGACTACTTCACAAAATGGGTGGAAGCTGTGCCACTTTCTGTTGCTTCAGGGAGGACCATTTCTTTATTCATCTTGAATCATATTATTTGCCGATTTGGAGTGCCTTCTGAGATCATTACTGACAATGGAGGCCAATTTAAGAATAAGGACCTAAAGCATCTATGAAAAAAGTTTAAAATCAAGCAACATTGGTCCTCCATCTATTTTCCACAAGGAAACGGACAGGCAGAAGCCTCTAACAAAACCATTCTTAAGATTCTTCATAGGATAGTACACAAGAATGGTAGGGATTGGCACTTGCAAATCAATCCAATACTATGGGCTTACAGAACAAGCATTCGCACACCTACAGGAGCCACTCCTTTTTCTCTCACCTATAGCGCTGAAGCAGTATTGCCTTTAGAAGTCGAGATACCATCACTTAGAGTCTCACTCAAAGGTTTGATTACAGATGAGGATTATCGCGCCATGAGGTTACAGGAACTAGAACTTCTAGATGAGAAGCGTAAGGCTTCCTTTGATCACATGAGAGTGTATCAGAAACGTATGTCCAAAGCATTCAACAAGAAGGTTCACCCTAGAGAATTTCAAATAGGTGATCTTGTTTTGCGAGAGAACCCTAAGAACCAACAGAATAGAGAGCAAAAGGGAAAGTTTGAACCTAACTGGCTTGGACCATATGTCATCACAGCTGCTTTTGGTATTGGTGCATATTTACTGTCAGATCCTGATGGAGAACAGCTCCCTGATCCCATCAACATTGTGCACGTCAAGAAGTTCTATCCTTGATGCCTGTTTCTGTCTAGGGGCATCCTTTGTACATACTTATTGATCCTGAAAAAATACCAAAAAAATTCATATATGATGCTGAAAAAATCCTAAAAAGCATAAAAAGTCCTGAAAAAAATACAAAAAAATAAAAAAATTCAGAAATCCAAAAAAATGAAAAAATGAAAAAAGAATCCAAGTGGTGACAACCTGGAAACAGGCGCTACTTGAGGCCTTTGCACTCCTATTTGTTAGCATGCGTCCTCGACACTTAGCCACTTCCCATCATGCCTTGACCTTATTTGGCTTAGTCTGGAATTGGTCTTTCTCTTTGTCTAGGGGGCATAACTGTTAGCATTGGTCCTTTCGGTGCATTTGTCTCTTGGGGCATTTCACAACAGGTGTTTTTCAACACCACCCCAAACAGTGTTTTTCAACACTACCTTTGCGTCGAGTGTTTCTTAACACTTATCAAATATCTTTCCCTACAGTCTCATATGATGCGATATCTCTCACTCAGCAGGTGTGATACTCAAAGTTTGACTCTATGACCTACACACACGCACTTAAACAATCAACTTGCTAGCGATATGATGACTTTATTTTTTTTGTGTGTGCTGTCTATGAGGATTTCTTTGATGAGTGATCTCTCCCTGAGAAGTTTTTTGATGATGCATAGCTAGAAGACTGAGGGAATGAGAACATGTTTTCTTTCTTTATCTGCTTGTGGGTATATTTTGTTGATCCTAACTGTCATGAGCATTTATGCTGGTCCTACTTGACATTATGGGTTGACAAGGTATTATCCTTGACTGTTTTGCGAGTGCATGCTTTTAGCTATCCTGACTTTCATGTGTCTTGATACAAACATAATCTCGCCATATCAAACTTAGGTGATCTCACTGCATTAGTCATCTTGACCTATATGTCTTTGATGCCTAGGTGGGATTTCCACATTTCTATCTGATAAAGATCATATTCATATCCACATAGTTATGCTAGTGTGCATTGTATGATCTTACGATGCTACCAATAATGCTCGATGATGATAATTAGATGTCTATAAGCGTTATGACCTTGCAAGTCAACCACTTTCATAGTAGCTTGCATTTTTAGGGTCATGATAGTCTAGTTTTGCATTCCTTGCATATGGAGAGAGCTCTCATTTTTTCATCTTACGTGGACCTGTTGGTCAACTATGCTGATTTTCTGATTCTTCTTGATCATATCTTTCATTTCTAGTCTTTCATATCACATCATTTTCTATCTATTTTCAGACTCGAAATCGAAATCTGAGATCATTTTGATAGTCAAAATTACATTTCAAAATTTTATCTTTCTTCTATGCAGTTGACTGACCTTTTGAGGCATAATTTGATTTTTGGTGGAATTTCTTCCTTTCATGTCTCTCAAAATTTTTCTAGTCTTTCATTCGCTTTATTTCTAGTCTTCTATTTTCTTTTCTTCTACTTCCCTCACCGGGGCATGCTTTCATTGCTTAATGGTTAACTATTGACCCCTATCTTCGATTGTGATTTCATTATGATTTGATCAGCCTTATCGATTTGCTGTCTCTCCTCTACCTGATTTCGATTTCGATTCTGAGGGGGCAATACCTATGGGATTCTCATCCCCAACTACTTGATTTTCCTGATTCAGACATCTTTTGTGAGCTGTCGCTCAAATTTGAGATTCTTATCTCTTACTTTGAATGTGATCCCGAATCGACCTCATGTTCAAAGGCCTTTTGTTTATGCTTTGTCCGGATATGATCCTGAATCGACCTCATATCTGAGTTGTTTTGTGATCCCAAATCGATCTCACATTGCAACTTCATTCTTTGACTATATGTGTTCCCAAATCAATCACACATTAGTCAAAGAGGGGCAAATGTATGCACCCTAAAATGGTCGCCTAGACTTTGGGCCCCATTTATTTTATTTATCAATTCTGAATCATTTTTATGAATAATCAATATTTTCAACAATATCAATCTCTTGATCAAGTCTTAATTTCGATCATATATTGGATTTTTATCCTATGGGCTAACCATTTATCCTAAGTCTTTATTTAATTAAAAGGAATATTTCCTCCCCTTTTGATTAAATAAAAAGCCCCACTTTTCCTCTTATCCTAAGTTGCACAAATAAAGCATTATTCCTATTTCACAAAAAAGAAAAAAATACTTTTTGTCTCACATGAGGCTCAAAAGTCAACACTTCACTCTCATTTGAGGATACTTGTGCACATGGATTGCTCCTCTTTCAAGCTCCACCGCCGATTAAGACTTTTTGCCTCTTAATCTCAATGGTCCATTTCTTTGCATTTCTTATAAAAGGAGAGCTCTCTCCTCCATTTGCATATCCATTTGTTTTATGCTAATGTTATGCTGCAGGTTTTCTAGGTCATTTGGAGCTTTCTTTGAAGACACTTTTGCATCCAAGCTTTGAAGGTCTTTGTTGCATTCCATCTAGTTCATATTTTCTTTCATAGTTGCATGATAATGGCATTCTTAGTGTAGATTTCTTTTTATGCAATAGATTTAACTCACATAGTCTAAATAGGAGGCATTGTAACACTTGTTATTTCCTTTCATAGATTAGTTGCATTGTACTTTCCTTTCATAGCTTAGATTGCATTCTCATTTAGATTTGCATTGCATTGCATATTTGATTCTTGGAGATATTGGCATTGTTGCCCTTGTCTTCACTTGAATCTCTCATTGTATGGTTGACTAGCAAGGTCACAAGTTTGTAGCTCTAGCTGAGAGCAAATTTATCATAGTCCTTTGCAACTCCATGCATAGAGAGCTATGAGCCGCTTTGTGAGGCCTCATTCTTGAGCAACCTTGCATGTAATGGTTCATAGAAGTACACCATTTTAGTGTGTATAGCCCCAACATCACGCATGAACCCAAGAAGGAGGCATGGTAGAAATGATGTTGGAGAAACCACAAACAAATGACATTTCCCAAGTGCATCATGTAACCCAGAAGATTACATGTGAACTGTGCAAGGGTCATGTCTGACGGACTCACAGGCAAAAGTAAAAGATCAAAAAGACCTTGCCCCAGATTTTCCTCATTCGCAGCATGCCATGATATAAATGATCATGGCAACTTTGAGGAGAGGAACAATGAGAAGCCATAAAAGATTAAAAAGACCCAAATGACAAAATCCAAGGTCAAAATGATAACTCCAAAAGACATCCTTTGCCAAGGAGAGAGATTGATTTGATTGATGTTGGGAAGATTTGGTTTGAACGTGTGGAAGGATACATCGACACAGACCTAGGTTGATTGGTGGAAGATTAGGTCGGACGGGAGTAAGGATACATTCTCAAGGACCCGTTGATTGATGAGGAGAATGTATGTTGTTCGCTAGGAAGTGACGAATTAAAGAATAATCATTGTGATCAAGGATAGTCGACAAAAGATGTTGCAGAAGTACAAGGTTGGATGGGACAAGTTATCTGATCAAATGTTGTTGTAGTACGGATAAGGATATGTACAACAAGATGAGATGATATGAACAACGGACAGGATGATATGTATAATGGACGGGAAGAGATTTATAATGGATATGTACAAAAGCTTAGTATTTTGGGATAGGAAGATCTCGCTATACAAGATAGATATAGAAAATATTTTGGTATACAAGATATATACATGAAGCTCAGGATTGGGGATCTGATTGCTGCATGGGAGAGGCTCGAGGATAGAACGCCTTGAGATTGATAGGATGGTGGTGGGGATGGGAATTGGATAAAGAGGACTGGGATTTGGGATGGGGGGATGGGAGTTTGATAGATAATGACTTAGTCCACTATGCATGGCCCTTGTTTGCCAAGTTTTCACCAACATACTTGTCCAAGGAACTTGAATTGCCAAGTTTTCACCATTGGACAATTATTTTTCTTTTCTTTTTTTCTTTTTTTGTATTTTTGTATTTTTTCCAATTTTTATGGATTTTCTGAATATGTAGGATCTAGTTCATGCATAGAACCTCTTCAAATGTATGATGTTGATAGGATCATTTAGGGGCTCACCTTTTGGTGTTGATAGCTGATAAGCTCTGGAGTCAAAGCATGTTGTGACGATATAGGGGCCCAACCAAGTAGGCTCAAACTTGCCCTTTTTCTCTCGGTGTGCTTGCACTTTTTGATTTTCCTTTAGGACCATGTCACCCACTTGGAACTGTCTGGGATGGACCTTCTTGTTATAACTCCTTTTGAGTTGATTCTGGTATGCAACTAGGTGATCATATGCTTGTTGTCTCTTATCATATAACATGTCCAACTATGTGAGGTGTGCCACACGATAGTCTTCATCTGTGGTGTAGCTCTTCATGGAGACACACAATGATGGGAGCTCGACCTCGATGGGTAGAATGGATTTGGCACCACATACAAGGGAATATGGGGTGGTTCCTATGGGAGTGTGATAAGAAGTATGATAGGCCCAAAGGGCGGGATTTATTTGGAGGTGCTAGTCACAACCAGAATCATTGACAACCTTCTTGAGGATTTTTAGAATGGTTTTATTGGTTGCCTCAACTTGGCCATTTCCTTGGGGGAAGTATGGACTAGATAAACCATGATGGATGTGGAGTTTGGCACATAGATCATCCACATGCTGGTATTCAAAAGTTGTCTCATGGTCAGTGAATATGGTAGATGGTATGTCAAAGCGGCAAACAATGTGGTAAAGGATGAACTTGGAGATTTGGATGCCAGTAGTTAGGGTGAGCGAAATTGCTTCAACCCATTTTTTGAAGTACTATGTGGCATTTATGATGTACTTATGTCTATCTAAGGAAAGGGGAGTGATTAAGCTAACAAGGTTGAAGCCCCAACATGAAAAATGGCCAAGGTGGAGCAATGGGCTGCAAGTCTTGTGCTGGCACATGAATCAGATTTGCATGCTGCTGACATGGTAGACATTTCCTGACAAACTCACAAGCGTCATGTTTAATGGTTGGCCAATAATACCTGACTCCAAGCAACTACTTTTCTAGAACCATGTCACTCATGTGGGAACCAAAAATTCCAACGTGGACCTCTTGTAAAGCCAGGACGACCTTGTTTGAATCTAAACACCTAGAGAGGATATTGTGATATCCTCAACAATAAAGGGTGTTGGCTACAAGAGTGTAGTGAGAAGATCTATGAATTAAGTTTTGGCATTGGTTGCTGGTGAGATGGGGAGATATGATACCATTTTTAAGATATGCATGGATTTCATGGTACCATGGGGACTGAGGACCAACCAAGACACACACCATTTCGGTATTAGCATTCTCATAAGTAGGCATGTGTAGCTACTCAACTAAGAATTCATATTGTGATGAATCACGTGGGATTTCCAATAAGGATCTGATGGTTTCCATTGCGTCAGCTGCTTTGTTCTAAAGCCTTGGTATCTGTGTGAAGTGTAGATTCAAGAAATTATCTTTCAGTCTGTCCACAAGTTCTTTGTAGGGTAGAAGCTTGTCATCCTTTGTTTGATATTCATCTAGGACCTTCTTGATGATTAGTTGTGAATCTCCAAACACTTACAGTTCTATTATATTCCATTGGATGGTTTTTTTGAGGACTCAGATGAGTGCCTCATATTCTGCAATGTTATTAGTACATGGGAAACCCAATTTGAATGATTTTTGAATGTAGTCACCTTGAGGTGTGATGAAGAGGATTCCTACCCCTGATCCATGTGATGTGTAGGAGCCATCAAAATATAATTTCCACATGGGCTATTCTTCAATCATACATAAGTGCTCATCATGGAATTCTATGATTAGTGGATATGCATCCACCAATGGTGCTTCAACTAGTTGATCAATAATTACTTTCCCTTTGATTGCTTTCCGATCTATGTACTAGATGTCAAACTCACTGAGTAGCATGACCCATTTTTCCATACGGCCTATGAGAGTTGTTCTTGATAACAGATACTTGAGGGGGTCCACCTTTGAGATGATCTTGATTGTGTGGCTAAGCATTTAATGTCTAAGCTTTTGAGTGGTGAAGACTACCACAAAGTATGCTTTCTCCCTTGGTGAATAATTGAGCTCATAGCCAACTAGAGTTCAATTGATATAATAAATGGATTGCTCTTTATTGTCATCATCATGATGTGCTAAGAGTGCCCCCAGTGCTGTAGTGGTCACCAAGATGTAGAGTATGAGAGGGCATCCTAAAACTGGTGGTACAAGGATGGGAGAGTTAGCTAGATATTCCTTTAGCTTGTCAAATCTTCTCTGATAGATAGGATCCCATTTGAAGCTTGTGTCCTTACGGAGCAAATGTATGAATGGTTGGCATTTGTCTTCTAGCTGTGAGATAAATCGACACACTGATTAAATCTTTCCTTGTAAACTTCTAAGTTGTTTGAGTGTTCTTGGTGGAGGCATTTCCATAATGGCTTTGACCTTTTTAGGGTCAATCTCTATGCCACACCATGATACTATAAAGCCTAGCAACTTGCTAGATGTTACACCAAAGATACACTTCTTTGGATTTATCTTAAAGCCATAATGATGTAGAAGATCGAACACACTCTCAAGGATGTTTAGGTGTTCACATCGTGTCTTTGATTTTGCAAGAATATCATCCACATAGTCTTCCAGGATTTTGTGGATCATATCGTGGAAGATTGCTATCATTGCTCTCTGATATGTGGCTCCTGTATTTTTTAGCCCAAATGGCATCATGTTGTAGCATAAAGTACCCCATGGTGTGGTGAATGTTGTTTTGTGTTGATCTTCTTCTGTTATTCAGATCTGATTGTATCCTGAAAAGCCATCCATGAGGGACAACATCTCATGGCCCATTGTGAGATCTATGATCATGTCTATGTTGGGGAGTGGGAAATCATCTTTTGGACATGCTTTGTTAAGATCTTTGAAGTTAGTACAAATCCTGATATCTCCTGAAGGTTTAGTAACAGGCACCATGTTGAAAATCCACACAGAGTAATCAATGGCTCTGATGATCTTTGTCTCTAAGATCTTTTCCAGTTCTATTTTTACTAGGAGGGGGACTTTAGGATGCATCTTATGTAGCTTTTTCTTTACTAGGTTGACATTGGGATCCACTGTAAGATTGTGTACTACTAGATCTGGATCAAGCCCTGGCAAGTGTGCATACGACCATGCAAAGTTGGTAGTGGCTTCTTGGAGTAGTGCAATGAAAGCCATTTCTTCACCCTCTATTAGAGATGTTGTAATTTAGGTGATTCTCAAACATTCTTTTGTGCCCAAGTTCACTGGCTTGGTTTCCTCAATGATGATAGGTGAATGCTCTGGTTTGTAATCTCAAATAGGAGGAAGAGGCAAGTCTCCATCTTCTAGCACCTTAAAGATGTTTTCACCAAAAGATACACCCTTTATTTTATCTTTTTTGGACTCAGAATGTGCCCCAGAAGGGTTTTCACATAAGGACTCATTCTTTTCTTTTTTTTATTTCAATTTTGTGGCTAGAGCTTGCCTCCTCCCCAAAATATCCTTTGGGGTCAAGCTTGCAGACATGAGTTTCTTCTGGATCTTAATCTTCTTGTTGGCCTGATGCTCCCATGAACCTTAGGAGCGCTTGTGTGCTTTGGAACTCATCAATGTGTGTGACGCTTGGTTGATCCCAATTTATGAGTTCAGGGTGGATGAGGGGAAGTTCTATGATGTTAATGGTGAGTTAGTGTAGGACAAAAGTGCCCAAGAGGGTATCATCATTGAAGATGTCATCATAGGATTTATTTTCTTCCTCTTCGGGGATGTCTTTGATCTCTACAAGGTCATCGTGGCTATTCGAGAAGGGAACATTGGTCATGTTAGTTCCACCAGTTGTGGTATTGGGCTCTTGTATACATAGGTGAGGGGTATTAAAGCCAAGACCTTGATGTTGTGGATTCTTTGATGCTGTGATGGGGTCTTTTCTTCTTCCTTCTTGTGGTCCTAGACCAGCGCCTTGATATTTCCATTGTCCAGTGGCATACTTGTGTGATTGTTGATATTTATCTTTGAAGTAGCCAAGGATTTTAGTGTCAAGTGGTGGAGGATATCTGTACAGCCATCTATTGATGTCAAGGTCCATCTCTTGACTATCTATGTTGCCATGGGAAACAAAAGTCAATGGTCCCATCTGCTTGACTTCATGATTGGCTTGAGTAGTCTCACTTTGGTGACTCAGGCACCCTTGTGTATGTGGATCAAGAGGTAGGGCCCCAACTATAAATGCATCATTCAAGGTGTACTCACCACAACCCTAGTATTGATCTTGACCAAAGAGAGAGTAGCGACGAGGATGGTCTCTGGATCGCTTTGGGACTGGGAAGAGCTAGCAACAAAAGTGCCAATGTCAGTTCTAGGACAATGGGTGGAATGAGGGAATGATGTTTCTATCACATGAAAGTATGTGAAGGGTTGGGGATCTGCATGGATGGTAACCTCAGTGCCTTGAAGTAGAAATTTGATGCATTGATGGTAAGTGTATGGTACAGCCTTGATGGAATGGATCCATGGTCGACCGAGGAGGATGTTAAATGGTAGGTCAAGATCAACAACATGGAAAATAGTGTCTTGCATTGATGGGCCTAACTTGATAGGAAAAATAATGGTACCTTCAGAGGTACACTCCCAATTATCGTATGCCTTGATGGTGATGACTTCATGTGATATGTCAGCCTCTGTGAACCTGATCTGCTGAATGAATTTTAAAGTACACAAGTTTAGGGCTGAGCCATTATCTATCATGACCCTTTTGAAGGAAAAATCTCTGACCCTAACGGCGATGCAGAGAGGGAGATTATGGTTAGGTGCGATAGGTGGTATGTCAGATGGCTTGAATGATAGAGCACAAGATGTAGCTAGATGTCCCACAAGTTTTTCAAATTGGATGATATTTATGTCTATGGAGACATGTCCTTGTTGGAGGGCTTAGTTGAGGATTTCTTGATGGAGGGGTGAAGTGCAAAGAAGGTCAAGGATGGAGATTTGGGTAGGTGTGTTCCCAAGTTGTTCTATGAGGTTGTATTGTGCATTATGTGCTGGCCTCAGATTGGCACCGACAACAGATATTCGGCCTCGACGTGTGGTAACTGCACACTAACTATCTACTCCTTTGACATGGATGACATTGATTGTGGGCTTGACTTGGGTTATACATCCAACAAATTTATTGTAATTGATATAAGAAGTGTTTAATATTTTTGGGCATCATGGTATCCTTGTTTGCCTTTGCCTTGGTTATGAGGTGGGGGATTAGCATTGGCTTGGTTCTTCCCAGCTGTATCGTTGGAAAATGGAAGCACTTCCATTTAGGACTGATTTATCCCTTTGAGCAGGTGGTTTGGGGTCATGTCAAATGCCTTCATGGGATCTCTAGATTGGATCATGGTTTTCTCCCTGTTATGCCCTTTTCTCGACCTCTTTCCAACCTGTCCTTGGTACCCTAACCTGAAACCCTGAGATTCTTGACCTCAGGGTCAAGGTCGACCTTCTAGGTCAAGTTCAACCTTGACCTTGACCTAGGTCAGCGTCGACCTTGACCCTGACCTTGGGTCCAAATTTCAGGTTCCAAAAGTTTCTGAATGTTGGGCTTCGAAAAGTTTAATTTCCCACTTTTGAGCTGACTGTTTCGGATTTTGGAATGGTAAACTCTTAAATTATATTTAATCTAGGTCCATTTATAGGGGTTAAGGTTTAAATGGGAATTTAATTCTCCTATGTCAGCCTCTCTAGAATTTTGTGCCCTAGACTAGTATAAAAGGAAGCCTTCCTCTCTCATTTTCACATCCATTATCAAGCATCTTTTGCTATCTATCAATCCATCTTTCAAGCAAGAATTCTCAATCAAGGAAGCATTCAAGCCATCATCTACATTCAAGCATTCAAGTTCTCCATTGAAGATCAAGGATTCAATCTTTCAAGCATTTGGATGGATTTGGTTCAAGCATTCAAGATTCATCATTCAAACCCTAGATCTATCCATCATGGTGGTGTGATCTTCCTGCAAGATCCTTTGTTCATCTTCAAGATCTATTCATTCTCCCTTCAAGGTCGATTCCAAGCATACAATCATGGAAGTTTCAATTTACATTTGTTAGTGTTGAGTCCAAGCTTTCATATCAACATACTTATTTACATTCCAAATACAATTGCATATATATTGAATATCATAGCTTCGTTGTTAGATCTACTTCTACTACTTGCTAGCATTCTCTATTTCAATTCCATTTTTAAAGGTTGATTCCAAACTGAGGTTTGATTAAGGAAAACCCCTCATCCAA
Organism: Chamaecyparis obtusa; assembly: GCA_027943335.1. Lineage (NCBI taxonomy): Eukaryota > Viridiplantae > Streptophyta > Pinopsida > Cupressales > Cupressaceae > Chamaecyparis > Chamaecyparis obtusa. Next base: position 2,251,621 of record BSBK01008039.1, on the reverse strand, counting down.
ACAACAAAACCTTTTTTATTGTAGGTACAAGTGTGGGATAGCAAATTGCAGTTCAAATCTGAGTACCCTTTTCGGCGAACTTCCTAGATCCACGAATAGAATTTTCGTCAGAACAGTGCAGGTCAAGGTCAACTTTTAGGGGTAAGATTGTGCCTCAGGGTAAGATCTTACCCCCATTTTGGGTCAAGGTCAACCTCTCTTAGAAAGACAGAAGGTTTCTGGGTTTTCTCTATTTCTCCATTTCTAGGCCCGATTCGGTTGCAGAATTTCCTGAAACTGAACACAAACACCAGAAAATAGTGATTTCTAAATCTGCTCCTCTTCAAGATAATTATTTATGTTTTATTAAGTTTTGTATGTCCACAACATTTTCCATCACACACAACACATAAAACCCCCACACTTCAAAACCAAACATATAAAAATATATCCCCAAAAAGATATATTTTTATATCTTACATTTTGGTGAACCTGCCATAGACAACTCTTTCTTTTTGGTGTTAGATGCTTTGCCTTCTTTCCTTAAGATTATATTTCTTTTATGCTCTTGCATTTTAAAATTCAAAAAACAAAAAAAATTATATATTCTACAAAATACAAAAATATTTCTTGCATTTCATTTTCTATGAGGATCTTGAAGATGCTTTGGTGTATGGTTATTTTCTTTATTATCCTCCTCTTAGCATCTCTTTATCATACTTATGATGTTTATGAGAGTATCATCCATTTTTTTATGTTTGTCACTCTTCATCTTTCACTTGCCTATGCTTTTGTGAGATTGACAAATACTAGTCTTCCTACTTTCAAAACTTTCATTAAAGATTTATGTGGCGGACTTATTACTCTTTTGGATTATGTGAAGAATGTGGTAGATGATACACCATCTCCTAATCTTCCTAATCCTATCATCCCTAATCTAGTTCCTAATATTCCTAATCCTAATTTGATTCCTAATTCTCCATCTGCTATTCCTAGTTCTTCCCATACTTATGAGAAGGTTCAAACTATGGTTCATAATACAGATGTACAAGAATTCTTGGATTTACCTTCCCCTTCATATATGATCCAAGATGATATTAAAGAAAAAAAATAAACTTCTTATAAACCTATTATTCCACCTTATACAACCTTTACTCATGAACATGATAAACAATCACCTCCTATAGAACCTTTACATGATATGTACACTACACGATATAATATGATGACTAAACAAGGTTATAAAGGTTTAGGGCTTGGCATTAATGAGCATGGTATTAAGTATCTAGTTCATATATCCCCTAAATAAGATATGTGTGGTGTTGGTTGTTTGCAATCTCAATTTAAGGTGGTTGATTTTGATCTTCATCCTCCTCTTCATGTTCTTCTTCCTACACCTACCTTAGATTATCCTGATACTCCTCAAGATGTGGCTAAGAAGGTGTATGTTCAGTTAATGAATTACAAGAAAGAAATCTTTAGACCTATGCTGAAAGATTCTCTATCCAAGTACAAATGTCCTTTTCATTATAGTAATACACATTTACTTGCTGATTGTGTGCATTTCAAGCTATATGTTAGAGACAGAGCTGCTTTAGGAATTATATCTCACTCTTGTGCAATTTTACAATTCCTTCATAACTTTGATAGGGAGCATCCCCTTGATTTTTCCATAATATAGATATTTTATCCTCTTGTATCATGACTGGGGAGCAAGAGGTATTTCATTCAGTCTCCTAGGATCCATTAGGCTCTTAGCATATATGTGGTCTTGAGCTTAATTGGTATTCTTTCTATCTTTTCTCCCTATGGTTTTGTATTATGTTTATAATCATCCATAGATTTTATTCTCTTATTCGAGATATCTTTTTTTAAAGACTCTCTTGCAAAGGTATCCCTTGCTCTCATCCCTAGGGAGCAAGGTTCTTCCTTCTTTCTCTTTGTCTAGGGATCTACTTTCCTTAGCTTAGTGGCATTTATTTATCTTGCAACATTATTTCATTATACTGATTGAGGTTTGGCTATGGATATCCTTTTTATGTGAGAGGTTGTTGTCCTTGGTCATCACCTCTTCTTTATTCTGCAAATTATGTTCTTCATAACTTATTGCCCTTGTAGGGTTAGAGTTTAATTCCTTTGTTCAAAAATTCCTCTTCCTCTTGTTTATAGGGGCATAGATGATTGAATCTTTGTTCCCCTTTGAAAGATGATATTTTATCTAAAGCACTCTTCTATGGTGGGGGTCTTGTTGATAAGATCTCTTTCTTTGAGGATCCTTTTCCATGAGTGACATACCCCTTTCACAATTATCTATGCTCTTGCATGTAAGGGTCAATACCCTTCTCTAAGAAAATAGTGTACATTGTTGTTAAACAAGATACCTCCTTACTTTGTGAAGTAGGTATTCTCCTTCTCTTCCTCATCATGTCTAGTAGACAACCACGATAAGGAGGGGGGCATATATAGGGTCTCCCTTATGCCGCATTTTTCAATTTTCAATATGCTAAATCCTCTGAAGGTAACGCACATAAGTTGCTAAATCCTGAAGAGACGCACTTTTTTCAATTTTCAATATGCTAAATCCTCTGAAGGTAATGCACATAAGTTGCTAAATCCTGAAGAGACATGCATTTTTCAATTTTCAGTATGCTAAATCTTCCAAAGGTAATGTACATAAGTTGCTAAATCCTGAGGAGAAACACATTTTATATTCATAGTGATACAAGAAGGTGGATCTATGGGTATTCCAAAAGCCATCAGAAGATGCATTATAGTTTCAAAGCACAATTTTTGGGTGAACTATTAGGTTTGCTACCTGTTGGGCTCTCCCTCCTTATTCACGGTAAGGTGGGCATCTTACTGGGCGAGGTAATCACTTTCCCTTTCTCTCTTTTCGCTTTCATGCTACTTAGGATTAGATCATGAAGCTATGTTATTTATAGTGTTTCTCTTGTCTTTCTTATGTAATCATTTATAATTTTATGATAGCCTTCCAAATATGATATTAGTATAGGAAGCATTTCTTGGCAAGGTTTTCTTTGCTAGTTGATTTGGGTTTGTTTTTGTACTAACCCCTCTTTTTGTGTCTTTTAGTTTTCTCTTTGTTTTCGCACTCATGTGCATGTATGTTGAGTTAGAATCCTTAGCTTGGGGGCTTGTGTCCTTAACTAAGTTTTATTCTATCTCATTGTGAATCCACTTGGATCTTTCTTCTCCTTTACCAAGAGTTTGTATTGAGTCCATACTCTTGCTAAAGTGCAGGCTAAATGTATCGTCAAAAAATGGAAGCACTTCCATTTAGGACTGGTTTAGCCCTCTGAGTAGGTGGTTTGGGGTCATGTCAGATGCCTTCATTGGATCTCTAGATTGGATCATGGTTTTTCCCATGTTCTTCCCTTTTTTCCATCTCTTTCCAGCCTGTTCCTAGCATCCTGACCTGAAACCCTGAGATTCTTGACCTCAGGGTCAAGGTCGACCTTCTGGGTCAAGGTCAACCTCAACCTTGACCTAGGCCAGAGTCAACCTCAACCTTGACCTAGGTCAGAGTTGACCTCAACCCTGACCTTGGGTCTAGATTTTAGATTCCGGAAGTTTTTGGATGTCGGGCTTCAGAAAGTTTATTTTCCCGCTTTTGGGTCAGTTGTTTCGGATTTCGAAATGGTGAACTCTTAAATTATATTTAATCTAGGTCTATTTCTAGGGTTTAAGGTTTAAATGGGAATTTAATTCTCCTATGTCAGCCTCTCTATAATTTTGTGCCCTAGACTACTATAAAAGGAAGCCTTCCTCTCTCATTTTCACATCCATTATTAAGCATATTTTGCTATCTATCAATCCATCTTTCAAGCAAGCATTCTCAATCAAGGAAGCATTCAAGCCATCATCTACATTCAAGCATTCAAGTTCTCCATTGAAGATCAAGGATTCAAACTTTCAAGCCTTTGGAGGGATTTGGTTCAAGCATTCAAGATTCATCATTCAAACCCTAGATCTATCCATCATGGTGGTGTGATCAACCTGCAAGATCCTTTGTTCATCTTCAAGATCTATTCATTCTCCCTTCAAGGTGGATTCCAAGCATACAATCATGGAGGTTTTGATTTACATTTGTTAGTGTTGAGGCCAAGCTTTCATATCAACATACTTGTTTACATTCCAAATACAATTGCATATCTATTGAATATCATAGCTTCGTTGTTAGATCTACTTCTACTACTTGCTAGCATTCTCTATTTCAATTCCATTTTTAAAGGTTGATTCCAAACTGGGGTTTGACTAAGGCAAACCCCTCATCCAAACAACAAAACCCTTTTTCTTGCAGGTATAGGTGCAGGACAACAAATTGTATTTTAGATCTGAGTACCCTTTTCGATGAACTTTTGGGATCTGTGAATAGAATTTTTGTCAGAATAGTGCAGGTCAAGGTCAAATTTTAGGGGTAAGATTGGGCCCTGGGGTAAGATCTTACCCCTATTTTGGGTCAAGGTCGACCTCTCTTAGAAAGAAAGAAGGTCTCTGGGTTTTCTCTGTTTCTTCATTTCCAGGCCCGATTCAGTTGCAAAATTTCCTAAAACTGAACACAGACACCAGAAAATAGTGATTTATAAATATGCTCCTCTTCAAGATAGGTATTTATGTTTTATTAAGTTTTGTATGTCCACAACATTTTCCATCACACACAACACATAAAACCCCCACACTTCAAAACCAAACATTAAAAAATATATCCCTAAAAAGATATATTTTTATATCTTACACCAACATTGTGTTGTGGGAACACATTCTAATATATCTGCAAATTGGCATTAGGCAAGGCTTAGGCTGGTGTGTCCACTTGGATCTCCTTTCTGTCAATGAGATCTTGGATTTAATGCTTTAGTTTCATACACCTTAGGGTAGTGTGTCCTTTGACACAATGATAATCACAGTACTTGTGATCTTTGTACCAATTAGGCTTGGGAGTGGCATCATCAAATTATTGAGTTAGTGGGTACATGATGAGATTGGCCTTGGCCATGCGATGAAAGATTATATCCAAAGGTTCACCAAGAGGTGTGAAGATTCTCTTCTGGTGAGCCTGGGCTCGAGGCCTATTCTAATTGGGAGTCGTTGGTATGGCATTGGCCTGATAGGTTGGATTTAGGTGTTGGTTTTGAGCATGCAACATGTGCTACTAATTATTTGGTGCTTTTTACTGATATTGGTGTTGATTTTTTGGGGGGCTGATATTACTGCATAGGTTGTTGATTGATTTGAGGCTGATGTTGTTGATATGCAAGAGTTGGTGTAGGACCAGCCACGACGATTTGGATATGCTTGGTGTCTGTGGCTCCATCAATAACAGTATTCTTGTTTCGATTCCAATAACAAGGTTTGTCATTGCTAGGCTTGCTATGAGAATCATCCTTGTAGTGTCGGACTATGCCTTCATCTAGGAGATCATTTTTGATGTCTATCCCCTTGCTTTTGATTTCTTGGTAAGTTTTGATGCAGTTAATCCTCACGAAGTGGGATAGTTTGGGATGCAGGTTATTGATAAAGATCTTGGTTAGATGCTTCTCAGGTGGTTGATATGATAACCTAGTTGTGAGGTTCTGCCATCATTGCAAATAGTCAGCTAGGCTTTCTCCTCCTTTCTGCTTTGAGTTGCAAAGATCTAATAAAGAAAACTCATTCTTGACATTATGGGTGTACTAGGCCACAAACTTCTCAGAGAGCTCAGCAAAGGTTGAGATTGTCACACAAGGTATTTTGTAAAACCATTCAATAGCAGTTCCTCCCATGCTTTTGGGGAATAGGCGCAAAAGATAATCGTCACTATATGTCACTTCTTGGTATGCCATATAGAACTCTTTGTCATGGTTTACTAGATCTCCTTTCCCTTGATATTTATCAAATTTGGGTGTCTCAAAATGCTTAGGGAAAGGGACTGTTGTGATTGATCTATCAAATGGATAGGGAAACACCTCTTCAAACTTGAAGGTCTTGTTCTTTGTGCCAGCTTTGAGCTCCTTAAGAGAATTCTTCATTTCTTCCCACACGGCATTGATTAGTGTTGGAGTGGGTATTCCCATGGGAAAGGGATATGATGGTGCTGGTGAATATGGATGATTTGGTAGTAGAGGATATTGCGGAGTTGGATACGAAGATTGCCCAGCAGGATAAGCGAATTGGAATGGATTTTCAGGTGATGATTGTTGGGGATGATACTTCTGCTAAGGTGCGGGAGTGTACTATTGTAGGGGATATAAAATGGCTTGCTATTGGGGTACAACAGGAGTTTGTTGGTGTTGCACCAAATATGAGGAAGCTTGTTGTTGTTGGGGGATGATGGGATGTTTTTGTTGCGCTGGGAAGTATGAAGCTTGTTGCTGATGTGGGATAATGGGATGTTGCTATGATGGAGGAGGTAGATAGAATGGTGTAACTCATTGATAAGATGGTCCTTGTTGCACTTGGATTTGTGCTTGGTTGACGTAGGTGGGATGTATTCCTACATTGCTTGAGGGTGGAATAGATGTTGGGAAGCTTGAAGTAGGAGGTGGTTGTGGAAGGTAGCTTGAGAGATTGGAAGAACTCTATTGTTGGGGAGGTGGAACCATTTGAGAAGTGGTAGGTGGTGTGGATAGATAGTTGGTGTATGACGAAAAGGATGAAGCTAGAAAAGGCTACATTTGTTGTTGTTGCTTTGCTTGGGGGAAGGTGGCTTGTTGGTTTTCTGGCATGGATGCAGAAAAGTGGGTTGGTATTCTGAAATCTTGCATTTCTTCTTGAGTAAGGCCCCAACAAGAATCGGTTCGTAGTGGGAGCTGTGATGCAGAAGATGTCAGAAATGAAGATGTGATGGGAGTTTCGGATGTGAATGGTGGATTCAGAAATCCCATGGAAGGCATGCCTGTTGTGAAAGAAATTTTTTGGGCTTGTGTATTGGAGATGAAAGGTGGAGGTGGAATGTATGTTTGGGAAAATCCTGGTTGAGAAGTGGAAGATGATGCATGTGTTCCCCATGAGAAGGATGATGCTGATGTGGAAGCTTGCTGGGAGAAGGAGGAAAATGACCATGTTGCCCCCAGAAATGATGGTATTGAGGAAGAATTTTGCTGAGTGAAGAGGGAGAACAACTGCATTGCCCCCGGAAAGGGGGATGCTACTTGGCTCATGAATGGTGGAGTGATTGGTGTTGTGGCAGCTTGTGTGGGAGGTGGAGGTTGGTTTTGTGTGAAGCTTTGGGTATGAATGATAGCTTGAGCTTCTATGGAGGATGATGGTGTGCCCATGACTGGAAACAGAGTGGATTGTGTTGCTTGTGTTGTAGGGCTTGTGAAACTGCTTTGCAAAAGAGGAGGGATGGGCGAAGCCACTTGTGATATGTATAAAAGAGGTTCATGAATTTTTTGGATGATGGGGGTGTAGACTTGTGCTGGGATTTGGATGGCTTTGATGGGTATGAGGTGTTGGAGATGTGGTGGAATGGGAGTACCCTCTTTCGTGAAGTTAGCTAGTATATTTTGTCAATTTTGATCAATAAGTGCACTGACTATTTGTACATGCCCTAGATGGCTCATAAATGTCTCCATAGAAAATGGAGCGGAGGGTCCATTGGGATCATCCCATATGTTATCAACTTGTGGGATTAGTGGATTGTAGGTTATCATCATGCTGGTATGATTCTTAGGACCAGACGAACTAGTGACCCGATTGGGATCCATGTTCCTTCTCTTCCGGGATCTTGTCTCGACAGGCATGGAATGCAGATCTAAAGATGCAGATGTTGGATGGATGCAAGATGTTTCTAAAAAAGAATCTAAAAAATATGAATGCAAGTCTAAGAAACTTCTAAGGGTGGTGGAATTCTATGATTTGATGAAAAGATTTGGATTAACTGAAGGATGTCAGGATGGTGAAGGATTGGTGGGATGCTCCGATTTGGATCAAGCATGATGGAGGATTGGTGGAGGATTATGGAAGATTTACTAAGTGTTGGTCAAAATGAACTGCTGCTTCTTGATGTATGATCAATGGTAGGATTGTCAACCTAGGATAGACTGATGATCTTTGGCTAATAGTATTCTTATCAATGTAGGCCAATCTCTTGCTTGAGATGATGAAGCTAGCAAGGACAAGTATGGATTCCCTAGACAATGCTCTGTCAAAGGGTGGAGATTTCTGATTTAGGATAAGCTTTTGAAGCAACTCAAAGGATTGAACACTAAGTGTTAGGATTTGGATCACTGGATTTGGTGCAAGGATGGTGGGTCTTGACTTGGATAGTGGATGATGGATTTGGATCAAGGATTTTGATTTTTAAAGATGATGGAATGAGACAAGGATTTTTATCTGGGATTTGTTGATGGAAGGATTGATGAAGGATGATGGAATGATGCTATGTTATAAGAGGATGATCTAGGTGTAATTGAAAAGGATGACCTATGATGAAACTAGAAAGATGATAAAGAATACAATGATACAACTAAGAATGACTTAGGATGTAGCTAAGGATGGATGGTGATGCAAAGATGGAACTAAGGATGAGCTAGGATGAAGGGATGTCAAGATAGGACTATGGGTTTTTGAAGGATTAATGGATATGCGATGGGCCAAGCTATTATTATCTTTTTAGATTGATATAGCATCGATTAACCTAGAACTGGGTTGCAAATTGCTTCATTCTAGCATTGTAGCCTACGTTGTCTAGTTTCTCTTGATACTTCTCTTCTGCTTGGATTGCTTCAAGGATGGGTTGATGATCTTTCAGATCTCTTTCTATATTCTTATTTTCTTGATAAATCTAGGGTTTTGGAAGGTTTTCTTTCTTGTTCTTGGTCAAATCGGACATAGCTTGGAGAGATTCTGGTAATTGTTTTGAAACAAGGCTTTTGGATGTCTTATTTTTGAAAGGGTCTCTGCTGCAAGATTTTTTTTGAAATCTTGTGATCAAGTTTTTGGCTTGGTTTGATGTCTCCAATGGCAAAGGACAAACTCAATAAAGACACTCTAAAAGCAATCCTGACAAAGGACAAAGCAACTTTGTGGGATACAAGCAATGATTGACCACTAAAAAAATAGTTTTCTCGAAGAGAGTGTATGTTATAACAAATGTTTGCACTGAGTTTGAACTATGAAATAACTTCAAATAGAACCACCTAAGGGAAGGTGAGTATCAAAATCTTTTCTCATAGCTTGATACCCCAAAAGAGGGATACATATGGTGAGTGTCTTAAGGTGATCCAGGAAACCATAGGGATCGGTCCTTGCACAAAGATTGTGATACTTTCAGGGTAGATTGGGTAGCTTTCTAATTTAACAAGTTTGTAGTTATTTTGTGGAGTCCTCCCAATCCATTTGTATGCATGTGACTCACTTAAGATCCTAGTTGACCATGCTGAAATAGTAGGGATATTCACCTACCTCGAGCTACCATCAACACGCCCGAAACTTGAGGGGATGAAGCGAGAGTTTTCTCAGTGCTTTATTTCTATACCAGCCGGGGAAGTACCGATTTGAAGTTGTTCTCCAAAGAGGAAGCACTTTTCTCTTGGGACAGGCTTCTCTAAAAGTGAAACAAGTGAACTCATCCAAGTTCAACTTCTTTCACGTTGTTTAGCTAATCAAGGATTTGCAAAATTTGAAGACTCCTAGAAACGCATCAAAAAGGGGTTCTTTTCCAAATTGATTAAGTGATTTGAAATGAATGTTTTTGAACACATGTGTTTAAGTTTTTATTTTTCCTTTTTCCTTGAAGACAAGAAATATTTTTGAAAAGAGATTGTTACAAGTATTTTAACCTTTGCATTCAAGATTTATGTCTTTGCCTTTAGGAACTTGATTTGATTTTGAGATGAAATGAAAATTATTTGATTCCAAATAGAGCATTCAAGATTGTGTTGGCTTTTTAGAATTTAAAAAAAATTGACTTTTGATTAGATTGTGATTTCTTTCCTTTAGAAACATTCAAGATTTGGTGCTCTAAATTGCATTTTTAAGCCCAAAATGAGGTTCCTAGATTGATTTGATGCATGAAAACTTAGGAAACATTCAATATTTTGCAACAAGACACTTTATCATATCAATAAAAAATTCTTAGGACTGAATTAGGAAAGTTTAGGAAACTTTAGGAATGTTTAGGAACCAATTAGGAAAGATTAGCAAAGATTTGGTTGATTTTCTTCCTAGTTTGCATGAGACTTTAAAAGAACTTTGAGATATTGCAAATGAAGTTCATTTTATCTTTTATTGATGCATTGATTTTTATTTAAGACCATTTATAATGATTTAGGATTTATTTTGAACTCATTATATTTGAAATGCAAATTTGAAGTTATTTTTAATCCCCAAAACTTGAAGTGTTCCTAACTTGCATGAATGTACTCTAAAACCCTAGATTTATTTGAAAGATGTTCTTTTTAACCAAAATAAATCCATTAGAAGTTATTTTTAATGATATAAGACCAATTATTAATTACTTGAGTTGATTAAGAATTTTAGGAAATGTTTAGGAAAGATTTGCAAATTAGTCCCTTAAGGGCACTCAAAAAGTTCATTTCAAGCCAAGTAAAAGAGTTGTTTGAGTTCCTAAACCTTCACAAAATTTTATGAGCCTTAAGGCCTTAGTGATTTGATAAAAAAATAATCCTCCATGAAGTACTTTCAATATTATTGGGTTATAAATTACAAGCTTGAAGCTTAGGGTCACTTAGGATGCCCAAACAAGCCCAAAAAGTGAGAAAAAACCAAGTTTAAGGCCTCAAATGAGCTCCCTTCCTCCCATAAGAATTTTGGGGCCAGAAATTTCTTCAAATTAAAGTTTCATATGACACTTGACAATCGCATACGACAATTTCATGCTTCCCATATGAGTTTTGAGCCAAAAAGTGCAAAAAATAGCCTAAAATGCATGAAAACTGGCCCAAATGAATATTGCATGATTCCATACGACATATGGGTACTCCCCATATGAAAATGGATAAAAAATTATTAATTTTCATACGACACTATAAAAAAATCCATCCGGGAGGCGTGAAAAATGAGTTTTTTGGCCAAAAAACCCTAAAAAAAGTCAATTTTGAGGCTTGTGGAGTCCCACTGAGCGTGCCAAAATGTGATAAATGCAAACCTAACCTTTTCAGAAAATGAGTATAAATTAAAACATTATTCCTATAATCATATACAAAACATATAGAAAAACTATTTGCATGATACCTCGGATAGAGCTAAAATGGGAGCACCATGTCACCGTTTGATTTGCTCTCGATTTAGGGATGTGGGTGTGCTCTCAAAACACATGGAGAATATCCCTAATAATGGTTAGGGGGATTGGGATAGATTAAGGACCATGAGAAGCCCATAGTGGCACAAAATCAAGTATAGAACACCCGATATGCCCCTAGAGTCTCAAAGAACCTAAAATGAAGATTGATGTAAGGATGCTTAAGATAGATTGATTTTAACCAAATGAAGATGTGATATGATGATATATGCTATGAAAAAAAATGAAATAAACTATGTTTAATCCATTATGCTAAGCTATGATGTGATTTAAAACTTGAAAATGAGCTAGATTTAAGAACTATGCTAAGAGCTAGAAATAAAATTGCATTATAAGTTTGCTATGAAATGAAAAGGAAATTGCTTGTTTTCTCTTGGAAGAGGAGGGTATTTATAGGATTTTTGGAAGGTCTTGGGTTAGGAAGTGGAGTTAGGGTCAGAGGTAACGTTTGGGGTAGTGTTTTGGGTATGGTAAGGTTTGACCTTGGGTTAAGGTTGCTCACACATGTCTGAGCAGCACTAGGGAAGTGTGCAAGGGGAACAAGAGTGGAAGAGGAGACATGGGTCTCTTTATGAGGCTGTAAGAGGCTATTAATGAATTTGTAAGGCTCATTAATGGAAGGGTTTGACCAAAAGTCAAGGAGACTTGGATTAGGCTAAGAAATGTAGGAAACACCTCCTAAATAGGTTAAGAAAAGGTTTAGGGAAGTTTAGGAAAGATTGGAAGGGTTTAGGAATGTCTAGAAGATTTTAGGGTTTTGAGGCTTTAAATAAATATTTCATTTATTTAGGGAATGTGACTTTATTTATCAATTAATGATTAATAAATAGGAGGAAAATCACTCAAATTTGATTTAAATGATTTGGGGAGGGATTCTTTAATTAAATGTGTCTAATTTAAAATAGGAGGATTTAATGTCATAAAAATTAATTAATTAATTAATTAATGATGATGTCATCAGGGGTTTTCAAAAAATAAAAATACCTTTATTTTCTAAAGGATTTTTAGGTGTCTATAGATGGTGATGGTGATGGTGATGATTTAGGTCCATCATCTATTGCCCCCATACGTTATCATGAAGAATTAGATACTAAAAATGTTGTAAATCTTGTTCGAGAATATATTAATGCAAAAGTTTACATTCTAGATTTGAATCCTCCATGAATAGAACACACTCACTCTCTAGATAAAATCTATAGCTTGGTAGAACCATCAGTTTTAGAAGAAGAACAAGAAGTGAAAGAAGAGATAACTATAGAGTAAATTGATACTAGTAATTAGGAAGAGAACACAAACCATGAAAAATGTAAAGAACCGGTAACAAATGAGAAAAGAGAAGAAATTGTAGGCAACTCTAGCGATACCCATTCCAATGAAACTTTGAAGAACTTACTTGCTTCACCACTCATGTTCTGACCCGTTACTTCATCAAAGTTAATTATTGATATTGAGAAGATTAATCCTTATTAGAAATTTCAAATTAGTGAGTCTATTCGGGCTTCAACCAAAACTAATATGTTTAAGGAATTAGAAGAAAAACATAATCTGATTAAGGAGACTATTACCACTCTCTAAAATATTATACCATAATGTAATTCTATAGTGGCCAAATACCACAACTGAGATCAAAAAAGAGACTCAATATATTGAGTTAACAATCTGGCAAGCATATCATACTTTTAAGTTATCTGAGTGTTTTTTAGGGTCTGAGAGATCCTCTGTAGAGAAATTTCACAAAAAGTACTTTGAACTACAATAAAAAATGGAAAATATCATTCTACCCTTAGGAAAGCTTTGGGAGATCTGTGTAGACAATATTTCGCTAATGAATCATGTTATCCTAAAGGCACAAAATGTAATGCTCTCTGACCCTGGCTCCATTGAAGATGGAGAATCTCTACATGCATCCATACAGGTTCATGCACAACTTTTAACCGATGCAATTCAGTAGTGGAATGATAATAAGGGTAAGTGGGTTTCCTATCTTCAAAAACATATGCAGTTCTTCTCTGATGGCACATCAAGTGCATCTCAAAGTTTTGTATTTTAATTTATATATAGTTTTGAGATATTAGGTCGCTTGTTCATTAATGTCAAAAGGAGGAACAAAAAGAAAAAGAAAAGTTTTTGAAAAATGACAAAAAAAAAATAGGGATATTCATTTAAGGGGGAACTTTTGGAGTTTTTATAGTTTTTTTTGGTATTCCAAAATTTTGTTTTCCATCACTAATAAAGGGGAATCTATTGTTAATATTTTTCATTAATGTCATTGCTTGGCCTAGAACTCTTATCTTTGACTTATCCTTTGATTCAACAATGATGTTACTGGCACTAGCTTTGGTCTATGCAAGTGGTACCACATATTTTGGTATGATCCTATTTGGTATAGTGTGAGATATCTTTTTGCATCTAAGTTGACAGCCCGATGTATAGTGTAGCATGCTCAATCGACTCTATCTTCACTTCAAGCAGACTTTTGGAAATGTGGACCCAATATATATTGGAAGCAATATCAACACAATAATGATGATAATAATATATGAGATGTGAATGTGATAGCGATCTGTTGATGTATATTATCCTATGAAATGATATATGTATTATAGCAATATAGTTGAGTGGTTTTATAGAAGAACTGTGTACCTTAGCGAGAACTATATTCATGCATATGTAGATACAATTGTAATAGTTCAATTTTGTATGTTATATTCTAGCAGTAAGCCACCTCTCAGCTATGATAGCTGGATTTTTTATTTTGGGCAGTGAGTACCCCCTGGAAATGAGCCACCCTAACAGTGAGTCACCCATGTATTCTATAGTCGATTACTTAATGCTTACGAGTTAACTCTCTCCGTGGTTTATCCCATCTTGGGTTTCCATGATAAAAATCCTAATGTTATGTGGTGTTATGATTTTTGGTTATTAAATTCTTTTCCTTTCTACAAATTTAATTACATGTTATATGGATAACTATTCAAAAGTTTTAATAGTTTCATAGGAATATTGATTCATCCCTCTCCTCTCAGGATTCTAGATGTTCAAAAAAATATGTACGTAAAATATGGAAGCATAGAATTTTTTACAAAGTGCCATAATTGTAGGATTGTTCGTACCTCCCAACTTCTATATAATTACCTACAATAGTTCGCATAATAATTCCTATAGATCACTATATTTATCCCTATTATCTAATGACACTGTTTGAAATTCCATTTTTTGAGCCAACTTACCCAAAATAAGAAGAAGCTTGAATGCATTATAATTTTAGCAGTTTCTTGGGTACTAGAGCACCTCACAATTTCATTTAAGGTCTCAAATGTAGATGTTCTGAGACAAGAGTCAAGAGCATATTTTCTTTCTACTGTTGCAAGAAGAGAACCAATCATATCTGCAAGAAAAGGAGAATTAAGAGAGCTTGAATGAGCTTGGAAGCATATACAAGTAGAAATTAGAATGTCTCAACCAATTTAAAATTTATTTTTCCCATGGCCATAAATTGTGCAAAACTAATCAAGAGACAATATTTCTTTCTCTCCCTCTTTGTCTCTATTTACCTTCCCCTTACCGCTATCCCCTTATCAACTCTCTCATTCTCTTCTCTCTCCCCACACCTCTCTAGCTCCTCCTTCCCTAGGTCCCTCACTCCCTCCATTTCTAGCTTTCCCTCCATCCCTTCTCACTCCTACCTCTCTCTTTTCTATTTTTCCTCTCCTATTCTCCCTCCATCCCCTCTCTAGGTCTCTCCATCCCTTTCGTCCCTTCCCCCTCTCTATATATATCCCTCCCTCCTTACCATCATCTCTCTCTAAGCCTCCTCCATTCTCTTGTTCTCTCTACATAGGCCATGAGAAGAAACAACAAAAAAGAGGGCGTATTTGCATTTTTTTCATACTATCTTATCCAAAGCACACTAGTCAAATAATGAACTAGTGTTCTAGTAAGGATCATTCACTCCAAACCTAAAAACTCTTACATAGTTGGCTAGCACACTATGCTTAGATGGGGGCCAAAAATTAAAGTGGAAAATTTTTGGTCCCTCATCTTGGTGCAGTTTCCCTCAAGAATATCTTTTGAGACTAGCTTTCTTTATAACATTGAAGCCTATTTTTGTTTCCAAATCTTAATAACTCTTAACCATCAATTCCTTATGAGAAATATCCACCATGATTGTATCAAAGTAAATACCTAATGGAAATATATCCCCAAGAGGAAAGAATCCTTGGAAAGAGTCATAAGCCAAGACAAAACCTAATTCACTATTTTGTAAAGTGAAATTCAAGCCACTTATGTATTTTATCAATAAAGAAGTGTCAAATTCAAACTTGAGATCTTCAGAAAAAAAAAATTGAGATATGATAGGCAAACTAATTAGTCAAGATTATACATATCAATATGCCAAGATGTTCGAGTGTTGGTTATCATTATCTTGGGATATGATGAATATGTATATATTTTTCTTTCTCTTCCAAAAAATTACATGATTATACACTGCATGAATGATGTGTAAATGGATATCATTATTGGGCATTATCATTGGCATCAAACAATCATATTATTTTTTATCATTGGCACGATAGATTTAAGTAGGAAACTTTACATTTGTTTTATCTGAGTGAATTCTTAGTTGTGGTTAATAAAATCTTAAAATATTAATGATTTTATCTACACTTTTGATTAACTAAATGTGTGTCTTGATCAATACCACATACCACTTTTCCTTATTGAATTATGATGTTAATTAGTTCTTGGGCAAAACTGTATCTATTGAAATAAATATTGTTTACTAATTTTGTTGTATTTGGGAAACTCACACTCACTAAATTTTTATCCAACAATCCAATGTTTGACTTATGTCTAGTTAGTGGAAAAATAACTTCATGACTTAGTAGTTGAAGCCTTTACATTACAAGATAAGGTTGTCGTTGCACCAAGAGATCAATCTTTCAATGTTCGTTACAACTACTAGACTTATAAATTCCACAAGGGGTGGTTAAACCATGTCACAAATCCCATGAGGGACACTGGCGCACTACCAAGGATCCCCCAGGGTCACTCTCTGCATGCCCGCGTCACTCACGGAGGAGATTCAAACCTGTGACCAAACTCTAATACCACTTGTCACAAGATAGGGTTGTCCTTGCACAAAAAGATTGACCTTTCAATGTCTGATACAACCACTAGACTTATATAATCCACAAGAGGTGGTTAAACCATGTCACAAATCCCACAATGGACACTAGCACACTACCAACATTTACGTTAACCAATGAACTAAGTATTCAAACTATAAAACTTTTTTAATTTTTTCTACGCATGTTGTTCTTATGACAAAGGTTGAAAATGAATGTGAAACCATTGTGATTGCATTCTTCTATGCTAAAGGATTTAACCATGAAATTAACATTTTGGAGATGTCAATTCTAAGAACTTTTCTAGAGAGAATTGATTATAGTTTTGGTATTTAAATTTTTTGACTACCAAGAACTTCATAAGCGTCAAATTCTAAGAATTTAAAGCAAACTTAAGCAATTAAACTCTGATTCTAAAATTAAGAAATATAAAAATCTTTACTTTAAATTTAAATTTCTATGTAAAGAAGATAGACTTGAATTGAACTATAGTTATGTTAGCATTTTCCTGATTGTGAGAATTGGATGTTGAATGAACATTGTGTAAATTCATCTTCATCGGTATATTATGATATCCATTAGCATTGGAATAATGATATTTAGAGGAAGGAAGTGAATTAGTTTTACAAAATTATTTGAAAATTGTTCAATAATAATTTTCTATTCTATTAATGTGTGCATGCGACTCTAGTATGAAGCATCATTACCTTAGGGAAGAAGGGTATTTTGTTTTAATGAAATCATGGTAGATAATGTGATTTTTATTTATTTTTAATTCATTTGAGCATGAAATTTTATGGAAGGGTGCCAAATATGGACTTATCAGGAAAGGGTGGGAAATGTAATTTTATTTTATGCATACATACCTACTGGAGAAGAATCTGATTAAATTACTTTGGCCAACGCTTATTGTATATTTTTACTATGTATATGTTGATTGTTATACCATCTCCCTGCCACATCAATGTTTAATTATTACAACGCCATAGGTGAGTTCTAGTATAGTTACATTGTCACACCAGATCCATCTAACATGCCAGTTTCGAGTTGCTAGGTTCCTTGGGCAGGGTCCACATGCTCAACATGATAGGTTGAGTACTAGGAGAGCTAACCACTCTATGATTGGGCAATAAAAGCACCGGGGCCACATCTCAAGCACAACAAATGGAAAGTAGTTCGATAACTGAAGGAGATAGAGAATTGCATACAATATTTTTCTTATTCGTGTATTCATGAATGGACCTTATGTTCTTTTTTGTATCATATAAAGTAATTGTACTTGATGTATTGTGATGATGTAACTATAAATTTCAACTATTTATACATTTGAAATATGCATTTTATGCATTTAAATATCATTGTTCAGTGAAATTTATTATATAAAAGCATAGTAAATTTATGAGATGGAAAACTCAGTAGTTCATAAACTTTCCATATTTTAAATACCAATTATTCTATTTATTATTGTTTAGCATTGTAAAGTGTTCTAGAAGAATTTGAAATTTAATAAGTTTGAAAGGTAATTATAATTTAAGGTATGCTTTCAAAATTCAATTTGAATTTGTGAATTTGTAATTAGATGACTATATTTTCTAAAAGTGAAGCTTCATTTAAGCAATATTCTATTTTTATGGTATAATGAAGAGTGAATGCTCTTCTTACATCTCAAATTTGTGGAGATGTTTATTTCACTAATAATATTGAAGAGGTTTGTATAAACAGTATATATTAAAAAAATTAATGTATTATGCAAATTCTTATTTATAATATACAATTTATAAAAGCTAAAAATGGTAAAGGAAAATTTCAATGAAGTTATAGATCCATTCTAGAAAAATATCATGTCGACTTAGAAGTAATCTGCATTGTCATTAATTTTATACTGACGTGTTTACCTATATATAAGGAGAGAAAGTTACATGAAAGAAGCTGAGATCATATCAGGTGTTGCCCATGTTCAAAGAAGAGAGAGACATATTTAGGACGAGAAGGAGAAAATCACACTCAGAAGGAAGACAGAAGGAAGGAGGGCTGGGGAAGAATGGGCTAGAGAGAATCGCAGGTTGTGGGTTTGAAAGAGAGGGTGCTGTCGGCGTCATTGTAAAGGATGTGATAGTTCTGCTGCTGGACGTTCCCGAAGATGGAAGGCCCCGATGCCAGCAGCCCAGACGACCCCAGCACAGCCAAGCACAACATCTGCTCCTTCCCGTCGTCAATCTCAATAAAGTAATTCTCTGTGGGAATCTCGTAGTCGATCCCTCCTTTGAAGTTGAAAGTGAGGGAGGGAAAGGTGGGCTTAGTACCCGTGGGCATTTGGTAGCAGAGATCGAGCCCCGTGGAGTTACCGTCTGCGGGAGTGAGATGCACCGCCGACTGGATGGCCGCCTTCAGAGGAGAGTAGGCAGCTTCATTCAGAATGGTGACGGTGGTTCCAGAGTCGATGATCATGCCTCCGCTGCCGTCAGGTTTCAGATCGAAAGTGCCCGGAGGAATGTCGAGGGCGGCGCCGTCGACGGTGATTCCGGTGATGGGGATGTACCAGAACGTCGGAATGGTGGCGCTGGTGATCAGCTCCACTGTCTTGGCGCCGCTGAGGTCAGCGTCGTTGCCGAAGAAGAGGGGGCTGGTTTTGGAGGGGGAGTCGGTGACGGGGAGGAGACAGTAGGAGAATTTGCTGTCGACCATGGATTTGGAGGCGAGCTGCGAGGTGAGGGAGAGAGGACCGCGCCCCAACCCCACGAGGCCGCCGCCCTGCTGGAATCCTTGGCCCTCATTGTTGTTGCCGCATCCGAAGGCGATCTGAGGAACGCGGGTGGCGTTGCCGATGGTGAGTGTTTCGTAGGAGAGCACGCCGCTGGTGGAGGAAAAGTCGCCGTACAGATAAAAGTAGGTGCAGTCGGGAGAGCAGTATTTGAGCTGCAGTGCATTGCACAGATCGCTGCTGCAGGGAACTTTGGAGTAGGTGGAGGATTTGGATGGGTCGAAGATGGGCGAGGGCTGTTTGTAGCACTGAATGCATGGCATGCACTGAGTCCATATCAGATCACTGCCTGTGTCCACGATTGCGTCGAAGCTGACTGCAGGGCTTCCCACCCCAACTTTCATCAGAAACTCACCGTCTCCCACGTGAACGGGCGATTCGGCATCGAGCTGCTTCCCTATTGCTTTCTTCACAGTTGCGTCTATTTTCTGTGATCGGCTCTTGCTTCGAGCTACAGCGCCCTTCAATCGCTCACTGAAGCTCAGGTCGGCCTCTCTGCGAGTCAGTTCCACCCTCGTCAGCCCCACATTTACCCCCGTTTTCGTCCAAGTAGCTCTGCCACACGAACATGATATCACGCACATTAGTATTATGAAGGAGATCAAGGCCAGATTTATCACTGAACAACACCTTGAACGTTCCATTGCAATTCGCCAACGTCTAAGCTCTAGTATCTAAAACAATGAAACTCCTTCAAACTCCCTATGATGTTTTGCTTCGTGACCCACTACACCATATATATACATATAATGGGAAATCCTTACTCGGACGACCTGCCTTTTCCTGTCTGTGTCTTTAAATCCTCCGAATTCAGCACGTTATCCTGCAAAAGTCGCGATCCCAGAATTCCTCTTCTTGTCATTTCCTGTTACTCCCTTCAGTGTCTTTCTTTCGGTATTCCCTTGCGATAATTTAGATTTTACCATCCCATTATTCTCATTCTCAATCATTGTATCCGTCAAAGTCACGTCCACAGCGGTGAAGATGATACGGTGGAATTGACATAAATAGAATCTCCTTCCCTCCTCTTTAAACAATTGCGAAATTGCAGGCGCCCGTTAGTTATTTCGCCTTAGATTTAGATGCTCTTAATTAGAGATGCTTTTGATTTTTGTTCTTAGATGTTAAAGATTTTGAAATGTCCACAATTGCATAATTTTAAGTTTTAGTGTACGAGTCATTGAGATAATTAGTCGATAGGCTTTCCCTGCGAGATCGTTCGCGTGTACGCCCTTAAAACCTGTCTCACGCATAATATTGCCAAACTTCTGGTTTTTAGAGAAAGTGGTTTTGGTTTAGATTTTTTGTTGCTATTACTGTTTTGAAATGGCGATCACTATGCTCTGTGCAAGGCGCGTTGTCCAGTTTCCATGTTTACTTTTGTACTGACAATGCATTAGATGCATTGTACTACTATTGACTTTACACAACTGGCAAAGGTCACCCATTCTTATGATGCCAGTTTTACAGGATAACAATTTCTGAGTTTAGGCGGTTTTCTTGTTGGGGTTATGAGGTGTTATGTAGCATACATATGTGCTGTTGGGATCAGGAAAGAATGCTCAGGGCAACTTCTTAGGCGGAGAAAACACTGGTTTCTTTCTCTATACAGTAAATAGTATCGTACCACCTTTCCTTGTCTCGCATGTGGAAGCTGTGAAGAATCATGTTCCTGCTCATAAATTACTGGTATTCAATGTAAAGGAAGGATGGGCTCCTCTCTATGATTTCTTAGGCATTCCTCTGCCTTTCTCTCAGTCTTGATTCCGGAAGGATTATTGGTCATAAAGCTTGACTGGGGCACCAGGATGCCACTGATCGAATTTAATAGAGGGCATTCTCTTCTTATATACGAATTGACGATTGAAAGGAGGGAAACCTGGTAAATGTCCTTCGGGTCTCCAAACGATACTTGCTGATTAATGATAGCTTGATTCCGGATGGCATTAATCAATGAATGAAGGATGGGGCCCCAAATGAAGGGAGGAAGGTTTGAGATGAATGCCTATCTCTCCTATCCCATTCGATGAAACACTGTGAGAGTTGGTGATCGGGTACTTCTTCCCACCCAAAAGCCCCTATGGAACTATCCCGCAGACACGCCATTTCCTCACGTCAACGAAACAAAGGGGTTTTGCAAATGCCTTTTGAAAAACCAGTAAGGATGTGAAGTCACCTCATTAGACACTGCCTGGAAAACATTTCTATCCTTTTGTTTGTACTTTTGAACATTTTTTAACTGGCTTTCACTAAAGGGAAAATAAAATATGAACAACGAAATCCAGTGATTTAGTACTGTGTTTCTAAAGAGGAAAATTTCATCAAATAAGTTGTAGTTGGGCGTAGTTATTTCGAAAGACTCTGATTCTCAATGACAAGTTTATCTCTAATCTTCACCATACAAATCAATGGTTCAGGGTTTCATTTGGAAATTTTTGAGATTGAGCATATAATGATTGGACAAATAACAAAACAAAAAATTGATCCACGGATGTAACCAAATGAGCAAAAGTAGTGTTATTAAATATACACCAATTACTTCTACATGTAGAAGACTAATGGTTGACCACATATCCAGACCGCTACAGTGGAACTTTCAGTATGAAAATAAAATGTACCTAAGACCCCAGGTTTATTTATCCCAAGAGTCAAGTCAGAGTTGGAAATGCATTCTTTCAAAAATACCCTCCCTCAAGAAAATTTATTATTTGTCTTTCAAGGAATTATTTTCAAACATCAGAATGTCCCCCTTGGCTGTCACAACCATCTTCTCACATGGGTTATCTATATCACTCCAGACCCTCGAAAACTAATGAATATAGCAGCCAGAATTAGATTGCAAGAAATGGGTACAATTTTAAATTGTAATTGATTAAATTATAGAAAGATCCGTGCAAGGGAAATTACAACTGTTTAATAAAATTTCAGCCATTTTGTCTCTCGTTGCCTTTATAATTTCTCTTATAGATGCTTTTCTTCGTCTGAGACATGGAATTGAAAAATTATAGAAATAAATCTGAAAACAAATTTGGAAGAAAAATGAGTGCACCATAAACATTGGCTTCTTCATTTTGAAGCCGCCCTTTCTCTCCAAACTCCACAACCATGATTGGTCACTTGAAGCAATACTCTCATAGTTTCTATTATAAGATTCTAACCCCATGTTAATGGAATATCCCTGCAATACTTCTACCTAAAGAGTGAAAGCGGTATCCCCAGCATAGGATCATACTTTTACTGTCCATTTCATGTTCCAATCTCCAGTAAGTGCGGGTAAAGAAAACATTATCCTCCATTAAATGTATCATGTAAGATAATTGTCTCACTTTCTTGCCATGTAAGATATACATGTAGGCTTTGTCATTTTGTTCTTATGCTTTGGGTGGGTTTAAATTAAACAACATAATACAATGATTATTGAACTAGATGGTTGTATTCTAGGCTTAATTAAAAAAAAAAAAAATTCAATTGAAAATCAGATATGTATGTAATTTAAGATTATATTTAGTGTAATATTCCACTTTTCTTAATTTTATTTTGTATTATATTTTGTTTGTATGGAAAATATTAAAAATATTTTTTACATTTTCCAAATTAATAGTGTATACCTTTAGAATAATTTTTAGTATCTTTAAAAAATAATATCATTCTATTTTATTATGTATCATATTGTTTGATATTTATTATACTTTACTAGTTTACTATAGATAGCGTTCTTATTGTTCCTTATTTATTTTATTTATATAAAATTATCTTTCACTAGCATTTAGACATTATCAACTATGAAACAATTATAAATTACAAATTTGTAGATATTTATCAAAATAGTTCAAATTTAGATTTTTTTTTTAAAATTGACATTAGAGAGATATTTAAAGTAGTATATTTAAAAAACATAATAATATTTATTTATAGATTTCATGTATTTATATTGCACTATTAATAAAACATTACAATTGGAAATGTGATATATATAGCACAAATAATATATAGGAAATAAATTTTATGTTGTTTTAGTATATATTATATGAAACCATAGTGATATATGTCTTCTGAAATTACATATACATACTTTTCTTTTTCGAAAATAAAGGTTTGAGCTATTCCAAATTTTACCATTCCCAATTCTACAAATGGTTCTCTTTCACCCACAATAGTAATTTATTTATTTTATGTGAATGTCAATAAAAAAAGGTATGCTTATGCTTATGCTCAAAATCATAATGTAATGATCTTCTTTGATATAGACAAAGCTAAGTTATGTTAAGCTAGCAAAGAGATACATGAAACAAATATCTATAGAGCTGGAGTTTATGGGAAACTCAGAAAAGGAGTCCCCCAGCTCCAACTTGACAAAGGATGCCCGAGTAACTTTAAATCATCCAAAATAGATGTTATGTATAAGACTTCTTTCTACAATGATAAATGTTTTTAGAACTACACTTTAATACACTTCATTTTATTAAGTAAAGTTGCAATTATGCTTTCACATCAAAGACCTATCGACGTATCCCTTGCACCTTCTTTTGGTGTAAGTGCTAGTAATTAATTTTCAAAAAGGGTCTACTATAGAGTGAGAATTTGAATTACGAATGAGGTAAAGTAAATTAATTCATATGTAAAGTCCTCATAATTTCGTAGATAGAAAAGACTTTATATGTGGATTGGTCTAGGCTAGGGTGATATTGACCAATAGATTGTAGAATATAAATTAGTTTGTACACCAAATAAGATGAATTAAGAAACTATGATGATTTAAGAAACTATGATTAGACATTTAAGATGTGTACAAAGAGGCAATATACTTGTATCTTCTTATACGCATATGTACATGTATTTGTGTAAGAAGCCCTTCTACCATAAAGGTGAGAGATGCCGTTTGTATAGTATACCATCGTTTCTCTATCACGACTGTCGACGTAGCGTCAAAGCCGATAAATCCCGTGAATTAAAACACAACCTCAATTGCGTGCTTGTCAGTACGTGGTATGAAAACGACCAACAAAATAGGACGAGAACGAGAATGAATTGAAAGCAAAAGCAGGAATGAATTAGTTAGTTTAGAATGAATTCCGTTGCGTGTTTGCGGACACCCTATAGCGATGAAATCAAAGCTTGCAAAGCAATCGACAGGTAGAAGAAAAGCGATAACTTTAATTTCCCACCCTATATAATCTAGCGGATCCTAATGCTTTCGCCGGACACTCGCATAACTCATACAGACACAACTTTTAGAAGGAAAATGGGCTGGTTAAAGTGTTGCTACTTAGCCCGCACCTTGGTCCTCTTCCTCCTAATCAATATTCCTGCCATATCATCATCATCTTCTTCTTCTGGTGATCTGTTCACAACACCGGGAGATACAAGCGCCGTGAGGGTGAAAATGAGGCGCAGATCAGATGGAGAGATGAGCTACAGCGATCGACTCAAATCAGCAGTTGCTCGAAGTAAGAGTCGGCTGCAGAAAATAGATGAAGTAGTGAAAGCCGCAAACAAGACTTATGCAACCCCTCTTCATGTGGGAGATGGAGAATATATTATCGAACTTGCAGTGGGAACTCCCCCTGTGAGCTTCGACGCAATTGTGGACACAGGCAGCGATCTGACGTGGACCCAATGCATGCCTTGCCACGACTGCTACAAACAAGCCACCCCAATCTTCGACCCCTCCAAATCCTCCACATTTTCATCCGTTCCCTGCCACGATTCCCTCTGCCTTGAATTGGGCCTCGAACAGTCGGGATGCAATCCCGATTGCAGTTACGCGGTGGGATATTCCGATGGTTCCTTTACCGGCGGTGGGCTTTCCCTGGAGACTCTGACAATAGGAAGTGATAACAAGGTCTCGCGGATTGCCTTTGGATGTGGACATGACAACCACGGGGAAACACTCACTCAGGCCGGAGGCGTTGTGGGATTGGGAAGAGGCCCCCTTTCTCTCATTTCCCAGTTGGGCGCCCAGGTTGACAACAAATTCTCTTACTGTCTGTTACCCATTTCTGATCCTCCTTCCAAAACCAGTCCTCTCTATTTCGGGCACAGCGCTTCCTTGAGCGGAGCCAAGTCTGTGAATCTCATTAAGAACCCCATCATTCCAACGTTCTGGTTTACTCATCTCACTGGAATCACCGTGAATGGCTCGGCTGTTGATCTCAGCGGAGGGATTTTTATCGATTCTGGATCGACCGTTACTAGCCTGACCGAGGCTGCTTACAATCCTCTGAAAAAAGCTGTTGAAGCGGCTGTGGGTACGAGTCCTGTAAACGGGTCTTCTACGGGTCTGGATCTGTGCTATGAAATGCCATCGCATCCGGGTCGGCTTAGTTTGCCCTCGTTTGCATTCAACTTTGAAGGTGGCGTTGATTACGAGGTTGGCGCGGAGAATTTATTTATTGAAATAGATGGGCTGCTGTGCCTGGCATTCGTTGGTTCTTCCACTAGTGTTTCAGTGTTGGGCAACATACAGCAGCAGAACATCCACATCCTTTATGACAATGGCCAAAATACGCTCTCTTTCAAGCCCACGGACTGTAGTTCTCTTTAAAGCGTAGATAAGCAAAGATATGTAGTTTTTAATGGAGGGTTTTGTTCATAAGATCGTTTATGTCTTGTAATGTGTGAGTATGGTTCTTGTATCGAAATTTAGAGTCGAGAATTATATACAAAGAAAATATGTCTTTTGTTTCACTAGATTTGTATAAGGATTATTTTTCTTATCAATTTTAAAGACAATTATGTCTTATTTTTAAAAAATTATTGATAATTTAGTACAGTTTTTATATTGAAATCTCAAGTAGATAATTTTATACAAGAGGAAAATAACTTTTCTTTCACTAGATTTATATAAGGACTTTTTATTATTAATTTTAAAAATAATTTGATTCATTTTCAATTTGTTAATAATTTATTTTTTAAGATATTTATCACTCACAATAATAGTGTTTGATAGTCTAGATTTATTAAAATTAAAAAATATCAACGATATCTACTTTAAATTGTTGAGGAAGCTTTTATAACTTATTTATATGTTTAAACATGTTATATCATTCATAAAACCGTTTTTGTTATATGACATATGAGTATGGGTCTAAAGTTGAAACCTCTTCCACTAGAATCAAGAATAAAAGGAGTATTTGTCATTACTTCACTAGATTTATATATAAGGACTTTTTTTAATTTTAAAATAATTTGTGCCAACTTTTTAAAAACTTTAAAGTTGTCTTGCTTTTATAATAATAAAACAATTATATAAGATGAGATAAAATAATATGATAAAAATATAATAACATCAAAATAAAAAATAAGAACAATATAAGATAATATAATATAATAATATTTTAAAACATATAACTAAAACATGACATCTCCCAATGTCTTTTTTGTAAGTGATATTTTATTGTCCAACATAACTTTTGTTAGAAATATGTTAAATGTATAATACTTGAAACAAAAGTCGCTGGTAACTATATCTAGCATTCTATTTTTTTGTTGCATATATTATTTATTATTATTATTTTTAATACACATTATTTATAATTTAGAATAATATTTTGTCATCATTCATAAAAAAATATATGTCTAAAATATTTTATTGCTTGAAATAAAGATATCAATAAGAAGGAAAATCATTTTAAATAAATTTAAATAAATTAAACAAAGATCTATGATTGATGAAAAATTTATATTTACTAGAAAATAAAAAATAAATATAATAAGTAAATATAATTTATTTAAAAATAGATTTTTCTATCAAAATTAGAAGCCACAATTAGAAGGTTCATATAGGGACCTTCATATTTCATACAAAAGTACAATATATATAGAGCACCCAAAAATACATGTGGCAAGTTAATGTCGTGTTAAATTAATTGTAAAATCTATTTCTATTTTGTGGAGTGGACGGTTGGAGTGCCAAGTGACCATGAGTTGCTAGAAATTTAGGAAATAACTCAGTCTATTCTAGTCCAAGACAAGGAAAAGTCCAAACATTTTGAAAACTTATATATATATATATATATATATATATATATATATATATATATATATATATATATATATATATATATATATAAGTGTTCTTCAAGAAGTAACTTTAATTTATTACAGAGATATTACTATGGATAAATTGATAACAAAAATAGTTTTGGTTTATTTGCAATTATGGTCACTATGTCATACTAGAATACTTTTTTTTCATATTGTATATACAAGCCTATTTCTACCTTTTGTTAACTCTATGTTCCAATTCTTTATTGAATTTTTGTAGTCAATAGCCAATGACTTTAGTCGCAACTTGAGTCCATTTAGACATCAAAGTGACCAACCCTTTTATCTAGCATTCCTTGGGTTTTACCAGTTGCTAACCCTTTAATTGCTACGCCTTAGTGATTATAAAAAATAAGGATAACATGAGATAAAAATATAATTTATTTTGTTTTTTCCATATAAATTACAAAAGAGTTGTTATCCTATGAGCTCCCTAAGGCATTATAAAGGTTTTTGATTCAAAGTTAAAGTTGTAGACCTAATTTTTGGTCAAAAAATAAGATTTTTGAAAGCGATAGTTCATGGGTGAGAAAATTGTTGAACTCGTGTGCCATAGTTTAGTTTCAAAGTGCAATTTCGGTCTTTCAAAGAAATTTCTTGTAAAAATTTGAGTATTAGGGTGGTTTAATTTAGTGTTGTCACCATTGCCTTAGGTTTTAGTACAAATTTATTTTTAAAAAATCTTCAAACCCTAATTTTTAAAATTTCTAGAACATCTGAGAGAGCCAAACAAAAATTGGATGATGTCATAGTAAACAAGGTTTTGTTGAGGCTAGTAAAAAATCTAAGGGATCAAGGATGATTCAAGATTTATTTGTAGATGATTGTGATGGTTGTAGAGACCCAATCATTTGTCCTACCAATTTTCAAATTTTTAGAAGTAGCTATTGCAAAGCCAAATCTAAAATCGAGCTATCTACAACATATGGAGGTATATAATCTAGGGTGGCTATTGGTTCCCCATGTGTTTGTTAATGTAGATTTGGTGAGAGCCTTATCAAGGACATACAGTCCTAAATAGAGGACTTTTATCAATAGGAGTGGAAGAAGATTGATGATTATTAATAAGGAGAAAAATTTTCATAGCTTTAAACTAAAAAGAGTGTAATATTTCCAAATGGTGTAAGAAAATTGAAAAATGAGTTTAACCTGGACTAACAAGGATATATAGAAGCAAGCTCCTAGTCTTGGGCCAAATCATTTGTAAAAAGTAGAGAAAAAAATCGCTACCAATATGCAAGCTCCATACTATTGTGACTTATTTGAGAACTATTTCAAGGAAACATAATCTACTCTTTGTCAGATTTTTGGCCTTGATTATGAGTTGAGAATTCCCAACTACATGTCGGTATTGTGCATAGACATCCAGTCAAGGGATTCGATTATGTTGATATTATTGCAAAGAGACTCAACAAGATCCTAATGGATGTGAAAATTCAACCTCATGGGATTTATTTTAGATGTACAATATACATTTATAATGTGTATAATTCTTTAAATTGGATTAAAGATGTGGGAGGATCTCTACAAGGTAAGGCCTAAGGAGAATGGAGTAGAATTTCCTATTGAGGAGTGGACATACATTTGGGATAGACATTATCTTGCTTTCAATTATGTGTATTTTGAGGAACATTTTTTAGTAAAAATATTGTTTCAATTGGGAGATAAAATAGATTGGAGGCTCTCTGAGCAAGTCAAAAGATTTTTGAGACCCAAAGAGTTGGCACTGGAGTTTAAGATCACCCCACAATTAGGAAGACTAGTTTTTCTTCAAAGATAGCACAATGATCAGAGTTTGTGGGTTGTCATTCATTCTTCGTGATCTCTCTTAATCTAACCTAGACAAGGTTGTATTCCTAGAAATTATCTAGCAGATGAATGAGTCAAATAAGGCACATTTTACAATACCAAGGGCTCATCCATGCCTACTACCGATCCCCATTTCTCTATTTTTTGTATATATTTGAAAGAAGTCCTTGAGCTTACCATTAATTTTTTTCTAAATGGACTTGGATAAACCAAGTAAATTTGATCCTAAATGCTTTATCAATAGGATCAAGGATACATATAAAAAAATTGTTTTTTGTGAGCTTGAAATGAAGAAGAATATACAATTAGGAGTTGTAAAAATTATGTAGAAACAAAAAAAAATTAGAGAAAAAAATAGAGAAAATTGGCATAAGATCAAATTTGTTAAAAAAAAAAGGGGGGGCCATTCATGGGCCTTTGAAGGATAATCTTATGCTTCCAAAGGTGAGAACAAAAACATGGATACCAGAGGATGGATGAAAGTAAATTTTGATGGTGCTTCCTAGGACAATTCAGAAAGGTCGAGAGTTGGGTATGTGGCAAGGGATGAGAATGGTAACATATTGATGATTGAAGTGAAAAGGCTCCTAGTTAGTACAAACAATGAAGCAAAGAGTCTAGCAGTGATACATGTAGTCCAAATGGGGGGTAAGGAAGTTGCATTTAGAAGGAGATTTGTAGATTATAATCAATGAAATCATCAAAGAAGAATCAAGAGTGTGGCACTTGAATTTAAAAACATTCACAGGATAAAAACTTTACTGTGATTTTGAGGAATTTAAAATATCACATGTTCTGAGGAAAGAAAACAAGGTTGCTGACAAACTATCCTTGAGTTTGGGGTGTCTCTACTGAATCAGAATGAGGAAGAGTTCAAGGAGGATTTTAGGGGCCTCAATTTAGAGCAATAAATGATAAATGTATTGGATTTTACTGAGGTGCAAAGTATTCATCAAGAGGAAGGAGGTCTTGTATAGAAAAAATATTTATTTTTTTTCCAATGTTTAACCGAAGTATGATTGGTCCTCAGAGTTAAATTAGCCTATGTCAGATGTCTGCATCATCATTCAACATACTCATGCCAACGTCAAGGGGTCCAATATGTGGTGGAGGTCTGGCCTTTTCTGAAACCATCTAGAAATTGGTTTTCCTTTTAAAATTATGATTTTTTGGAATTTTTCCAATGAATGCGACATTTGGAAGGGGTGAAAATAATAGAGCCAACATGGAAGCCAATTTCTCCCTTGATTCCCCCAACTAGTTGCCTGCTTTCAGAAGTGAGATTATGATTCAGAGACTGAGAGGTGTTTTCAAGTTCGACGATGAGAAGTTCTGGGGATGCATCACAAAATTGCTTCAAGAGGAGTTTCTAAAGATGGATTTGAGGCCAAGAACTAATCTGGACATCTTGTCCTTGTTCTTGGCATGGGATTTACAACGTGGAAGTTGTGAGGAAGCATTGAGGGCTACAAGGATGTGTGTGAGGTCGGAGTGGGCTGGAGGCATGGTTCCTATAATCGAAAGGATAGAGCTGGGGGTGGGTTTGCAGACAGGGGAAGGTCCTTGGAGGATGGTTAAAGGAGCTAGTTGCGAGTTTTAGCCTTTCATTGTTTGGAGCTCCTCAAAGCCAAAAGAAATGAAATTGGAGGAAGCAAGGAGGATTGGCACGGTCTGTTGTTGTTGTTTGGAGCTTGAGTGCATGGAATGTGCGCAAGATAAAATCAACCCCGAGGAAGTCAATTGCCAAATTGAAGCCAGAGGTAGGAGATGCGGGACCAAAGCAGAAGCTGAATAAAATAAAGAAGAATAAGCTAGACACTTATGGTGGTATGTTTATTACCAATGAAACCAGGGAAGAAATGTTGAGGAAATGGGTAGGCTGAGCCACCCCAGTGGATGAATTTTTTTGGTTTGTCAGTTAAAAAATGATGTATTTGTCTAGTTTTGTTAAAGAAATGGGTAGTATTACTGATCTAGACTTAGTAGAATCTATTTTACACTTAGTCTGAATAGGGTGCAGTAGTGACATTTTGGCTTGTAATGCTTAGTTTGAAAGTAGCATGCATAATGCAAAAGGAGATGTATGTAAATAGAGTTCGGAGGGTATTAGGAAGTAGTCCAATTGAGCAAAATCTACCAAGACAAGTGGCAAAATATGTAAATTTATTTACTATTAATAAAAAAACTCACAATTCACTGATCAGAAAAAAGAAAAGAAAAAAGAAAGACCATTAATAAAAAGGATCTTGGAAAAAAATTCTAGACCCTATAGTGAGATTTAAAATGATGTATAGTTCATAAGCATAATTTAGATAAAATTTGATTCCTAATATTTCTCTCAACTACACTTGTTGCACCCTCTACCATGAAAATTGCTTTTGCATCTATTCCATCATCATCTTCAATACCTTCACCATCATATACACCATCAACGCCTATAGCCCTTATCATTCTAGAGATCCCACAAGTGGTAACTCCACTGCATATGCTATCTCTCTAGGAGGGGACTCTTAGTAGAATTTCCCAATTGTGGGTTTGAAGTTGGCTCAAGCAACCAAGAGAAATAAAAGGAAAAAATTGATATTAAGGATAAGGTTACAAAGAAGATTCATCCCCTTAATAGAACCCTAGTTACATTTAGAAAAGTGGGAGATGTTGTTGATGACATTAGAAAATTGGCTCGCTCCCAATTCATTGGCGATGATGATTTCATCAAGTCAAAGGCATTCAAGCAGTTCCTTCTCAAATTCATTAGTGAACATTATCAAAAGGAAATTGATATTCAAGAGCTTACTATGGAAAATAGTAAACAAGTTGTTATAGATATCATAACGAGAGTAAAGGAGAAGTTAGCAAAATTGACCCCTGAAGAAGAAAGACAATTGTCCAGGATTGTAGTATGATATTGCTTGAGGGGTAAGATATTTTATTAGTCATTTTATTTTATTTTATAAAAGGGAAAGGAATAGAGGTCACTGCAGATGTTGTTTTGGTTCAGGTTTTTATGATAATCATGGTGTCTTGACCACTTCGTCTATTTTTTCAACAACACTCAATCTTGTTATGGCTAAGGAGAAAAATAAATTGTGTGGAGACTTAGTTAAATTAGAAGACCTTTAGATACTATAGTGATCTAAGTTTTAATGTTAACATCATATAGGGCTATGTTCACAAAGAACTTAGCAAGGAGATAGGAACCATACTTCATTAAGTTTTCAAAATAAGTTCAAGTTCTTAAAGAGAAATTAAGAACTCAGACATCACTTCTCCCTCCTCTATAACTAGTCATTCCATCTTTAAAATGTTGATAATCATGGAGCAGTTATAGATCAATTAGGGGAATATTTAGGGACAATGATAGGTGTGAAGTTCATCTACAATGTGTATAAAAATAGTTTGGAATAATAGTTGATGATTCAAATTTTTTATTAAACCATGTAAATATGAAGTAAAGTACATAGTAGGTCATCCATGATATGCATGCCAAAAATAATCATATTATTCATGTGTTAGAATCATGTGAACTTTATACAAGGATGATTAGAAAAGAGCTAACTACATTTGAGGGAAACTCAATATTCATTTGTTGGAATCACATGAACATTAACACTTGGCTCGATACAAGGTGTTGTTAAGAGATAAGTGGCACATGGCTACTATATTATATTTTATTGATCAATCAAGTAACACTTGAAAACTACTTAGATCTTATTTGATCAAGTAAAACTTGATTAATGTTAATTTTTAGAGGAAATATGTTAATGGAATAAACCTAGATAGATTCAAGGATGTGTTGAATTTCACATGTGAAAGTTAATTATAACTATGCACGTAGATAAATATTTAATTCCAAATAAAAAGCATAAGTTTATTTAGTTTGTTTGGACATGTATAGGTACTCCTAGACTTTGTTAAAGAAGAAAGTGATTTATAAGGTGCAATAAGTGTACTTTGTTCACTATTTTAGCCCATTTAAAAATTGATGAGTGACAATAATGTCATAATTACTAACTTATGATATATTATTTATAGTATCTTTGATAGATAATTAAGATAGTGTGTTCAATCCATTAACTCCTAATATAACAATAATTTAAAGAATAATTTTACTACATCACATAACAATAAATATTCTAAAAGAAATGGTGATAAAAAGAAAAGAAAAAATGTATTTATTATGATTATCAAAGAAATCCAAAAAAATTATTGACATCATCCCTTTATTACATAGAAATAAAAGAATGGTCTCTGAATAGAAAGACGTTTGAGGAAAACTATATGTTTTTACTCATCCTAGCATACATGAAGCTTCTAGCAATTATCCTAGAAATCGTATGCATGTCTAGGACATGATGCGCGAAAACATATTTTTAAATTCTAACAACTTGAGAAAAAATTCCTCAAAAGTGAGATGGAGAATATATTTTTTAAATAATTTGCTTTCTAAGTGTTCATATTACAAAAACTAATCACTTGGACCCGTTTGGTTGCAGGAATTAGGAAATGTTAGATTTGATCAAATGTTGGAAATGGTCAAATCATGGATTTGATAATCCGATTTTTCATTTTCAGATTATGTTTGGACCATTTGGTTGACCTGGAATATGAGCGAGAAGATGTATTTCCTCCGTTTGGTTCCACTTTTTGAAACTGGAATTAGAATTTGAGTATGATTTTTTAAAAAAAATTATTGGAATTGTTTTAATATTTTTGAATTTAATATTTCATTTTTATTATTATTTTTTTAATTTAATTTTATATAGAAAATCGAATCGAAGTTTAAAGGAATTTAATTCATGTCAAATAGCAAGGTAAGGTCATCGGTAGAAAAGCGAAGTTTAAATGAATTTTTACTTTATTCATGTACGTCAACAAACCTAACCTGAATGCGCTTCGTGTCATTGCAACCTACGTGAATGAAAATCAAAAAATGGAATCGCAGACCATTTTACGCAGCCAAAGTTGGAGGCAGGCAACCAAGTTACAATCATTGATTGCAACCAAAATTCGACAAAAAATTTAGAAAATAAATTTGAGAAAAAATTCAAAAAAATAAAAAATCATTTTTTTAAATAAAAAAATTTGAAAAATTTTTTTGAATAAATGACAGAGTTACAAACCATCCAAACAAATAAAAAATAAATTAAATCCCTCCGTACACAAATAAAAAATTAAAAAATTAAATGATAGACATGAAAAATTTAAAAATTTGTTTTACCCGCCAATGCCAATTCCAATTCCACATTTTCAAGTAGAAAATGTAGAAAATGTAAATTGGAAGTCGCAAATGCCAATTCCAGACTAATGCAACCAAACCAATCCTATCTTGTAATTAGATATTATGCATAATTTTGCAAGTAGTATGCAATTGAGAGGAGAAACAAAAATGGAATAGGCGAACTAATTAGTAGGCGCCTGCAATTTAGCAATAGTTAAAAACAGGAGAGAGGGAGATTCTGTTTATGTCAATTCCGCCCTATCTTTGTCATAGTTGTGGGTAGAATAAGAATAATTGAGAAAGAGAGGAATGCGATGGGAAAGCATGACCGAAGACGAAATCGCAAGCGAAGGCCGAAAGAAATACAGGGAGGTGAATAATCTTTCATTCTTTATCAGGGAAGGACGAGAAGAAGAATTCCGGGATCGCGACTTTTGCAGGATAACGTTCTGGTTCAGAGGATTCGTGGACAGAGACAGGAAAAGGGAAGGCCAGTCTGAGTAATGACTTCCCATTATATATATATGGGGTAGTTGGTCACAAAGCAAAACATCATAGGGAGTTTCAAGGAGTTTCATAGTTGTAGATACTAGAGCTTAGTCGGTGAATTGCAATGGAACGTTCAAGGTGTTGTTCAGTGATAAATCTGCCCTTCATCTCCTTAATAATAATGTTGTGCGTGATATCATGTTCGTGTGGCAGAGCTGCTTGGACGAAAACGGGTGAAAATGTGGGGGTGACGAGGGTGGAACTGATTCGCAGAGAGGCCGAGTTGAGCTTCAGTGAGCGATTGAAGGGCGCTGTAGCTCGAAGCAAGAGCCGATCACAGAAAATAGACGCAACTGTGAAGAAAGCAATAGGCAAGCAGCTAGATGCCGAGTCGCCCGTTCACGTGGGAGATGGTGAATTTCTGATGAAGGTGGGAGTGGGAAGCCCTTCAGTCAGCTTCGACGCGATCGTGGACACAGGCAGTGATCTGATATGGACTCAGTGCATGCCATGCATTCAGTGCTACAAACAGCCTTCGCCCATCTTCGACCCATCCAAATCCTCCACCTACTCCAAAGTTCCCTGCGCCAGCGACCTCTGCAATGCACTGCAGCTCAAATACTGCTCTCCCGACTGCACCTACTTCTATCTGTACGGCGACATGTCCTCCACCAGTGGCGTGCTCTCCTACGAAACACTCACCATCGGCAACGCCACCCGCGTTCCTAAGATTGCCTTCGGATGCGGCAACAACAATGAGGGCCAAGGATTCCAGCAGGGCGGCGGCCTCGTGGGGCTGGGACGCGGTCCTCTCTCCCTCACCTCGCAGCTCGCCTCCCAATCCATGGTCGACAGCAAATTCTCCTACTGTCTCGTCCCCGTCACCGACTCCCCCTCCAAAACCAGCCCTCTCTTCTTCGGCAGCGAAGCTGACCTCACCGGCGCCAAGAAACTGGAGCTCATCACCAGTGCCACCATTCCGACGTTCTGGTACATCCCCATCACCGGAATCACCGTCGACGGCGCCGCCCTCGACATTCCTCCGGGCACTTTCGATCTGAAAACTGACGGCAGCGGAGGCATGATCATCGACTCTGGAACCACCGTCACCATTCTGGATGAAGCTGCCTACTCTCCTCTGAAGGCGGCCATCCAGTCGGCGGTGCATCTCACTCCCGCAGACGGCTCCTCCACGGGCCTCGATCTCTGCTACCAAATGCCCACCGGTACTAAGCCCACCTTTCCCTCCCTCACTTTCAACTTCAAAGGAGGGATCGACTACGAGATTCCCACAGAGAATTACTTTATTGAGATTGACGACGGGAAGGAGCAGATCTTGTGCTTGGCTGTGTTGGGGTCGTCTGGGCTGCTCGCATCGGGGCCTTCCATCTTCGGGAATGTGCAGCAGCAGAACTACCACATCCTTTACAATGACGCCGACAGCACCCTCTCTTTCAAACCCACAACCTGCGATTCCCTCTAGACCCTTTTTCCCCAGCTCTCCTTCCCTCTGTCTTCCTTCTGAGTGTGTTTTTCTCCTTCCCGTCCTAAATATGTATCTCTCTTCTTTGTACATGGGCAACACCTGATATGATCTAGCTTCTTTCATGTATCTTTCTTTTCTTATATATAGGTAAATACGTCAGTATAAAATTGATAACAAGGCAGATCACTTCTAAGTCGACATGATACTTTTCTAGAAAGAATCTATAAGTTCATTGCACTTTTCTTACCATATATACAACATATAGCTGAATCTGCATAATACACTAAAATAGTCTTTAAATGTGAGCAGTCTACACAAACTTTTTAAATATGAGTGTCAACAAATTTGAGCATTCATTATTTTATTATATTATGGGATTAAAATATTGCTTAAATGAAATTTCATTCGTATTAATTATAAAAATCAAATATACTCATAAATTCAAATTTGAATATTGAAAACACAATATATATGATGTTAATCTTACAAACTCAACAAAATTCCAAAATTCTTTAACGCTTTATTATTCTAAACAACAATAATTAGAATATGTGGATAGAGATATTAAATTTCCACAATTGTTGTTGATAATAAGTGTTCTTTTTAGATTCAATTGTGTGTGATTCTTTTCCATCAATGTTTCATATCACTCTCTTTAAACCATCGTCACAATAAAAAGAGAGAGTTATTCAAATAGTTGATGGAAAATAATCTCATCCATTTGAATTCAAAAACCACACTTACTCGAATACTTAAAATTTAAACTACAAAAAGTTAATATGATGCTGAATTTTTCATCCTATAAATTCAATATCTTATTATACCTAGATTCAAAAAACTTAGTTTCCAATAATATGATTACAAGAGATCAAAAAAATATTTCACTATACTTAGAGTTCATATTATAATGATCACATATAAGCTTATTTTTATTCATAACAAGAAAAATAAATTTAGAATTCATATTATAATGATAATAAAGAAACTTATTTTTATTCATAAAATAGATAATCAAAGATTATTTATTTATTTTTCCATTCTTTTTCATTGTGCATTCTATTTTAGACTTCACATGAGAAATATAATTACTTGCACTGATCTTTGATTCTCCAACTTTATCTATAACATCTAAGAAAAACAAACGTTTACCATGCACGAATGTTATTCTTTCTCGTTCTCTCTGATAGGATGAATTCATGGCTTGAAAAGGCATCGGCGGTTTGAAGAAAGTTGACTACTTTAATCTCTCACCCGATATAATCTTATGCATTCTCGTACTCAACTAGTAAGCCAATCATAAGTTATAGAAAAGATGTTTTCAAAATAAGAAACAAAGTTTAGAATGGTTTAACCATTTACGAAGAATGGTATCATTTAATTGTGTCTTTTTTAAATTATATTAGATTAGAAGTCGATCTTTTTTTTTCTATCAATTTCTGGTATCATTATGTTTTTATCATTGTAGTTGGTATAATTCATCAAATGTAATATAATTTTATTTTCTGGAAAAGTAAAAGTAGATAGTTTTGGGGCTTGTTTTGAGGAGGTTGAATTTCATATTTTCATCAATTGCAATTGAACCATACAAAAGATATAAAATATTAGAATTAAACCTTCTATATGAATAGAATATTTAGTGATCAATATAAGCTATGCAAGTATTGTCATGGAGTATGATTTTAATGTGTTGTGTTATTATTGTGCCTATTGCTTATCTTGGTTTGAGTTCTTCTTCTAATTTTTTATACTATTAGTATTGTCTTCAATAAATAAACTATGCAATTATTTGTGATTGTTTAGCACAAATAGGAAAAGGTTACAAATTGGATTGAAAAAAGCACATGCTAGAATTTAAAAACATATATTAAATAAGAGGAAGAATTCATCCCTATAAATGCTCAAGAATGTATAGGCCAATATTTGAACTCTTATGATGATCAAATTTCCACACTAGCCTACATGAGCTCAAAACTTGTTGGAACATTTGTGTGCTATTTATTTGCAAATAGTTTCTGAGTAAAAGTAATGTAACACCTCAAATATACATAAAATGAATTACATATTCTTCAAAGAACCATCTTTAGTGTCCAACAATTCATGAAGTATAGGAAACATCTATAGTACCCAACAATTAAGAAGGCACTTCAATGAGCCAATAAACCCCCATGTAGTATATCAAGAAATTAATAATGATATCATATATTTATAGATAAAATTAATTGAAATAAATCTCAACATAAAATTGATTCATAATGAACCTTCTGTTATCCCTTCCAAACTTGATCATGACATAACTTCAGTTCAATATCCTACCTCTAATCACAAGACATTATCTCCTAATTTAACTCTTAACTCTCAATTTTAGTAGGCGCATAATTATTGTTCCCTAAGTATCTAATTTCCAACCATTACAAAACTTAGCAGGTGATGGCAAACCATCTCTACTCAGATGCAATAGGAATCAGTTAAAGCAAACAGTAACCAATTAAGATGTCATGAATTTATTCCTCTGATATTGAATTGATGGACAACTGATATCAAACATTAACAACGCAGCCTTACCGACTTCACATGATAGAAGATCATTACAAACATAAACAAATTATTAAGACGGTGTATTCAAAAATGTGAACAATCACATAAATCAATTGCTTATACAATACTTAGCCTGAACACATTGATCTTTGATATCCTTCATACACGAATAAAGAAAAACTCAAGCAATGTCAAACAATGTTTGTAGGCTTTGTATTCCATCTGAAGCCAGAGCCCACCCCTTTTCCAACCTGGTCAATACTTTCATTCTCCTTGACAGATTTGGACATCTTCTATTAAATCTCTGCACTTGTCTATTATCCATTAATAAATGCTCATAATTATTCTCTTACAATATACCAATTACAAATGGAAAAGTCCAACATGTCCACCAATCACAAGCTACACTTCATCGCTTCAAAACTGGATTCCATGCCTCTACTTTTTATGTTCCTTATTATCTCCTTTTAAAATTTTCAACTTTTTGGTCTAAACCTCATGTAAAAAAAAACTAAACTTCAACTAATTAAAATACTAATAAACTTAACAATCTAATTATAATATTTTTGTGATGTAAGATTATTTTTTATTCTAGGTTTCTACTACATCAAACATATAAGAAAGAGTTTGGAATAGATAGTAAAACCATTCTTCTAACTTCAAGATTAAGCTACATCTACAAAATAAGATATCTCTATAAATCATTGTATTTTCCTTCTTTCTCTTTTAGCCTCTTATTAAAATAGAGATCTCCCTTCTCTACTAATTAATTCTCTCTTTTCCTAAATTTTTAAGTCTTAATAGTTCTCCATTAGAAATTATCATTTTTCTTTAATTCATCCATATCAACATCTACTCATAAGATGTACATAAATTATTAAAAGAAAATCAAGTTAAGGGAATGAAAAATGTTCGTATGTGTTTCCTAATTGTCTATGTTAGACCACTAAGATGTGCTTTTCAATTCATCTTTTATGAGTAGGTCTTCATTTCCTAGATATATATGATGTTGTTCACAACACAATTCTTTTTTCGTATTGTCTTCTTTTGTTGCACAACAAAGATCTTTGCTTCTATTTACTTTGTTATTCACCTTTGTCCCTTGCTTAGGAAAGTGATGATCTTCGACAAGCCATTTTCATCACTAATGGGATTCTCTAAACATTCCTCTAGTTGCTTTTGGCAAGTTTTATTTTCTAAAATTAATAAGTTTTCATATATGGGGCTTCCAAAGAACTCCATCTCTATTGCATCTTCCTCTATAATGTGGAAGTTACTTCCACTGAGCTAGAACATCTTAGACCTCCTCTTCTGATAGGTTTCTTTCCTCTTCATCTTAGATTTAACTCTCTTCTTTTTGTATTTTAGTCTTGAATATTTTTGCCTTCTTCAAGGTAACACAACTCATCAACTTCATCCAACCCATATATATATATATATATATATATATATATATATATATATATATATATATATATATATATATATATATATATATATATATATATATATATATATATATATATATATATATATATATATATATATATCTTCATCATCACTCATTCATCTATCTCTTCATCTTCATCTTGTTCCCCCTCTTTTCTCTTTTTAAATATTAAAAAAGTAGATTTAAAATTCTTTTATCATCTAATATTCTTGCCAATTCTTTAAGGGATTCAATCTTTCTCTATTCTAAAAAATTTATCCCTTAGCTAATCTATTAAGAAATTAATGTTTCTCAAAATTTTCAAGTTGTAGCATTTATATTTTATAATTATTTAACTATTTTATCTTAATGATGATTGCCTACTGTGTCAAGTCGCTTTGTAGGACAAACTGGTGAAGTGGCATCCTACATGGCAGGTGATGTGTACGATATTGAAGCCCAAATTATGGAAGTAGGCATCTCACTTGGTGGGCCCCATTGTTGTAAGAGTTTTCTCTATGATAGATTATGACAATTTCTACGTTAAGGTTATAACATACCAATACAACAACTATGGCAATGTAAGACTCATGACTAGTTTTTATGTTAGGTAGCAATCTTGCATGTGGCAGGTACCTTGAATGTCAAGTGAAGTCTCTTACATGTATGTAAATTCTATGCATACTGAGTTTGACTCCTTTTTGCATAGAAAGTGAATTTGGTTGCCTTTAGTACGTGTCCTCATTTCTATTTTGAATGCATGTAGTGAAGAGAATGATGACACATAGCAATCTTGGGCATCCAACTTGGTGGTCTATAAATATGTGCTTATATAAAGTTGTTTGAAGTGTAGATTGAGTTTTTTCAAATATATTATTATGCTACCAAAATTTCTCTAAATTTTTATTTTTTTTTGTATTTGGACTTCCATAAGAGCATAGCTCTGATATTATACTCTTTTTGGAAGACTCCTACAAGAGAATGACTCTAATATAGTATTTGTATGATACTATTAGATCATAATGTCATAATGTGTTCTTGATTTTGTAGATATGTAGTCAAAGCTTTGATATTGGTTGTATGTTAGTATTATGGGTTAGTCAAAAAATAGCATGCCCATGAAACATTAACTTGGAAACTATATAAGATTAAAAGCATAAGAGAGAGATGCTAAGAGAGTGATTTAAAGGATAACCAAGGAAATCATG
Organism: Chamaecyparis obtusa; assembly: GCA_027943335.1. Classification (NCBI taxonomy): domain Eukaryota; kingdom Viridiplantae; phylum Streptophyta; class Pinopsida; order Cupressales; family Cupressaceae; genus Chamaecyparis; species Chamaecyparis obtusa. The sequence goes on along the minus strand of BSBK01008039.1, from coordinate 2,210,266 downwards.
CTATCAAATGAAATCCACCAAGAGAAGATCATAAAACAAAAGACATAGTTTGCTAAGTGACCTAAAAAAATTGACTACAAATTTTTATTTATGGTGTGTGTGCATAATATGTAACAAAGAAAGTATTTTCCCCCACATTAAAAGTGATTGTGTACGCATTTCTAGGAGCAAAATCTTTAAGGTAGCATACATGCATCCAAAAGACAAGGATGTTTCCACTATGATATGTCCCCAAGTAAGGACAAAATCAAGGGAAATAAAACATGTAACAAAAAGAGATCACATAAGGGATCCACTAACTTATGGGTCAATATGCATGTATGATAACTAATGTATATCAAGAATAAAGGTAGTGTAACAATGAGCACATTGGAAGAAGAGTATATAGTATGAACAAACAAAAAGTCTTTTTGGGTCAACATTGCAGAGACCAAATAGAGAGATAGATCTCAACACTTTATATCATACCCAAGTAGACAACACAAAGACACATTTAAAATAAAATCACATGTACAAAATAACATAGACATGGAAAATAGAGGAATTGAGATACAAACAGAAGAATGGCATAACATGTTTGATCCCTTTATTTCCTTGTGCTATCATAGCAACAAAGGTCATACAAAGAGAGTTATAACACAAAAATAATAACAAGAAGCACATCACATGGGAAGCACATTATGAATAAGAAAAAATACAAGAGAATCCACCTATCTTTCCAAACATTATTTAGGGAAGGTGGACAGCATGTGAGAAGAGAAATGCTAAGCACAATAGAAGGAGCTTCTATGAGTTCAAAACAAGGACCGTGCTCTAATGATGAGTCATGTTGTTTGTCACAATGAGTTAGGGTCAATGCTTTGAAAAATATTAAAGAAATATTATGATTGATTCGATACCTCGTACATATCTTCAAAATCATTAGGATCAACATTTTTATCGACATTGTTGTTAGACCCAATATTATCATCCATATCATTATATAAATTAATCATAATATAAAAATAACAATTATCATGCTTGGAACACTATTTTCTTAAGATTTTCTTCTTCCCTTGGACTGGTCATAGATTAGTCAAATGGGATCAAAGCATCATGAGGTATTTTAGAAGAGGAATCTATATGTAGGGTTTATGCACAAGCTAAGAAAAAGAGATTAGTAGCATCGTTTAATAAAAAACCTTAACTAATAATCAATCTAAGCCCTACAAACAACATAAAATCAAAAATAAAAATGAAACTAAATTCAATGCAAACTGATTAATGCTTAATGGCTTATGTTGCTTCTCTACACTATATTGAGATGTTACTAGTTGGCACTCAGAGTTGGATTCAACAACATATAGACTCGAAGATTTGAGATAAATATTGAAAAAGCTTGATGATTTGATTGTTGAGAAATGAAACCTGCATAAGGTAACTATTATTCAAAAATTAGGATCCTTCATATGGGTTTGAAGGGGATTTATATAATAGGTTTTCAGAAATCAACGGACGATTAAGATTGATTTGAGAATAATAGATTGAACAAATGAGATAATTAGGAACTAGAAGGATTTGGGTAACCTTCCAGAAATATAGATTTATTTCCAATTCGAACTCAAAAGCAGAGAGTTCTTTTAGGAAATAAAAGATGAGATAAAGATTGAAGAGATTTTTAATTTTAAGAAGATATTAGTTTCCAAAATGCAAATTTGGAAAAGGAAATATTTTTTTATTTTTGGATTTTGAGAGGATTTTAGATTTTTAGAAATTGATTATTTCTAAATTTAAAGATATTATGCATTTTTTATTTATGCATATCTTTTATTTTTAGAATTAGAAATTTGGATATATTTTGGATTTTTTATTTTCTACCATTTTTTAATTTTAAAATTTAGAAATCAGCAATTAGAGAGATTTTTGGATTTTTGAAGATTTAAAAGATTTAAATCAAATTAAAAATTTAATTTATGAGAAAGATGAAATTAGAATGAAATTAATTAGAAATAAAGTAAAATTGAAATTGAGATAAAATTAGAATGAAATTAAATTAATTTGAGAAATTAATTTAATTTAGAGGAATTAATTAGTTAATTTAAATAATTAAAGGTAATTATTTAAATTATGAAAATTTAGAAATTGAATTTAATTAAGTGATAAGACCAATTAATTAAATAATATTAATTATTTAATTAATATTGAGAGGATGGTTAAATGATTAAAAGATTGAGTTATAGAAGAAATAAGATGATTAATTAAATAATTACTTAATTAATAGTGGAATAGTTAGTAATTGCAAGAGTGGTCAATTTTGGTGTCTACATTTCCCTCTTGATACAATGTGATTATGAGCATTGTGTCAAAGAATGTCTAATTACATACTGCCCCAGCTTGCCCCGATGACAACAGGTGTGTTTTGATGTTGAGATCAACTCCTCAAACAACAAACAAAGAAAATAGGATTATGAACCATCATAGCCACTCTCACCACTTAGTGGTTTCCTTGAGGAGCATAGGAACATAATTGCGAAAGATAAATTGATAATGGACTGACTTGACTAACTTTTTTCAATAGCCTCATTGATTGTTGATTGGTTTGATTTTGATATTTGATTTGGATGTGGATGTGTCTAGTTTCAAAAATGGACTACCTGTATAAGACTAATCTATCAAGTTTTGAGTGTATATGTCTCTGTATAAGACAATCGATTGGGTTGATAGATTGGTTTGATTATGATTAATTATTTTTTTATCAATTGATGCCCCCTTGAGAGATTGTTTGTGTAAGAAAGGCATGAATGATCTCTCTAAAGAAGGTGAAAATGGTAGATGAAATGATGAAAGAGAAGAATAGTTAGTAAGAAGTGAAGACTTAGTAGATGATGATGATGATGATGATTGATTGATTGATCAATAGAGATTGTTAATAAGAATCAAGTCTAGTTTAGGAAGGACCCATCATGTATAAGACTACCGACAACATCTAGTTCAAAGGAAAACATACCATGTATAAGATAAGTGACAACATTTGGTTTAAGGAAATATACATCCAATATAAGATACATGATCATTGATTGATTGACTAATTGATAAAATGATTTGACTAATTGATGGATTGACTTGTTTGAATAATAGAATAAATATTAGTGAGAAGTGTGAATTGGCTATAAGAACGAAGACTTATTTAGTTGCAATCAAGATAGGTGATGATTTTGAGTTACTATCGAATATTTTCAATAATTGCATCATTGTGCCTTATTTTGAAAAGAAAGAGATATGAATGCACCCAGATATTGACCATATGGATACCACTACTATCTTTGATTTGAACAAGTAGGAAACAAACAGGGAGTGATCCAACTCCATCCTAAGGTTCATGTGCTTAGACTCAAGGTATGTGTGGCGTGTCACAAACATGTATCGTTTGCAATATTTTACAATTGCTATTTGATAAATATGTGAAGGCTCTTATCATAGACACCCTAGGCACATGTGCCCTACAACTTTATCAAAACACTCCACAAACAGAAAACAAAGAAGAATGAGACTATGATCCATCATAGCTACTCTCACCACTCAGTGGTATCCTTGAGGAGCATAGGAACACATTACAAAAAATATAAATAAAAAATAGACTGACATGACTAACTTTGTCAATAGCCTTAGTGATCATTGATGGGATTGGTGTTGATGTTTGATTCGAATAATTGATGTGTCTGGTTTTAGGAATGGACTACCAGTATAAGACTTATTTGTCTAGTTTCATGTGCATTCGCCACTATATAAGACAATCAATTGGTTTGATTGAGTGATCGATAGATGACATATTAGATTGTTGATAAAGATGGGTCTCATGAGTCCATTGTCAATTTATGAAGCTCATCATTTTGATTTGAGATTGATGTTTGATCATCACTTTCTACTTGTCATGACAGAGATGGTTTTATTGCAAAGATTTTGATGTGTTTTTTATTGGTCCATCGTAGAATTCATATGTTTGGAGCTGAGGTATGTGTGGCGTATCACATAGGTTAAGGCCTTTATCACAGACACTCCAAATATGGTTTCCTTAGATGAATTTTTGTATTTTATGATTTTTATATTTATTTCAAGTCATTTTATGAATGTTTTTAAGCTTTTTTTAGGATGTTTTGAAATGTTTTTGAGATTTTCTCAAGACGAGAATTAGAATGTTTTTGGTTTTTTTTCAAGACTTTATTTTAATGTTTTTAGATTTTTTCAAGACTTTATTTGAATTTTTAGGGATTTTTTTTTCCAGGACTTTATCTAAATTTTTTGAGTTTTTTCAGGTTACTATCCTCTTTTTAATGGATTTTTTAAGGATATTTAAGATTGCCCCCAATGTTTAGCAAGACAAGGACAATATGGATTGCTAGATGGATTGGTACATGGATGAAGGCCAAAGGTTTTTTATTATGGCATTGGATCAATTTAGGTGTCAAGGACTATCCAAGCAATGAGATAATATGTTTTTTCCAAGCTAAGGGAATGACAAGATACAATAATCATACTTTTGGCACTTGATGGAATGTGATGCATAAAAAAGGACATGTTAAGAGGATTTTTGAAAAACATGTTTTGTATTATATGTCCTTATTTTATATCAAGACCAAGAAATGGATTTGTATAAGATAATCATTGGACATGAATAGGTAAGAAAGATCAAGAATGGACAAGGGGAAGGTGTATGGATTGAGGGTTGCGATAAGATAGGCAATATAAACCAAAGGGATGTGGATAAGATAAGGGATGTGGATCAAAGGGATGTGGAAAAAATGAAGCATATAGGACATGTGATGCTTCTAGGGATATCCCTAGCCTTGTCAAAATCAAAGTTGGGAAAAAGGGAATATGGATGTTGATAAGATAAGGGATATGAGGGACATAAGATAATGAAGGAAATAAAAGGGATAAGATATGATGGGGAAACATGGATGAAATATACACCCAAATATGGAATGCAATAAGTTCATAACTTACACATGATGCCTATTTGCTAGGTTTTCATCATGGTACTTATCCAAAGAGCTCATTTACCAGGTTTTCACTATTGTATGAAATTATTACTCTTTTTATTTTTTTTGTTACCAAAATGCTTGTTTGCTAGGTTTTCAACAAGGCAATGATTTTTTTTCTTTTTTTGACCTTTTTTATTTTTTGAGAAGATGATAGACTCGTGTAGGACATATAAGAGGAAGGATTCAAACATCTTGTCTCTTTAGATAGTTCTCTTGAAGGACTCATAGTAATGGACCATATATCTTGGTGATATGCTCAAAGATATTGGTAAGGAAATGATAAATGAAGATGAAATCGATGGTTGGGTGAAGTGGGATAAGGATTTATGCAAAGGATTGGATAGGCTGGATGAAAGGTTGGAAAATATGTGTTGGATAATGGAGGGATTACAAGAAGACTGATGTAGAATTAGATGGGAAGGGTGACAAGGTCAATGTTGGCACCCATCTTGAAGATTAGTGGAGTAACGGAGGAAAATTAGATTTGGAAGCATTATATTTTGATGGAGAAGTGAATGTGGATTTTGACTTTGGGAGATGAGGATTTGGAATGGATTTGGAAGTGAATGGAAGATGTTTGGATGGATGGATAGCAATTTTGGATGACAACTTGGATTTCTCTTTGGTATACTGTACTTCAAGAAGCCTCTTAGGAATCCACATGGATTTTGATTTTTTATTATTTTTTGGGTCCTTGTAATACCTTGTTTCTACAAGAGATTTAGGAACCCATATTGCTTTTGATTTCATTTTTTTCTCACGGGGACTTTGTGGCCTTTTGGACATTTCTTTTTTATTTTTGGATCATATTTTTCTTTGTGTTTACATGTCGATTATATTGGGCATGTTGATCCTTGACTACATGTGGATTTCTTTTTTATAGACTTTATGTTTGGCATCCAAATTTCTTGAAAGGCTACTACAATTCATGGGTGGATAGGAATTGTATGGAGGCTTTTTGGATAGGTGGAAGGTTCTCCAAGATGTGTGCCTCTATTGACCTTGATTTAGGAAAGGATAAGTGGATTGTGAACTAGTGAATAGAGGAATATATGGACCTAATATGGATGGAAGGGATGGAGGGGGAGGTATATGCTTGGATTTGGATTTGAAAGGGATGCCAACATCTTGAGGTATGGAACTGAGGTCATGATCATTTGAATTTTATTTGATATGAAAGGGTTATAATATACTTTTTTCCATGGAGGTTTAACCCTTTGACTTGATAATGCTTGCTTTGGTCAGTGAGATACTTGCTACCAGACGCAAGTCCATTTTGAGGTGGATATGATATGGAAGAAATAATATGATTATGAAGTGGACCATATTGTATGGAAGTAGAGGAACCCATTTGACATGTATGGGATTTATGAACAACTTTTGTAAATATGTTGGGATCATGAGGGGGATTAGGAGTAATAATGGGATCTTGTGATGGAATACAAGGAATGATGAGATCATTTGGTAGCATAGGATCTTGTGGAGAACATGCAGGATTAGGACATGGAGATGAAGGAATGGTAGGCTCATGAGGATGATCTTGAGAGATGATGGGATCTTGTGGTAGACATCAAGGTGAAGGGATACTTTGATCTTGACTTGGAAGGGGAACATTTGACTCAATTTTAAGGGTAGTTTTCTATTGACTATGAATAGCATCATCAAGAATAATGGAAGGGGTGACATGGTATTTCTTAGGAAGTGGATGGTCAATAAGACATGGAAGGACATTCATCACTTACAATGGAAGAGGGTTGACTTAGATAGGATGGACAAGGATAGTAGAATCATTATTAAATTTTAAGAATATAAGATCTTCGTAAAAAATGAGATAGGTTTGGTCATTGTTGGGACCTTGATCATGAATTTATTTAGAACTTGTTTCTTCGTGTTTTGCATCACCCTCTTGACATGGGGTATAATTTTGGATATGTAGGGTAGATTCTTCAAGGGCTCAATATTTTGACGTAAGGGAGAAGGACTTTGAATGAGACTCTTTGCCGGAGTAGGTCTATATGGGAATGGAGCATATGGTGGCATTGCATATATGATAGCTAAGTTGTAGAAGGTAATTGTATCACAAAAGGGATTAGCTTGGGAATCCATTATGGATAGCCCTTGAGAAGTCTCATCACTAGATATATCATTTGATGGAAATGGAAAAGATTGCTCTTGTGACACTTCAGGAGATGAAGGACAAGTGGGAAATATGGAGGCTTCATTAGGAATAACTTCTTCACTGGAGGTAGATGTGTCATTGGTGTGGTTGTTTTGGAATGTACTATTTCTTGACACAGGTAGATGATTTTGATTCTGTTGAACAATAATATGGTGTTTGTCAACCAATTTTTGACACAAATGATAGAAAGGATTATATTGGATTTGTTGATGCTTGAGTGATCTTGTTGGTGATACTGCATTACATTTGCATGTTGTGAGTTATTTGTCGAATGAACATGTGATACAACAAGTTGTTGGTTGATTATGCTTGTTTGATGTCCAAAGGATGACATATTTTCAATTATGTTTTTTTTTAATATATTATAGATAGTTTACAAACTTTGATCTCATTCGACCACACTAGATAGTTTACAAGTTTATGAGCTCCTTACGAGAAGCTACACTAGAAACAACAATTGGAAGACCAATAGTCACAACTTAGAATTTCACAAAGATGTCCCTCTTTGGATTTGAACTAGGGTCTCCACAATGAGAACTCATTGCTTCAACCAACTAACCTTAACCCCTTGGACAATTGTGTTTGTTTTGAAAATCCTTGGTGGTGGATTTGACAAAATAAGAGGATGCCCATTGACATGTGATGGGATTGAAGGAATATAGATTGATTGATCAAAAGGGTAGGGATATATGTCCTCTATGGTGTAATCTCTGAATTTCAAGATCGTCTAATTGGGTTTTCATATCTTGCATGTGTTGTATGAGGATATCAATTTTCCATTGTTCATGTTCCAACTCAGGGAAACTTTCTGAATAGTCAAAAGGGTCTATGTCATCATAGTAGTTGGTTTCTTGTTCTTTTTTGTATGGAGGGAATGATTTGACAAATGGATCCTTTGGTTGGTTCCTAGTTTGTGATCTAATGAATGGTCTCTGGCCAAAAGGGTATGGAAGAGACATCTTGCTATTGATTTGAAGCATTTAGAATGTGATTCAAATTGTTATGCAGGGGTTTCCAAAATTAAAGTGTGTCTTTATGATGAAGTTTGGTAGAGAAAGATCTATCTCTATGGTTAAGACTATTGATGTTGATTTGGGCTTCTTGGTTCTAAGGACTTGGTGTCCTTGATGGCGAACTTTCAAAATCTGCAATAAGGTTGTTGACGACACTTACAAATAAATAGAATTTGGATTCAAAAAAAATTTACCAAATACAACACTCACTTCAAACAATAGTCCTAAGATCTATACAATCAGTGTATATTCCAGATTGTTTTCACTAGTCTAATACATAAAAATATTCTAGATAATCTACCTAAGGTCAGTTTGGTTTACCATGGCTAAAAAGGTGGCTTACTACTTAACTAGGTTCTAGTAAGGATTCCATTCAAAGAGCTTTCTTTTACCTCTATTTTGAGAGCTTCCCACCACATGCCAAGAAGGTTTTGCACAATCCTTTAGGACTACTAGAGGAAGACTATTATAATGCTCTTTTTCCTTCACCTCATTAAATATGAAGGAATTTCATTTTATAGTGGGTCAGAATACTAAGGTTGAAGTAGTTGTATCCCACTTTGGGCTTTCCCTCTCACCAGCCTCACTAAGGCAAGTCTCGGGAGGTATACCTCTAAGGATCAAACTAAAATACACTACTAAAAGCAAAGATTGAAATTAAGAGTAGGTCTAGGAGTGTGATCACCCTAAGAAGGGTGAGAAAATATCCCTATTACATTTAATTTTTAGACACAATGAACATGGTGTTAATTAACCATACCTTTAATCTAGAGGAGCTCCACTAGGTTTGGCATTCTGATCACCTAAAAAGGTGAGAGCATAGGCCTACTAGTTTTATTCACAAGAACATGAGGTCTTTCCTAATTAATCTATGTGATTGAAGTTAAAATATTTCGTAGTAAATAAAAAGTACATGAAAGATAATAAAAAATTGGAGTGCACCTTGTTCATGTTTATGTCTGAATGTTGACCTCTAATTCATCCATAGACACGACATAGTCATTGCTCAAATGTGTGAATTACGATAATGAATATGAATTATTCACTTCACAATATCGATTGAATCGACATGTCACCTCCTATTTAGATGGGGTGTTTGGATTTACTCTCAGAACGAGAGCCCAACAACCATAGACCAATTCTAAAATAGAGGATTTAAAATGCATAAGAATGTTGAATTGACATTAAACTAAGAATGATTGTGCAAATTAAACTATAAACTTGAAAGAAATATGAAGATGCAAATTTAATCTAAAGCTTGAAGATGAAAGATGATAATTAAGCATATAATAAGAAAACTAGATTAAAATGAGTATGTAATATTATACTAATAAAATAAAATTACTCTAAATTGCAATGAGAAAATAGCTTAAGAAATATCAAAGTGAGACAAAAATTTGCTATAGTTTTAGTGCTCTCAAAATTGCCTCCTCAAATGAGGAAAAAAGGAGTCCATAATATAGAAGAGCCCAGGAGAAGGATGAAGAGTTTATTGGAAAGAAACGGTTGACTCTTCATCTCCATGGAGGAAGGTGAGACAAATTGAAGGATATTATTTAATTAAGAAAATGAATTATTGCCACATGGGTGGCTTTTCGAATTATTTGAATTATTAAATCCAAATGAGAGTAATCCATTTAAATAACCAAATAACATTTAATTCCTTTGATGTGTATTAGCTAAAGGGGGTGGAATTAATTTAATTAAAAGCACTAGGACTTTAGAATTAAATTAATTAATCATAGGGATTATTTAGCCAATAAATGTCAAATATTTAGGAATTAAATATAGTGTATGATTAATGCAAATTTAGGGTTTTTTGCATTTGACACTAAGTCAAATAAAGTCAACTAGGAGACAGAATTGCCTAGTACAATAGGACTTTGAAGATGTAAAAATTTGAAGAAATGCACCAAAATTGATTAGAATTGCAAGGTGCCAATTTTGGGGTATTACAGTTCCAAGCTATGCACATTTTTATTTTTACCATTTAATTGGGCAAATGCTCCAGCTCCTTAGCATCCTTAGCAAGCTTCCACAAACGTTAGTCCAACACAAAACTATCCAAGGTGAAGGAAAATTGACATGGTTAGAAAATCCAAAATTTACTAGGGATGAACATACAAATCAATTGAAATTAGAACAATTGCACCTTGTTTTTTTTGTGCTTTTGATCTAGTCATCAAGATCTAATTTTTAGATACATTGTTGGCCCAAAAAAGTAGAAATGGAAACAAGTAACCCCTGCTAAAAATCAATGTGCTTTCCAAAAATGCAAGAATTCTCAAAAAACTCCTTCATTGTGCCCCAGGGACCAAATTTATCAAAACATACCAATTTTCAAAGATATATGCTTTTTGGCCACTATTTGTCCTCACAATTGAAATCACAGAAAATAGACCCCATCTAGAATTTTAAGAGCTTTTTAGAGATGTAAAAAATTTTAGAAAAAATTAATGATTTGCAGCCAGAAATATTATTTTTTATGAAAAAATCATTTTAAAAAATTATACATGGCACAAAATTAATCAAAAAAATCTAATTTTTTTACTGTAGGCTCTTGATATCAACTCCAACCTTTGGTAAAAATTGTTAGGAATGGGAACACTAAGAGGGGGGGGGTGAATCAGTGTTCACTGAATATTTATCTTTTTACTTAATCTTTAAATTGAACTTAAATGCTTAAGTACTGAAATGAACATCCACATAAACATGAAACATGAAATCAACACATAACACCAATATGGTTATGGGGAAACCCAAATAGGTAATAACCCCGGTGGGAATTGACACCCACTATTATTTTGTACTAGTATTTTGTGATCCTTGTTAGAAGATCCTTAACCCTGTTAGGAGTTTCTTTACAATGTATTAAGTACAGTAGACCTTGTTAAGGGTCAGACCCTATTAGGAGTCTTTTACAATAGTCCCTGTTAGGGGAGTGGATGCACTTTCCTAGAGCTCACTACTCAAGTGGTGAATGCTACAACCTTCTGATCTCAAATACACACTATATCTATTGGATGAACTGTCATTGTGACACTGCTTATCAAATCAATTCCTTTAATGCATTGATGCTTTGACCTCTTGCAAAGCTCTAATACATCTTATAGTCTTTTCGCACACTTTTACTCTACTTCTTACAACTCTATATCAACTTCCATACCATTTACAATGGGAGCATCTCATATTTATATGCGCATACAAAATAAACAACTAGGTCGACCCTTAAACCTATTACATACAACACTTCCAAATGAATTGGCTCAAATGTGTTTATAAAAAAAAATATATACATGTCGGAAACCTAATTACAATAGGTGCATAGCCTTTACATTATTAGAATATAACCGTAACTCAAAATGATAACAGTCGGTTGCTTACTCTGTTCTTCACTGGCACATACTGGCTGTGTAACTTCAACTGTCTGTATCTTTCTCATACTTGCATATCTGATCATGCACGCATAGACTAAGCATGAATATAGTCCAACCAACTTAACTTCCAGGGTGCACACCATAACTCGGTCATACGCACGTGCATTGATGCTTTGAGCTTCAGGAACTTTGTACATTGTCCAGTCTTCAACACTTAACTGATTTCTGGTCTTTACATCAAGTGCACTCACTCCAAACTTCTATCTAACTTTTTTTCCATAATGACAACACTATATTAAGCCATATACACCAATATATCCAACTTACCAACAATCTCCCCCTTTGTCATTGATGGCAACAAAGGAATATGGTCAAGTTGCTAACTGTCCTTAATACAAAAAAAATTTGTCTCCCTATACATATTTTTCTATCTTATATCTCCTTATACACATCTATTATCCATATTCAATACATACTCCCCCTTTGACATTAATGACAAAGGTGTGTCAAAAATTGAATCTACAAAAACTTACTGTGATAGTACATCTGGATATGCAATCTACATATTTTGGATCTCCTTCTTCCAAAATGTGATCAGTGAATTTACAATCTGTAGATGGGCGCATAAAGCATACTGAAACTTCTCCATCTTCTCCAAATTAGTGCTAGGACCTTGATCATATGTCCCCATGGTGGCATCGATCTCCTTGATATTCTGATTTAGAATGTCTAATGAAGGCACAAGAGCATTCCTTAGCTGAGTCTGTCTTCCCCTTATCTTAGTCATCTCTTTTTCTGCCTTTTCAATTTTATCAATCTGACCTTGGTAGACATTATTGCACATGTTCACATCCACTGATGGATCTTCCACTAATTTTCTTATGCTGTCTATCATAGCTTCAGCCTCTTGAATCTTCTTGTATAGTTCACCAGTCAACTTGTCTTGGTTCATGCAATTAGCAATGATCTTTCTTCCCTTTGCTACAAATTACTTCAGGGATTCTTGACCAACCTTTAGCGAGCTTAGGTCAAGTACATAGTTGTTGACCAATTCATTGAGCCTTTTCTTCATGTATTTCTCATATGCAACTAGGGATGCAGATTCTTCCAAGCTAGTGAAGTTTCCCTTGAATTGTGAAATAACTGAACTGACATCATCAACTAAGTGTACTTTGGACACTTTCTTGTCTACAGGTAACAAGTTGTTCAGAATGTTCACTAACTCTACAATGATGGGATTCCTCATCACTTGTTTCTCCTTGGCCTTCTCCATAGCTAGGACGTTGAACTTAATCAGGTCTTCTTCTCTCCGTGAATCCAAACTAGTTGTGTCAGGTGTCAAACTTGACAACAATGTTGATGAGGGAGTGATGGGTGTGTTATCCATTACTTCTTGTTTTACCTTGTTTATTTCAACTGATGGTTCATTACTCTTTACTTCTTTTTCTATCTCTTTATTTTCTTCTTCTTTTTCTATTTTTTCTTTTTCTTGTTCTTTCTTCTCTTCTATCTTTTCTTCTTATTTCTCATATGTTATATCTTCAATCAATACTTTTTCTTGATGAGTGAGAGGTGTATTGCTACATAAAATTTCAGCTTCTTGTGTGCTCACAAAAGCTTCTTCAAACTTATCCAATTCAGTGTTAGTGGTCGCCATGGCTATCTCTACATTGTCAATGATAATGGTGCTATCTTTTAATGACTTTGTCATGGGCGCATACTTATCTACCTCTATTTGTGTTTCCACTACATGCGCTAAATCCTAAGGACCTATCACTGATGCATTAGTGGGCTCTTCCACCTTGAATTCCTTTATGGGTACTTGTGCTATGGGCACAATAGCTGGATACATGTGCCTATTCATGAATACTTTCTCGAATGCCTTCTCTATTTCCTTAGCAACAAGATCATAGTTCTTGTCCATAATGTGCAAAGTCCTTGACTTTGTTTTGAGATGTGGCTTCACTAAGTCTAACAACAAGGACTTCTCCTCTAGAGAACATATAGGAAGGGTATCATCTAGAATATTTTCCCTTATCCGTAGGTCTTCTTCAATAGCCTATCTCTTTTGGAATTCTAGGATGTTCCACACATTATCAAGGATCATAGTCTTAAGTTCCAAGACTATCTTCTTAAACTTTAGCATGTGTTTGATTATCATACCATGTATCTCAGATTTGTCTATTTCACTATACTTTTCATAAAACTTCCCTACTTGATCAATTCTTCCCTCATCAACTATTCTTGCACTTAGCACACTGAGACTAGGTTTGAAACTTACTTCAGGAGGTTCTTGTGCGTTCTTTCTGTTCCTTGTGACTCTTGAGGATGGATGACTAGTGTTGATCTCTTTCTTCCTCTTTGGCATTGCCATATACTCAAGAGGAGCAGTAAGGTCAATGGTTTCCTTGGGCGCAGAAGGAGTAACATCAATTTTACCCTTCTGCTCATCAAATTTTTCTATCTTCACCTTCTTTAACTTGGGATCATTTGATTCTGCCTTTGCTGCATCTGCGATCTCTAATTCCAAAGCAATATTTTGTTCCCTTGCTTTGTCTAGGTCTTCTTGAGACACTCCATGTATTCTCAATATTTCTGAGGTAACTTTAGCAACCTTCCTTTTTGTTGCTATGTTGTTTAATACTGCATTAACTTCTCTATTTTTCTCCTCATAGGTTCCCCATCTTGGCTCATTAGGGTCTTTAGGTGCTGCTAATAGAACTTGAGCATAAGCTTCTAAAACTTGTTCTTCTACTTCATATCCAAGTGGATGAATCCACTTTGTTCTTGGTTCCACTACCTCCATGCATGTTGTCTGTCTCAACCATGAAACATATAGTATCCTTGTATTTCTCAACAATGTTCTCTAGTATCTTGTACCTCATCTGCATTTTGACCCTGAATGTCTTCAACTCTAGTGTCATATAGTCCTTCAAGGTGCTTTCAATACATGCATTGAGAGATATCTGAGGCATTATGGGAATGTATTTGTCTAGATACAAATCAGATACTCTTCCAACAATGTGAAAGTACATATAGATGATCAAAGACCCAAATCTGAATATTTTGGTCTTATCATGCTTGATTGCCTTAATGTTATCAATCAACTGTGCGCGCAAGATTTCACATAGGTTGAACTCTCCATTTTCATTAAAAATTCTTATGGCTACAAGAATTGTGGCCACAAACACACTGTTCACCCTGCTAGTGTGTTGAAACCTATATCCAAGTATCATTGACATCAATTTGATGTCATTTTTCTCAATAGGCTCTATGGTCATTCCGTGCCTATCACTCCTTGACTTGCAATTATGTTCAACAATCTTCCTCACATCTTTACCCACTGGAAGGATGATGCCTATCCTTGAGAGCCCTACCATTTCATGAATTAGGTCACTGGTGATTCTAACCGGCACTTCACCTATCCAAAATAGGTCATCATGAATCCTGCTCAAAAGAATCTTGATCCATTCTGATTCATAGAACTCATATGTCATAGCATACTCCACTATAGGGTGATTATCCCATTGTGCATACTCATCCAAGAAGGTTTTGTCTAGTTTTAACATGGTTTCCATGTGTGCCCTTAATCTGTCCAATCCTACTGGTTCTTTCTTGCAGTAGATGTATGCCCTAATGTCCTCGACATGCATAACGCCCATAGGCATACAGGAGAATGCCCCTTCTAGGTCATCTAGTGTAGACTTAAATGGATACCTCTTAAACACATATCTTTCTTCTCTACAATATCAAATACTATGGGAGTAGCCATCACTTACTTGAGTATCACTTTCACAAAGGTTTCCAAGGGATTCTAAATCAGCGCGATGAACCAGGGTTTCCGCAACTGATCAAATGCACAACAAATCACTTGATGTATCAACTACAATCCTTCTCAATCAACTGCTAAGACTCTTTTGCTCTTCAATTTCTCTTAATTCAAATGCAATGAGAGATCTTCTAAATTTTGTGTACTTTAAAGTAGAATTTATGCCATTAATGCTTGTCGCGTAAACTAGGTTGTCACTTGGAAATTTCTATCTTTCATTCTGCAAACAATCAGCTAGTGTGCTCTTGCATGAAGGTTTCTATAGTCTCCAAAATCTTAAGTCCAAAGGCGCATACTCTGAGAGTGAGTATACCAACCACACAGGGGTCTAGAGCTAAATTAGCTCCCCCTATGACCCTGAGGGCCATTCATCTAGATGTAGAGGGTGCGTCCACTATGGATGCATCCAATACATACTCATCAACCTTGTCCTTATTTGTTTCTAACCAAATTAAGCTCTCATCCTCTGAAGCTTTCACAAACTTGACTTCTCCTTCGGGATCCATTATTGGTTCTTTAGCCTTTTTAGGGCTTTCCTGACCTTATGTCCTTGATCTGCAAAACTTTGAGATGTGTCTAGCCTTGTTACAAGAGTGACAGATGACTGGAGGCCTTATATTCCTTGATGCATTGACATGAGTCACCATCTTACATTGTTTAGCTGAGTGACCAATATAGTTACATAGCTAACATGTAACATTCTGAGAGCTTCTTACATTTGATTAATTCTGATTTCTTTGATTATGAGTCCTATTCTTTTGGCTTGTCTTGCAATTCATAGCTCTATGACCAAATTTATTGCATGAATAATAGTAACCTTGAAAGGTCTTACCTCTGTACAGTTCCTTGCTATGTGTCCATGCTTGTTACATGCATAAAAAGTGTGGTCTATAGGCTTGTGCTCATTCTTAGGTGGTTCAGTATGATCCTTGGTTTGACTTCTAGTCTCTTTAGCATCTAAGGTGCCTTCTAGTGCTTTCATTCTTGCTCGCATGTTATCAATATGATTCTATGCTTCATTGTATCCAATGCAGCTAGTATCTCCTTTAGCTCTTCTTGCATATAATTGAGATTCTATTAAATCAGAACTGGTGTGTAATTTATCAATGTGATTCTTAGCCTCTTTCAATTCAGATTCAAAGCTTTCCTTGTTGTTTCTTAGTTCTAAGATTTCCATGTTTGCTTGCCTCAATTCTTCATTCAGTTGAAGGTTCTCTTTGACCTATTCATCATAGACTTCCTAATTGTTAGTCAACTTATCATCAAATTTTTCAAGTTGTTCTTTTAAGGATTTATTTTCTTCATTTAGCTTCTTAACCATTATCCCTAGATCACTGGTAGAGCATTCTTTCAAATCTTTCCTTAGCCTTTTGATGACTAATTGAGCATCACTGAGTTTTTCCCTTAGTTCTTCAGTTTCTCTTTCAAATTTGTCCAGGTCTTCAAGAGCAACTTCAAGATTTCTTTTCAAATGTTTCATTTCTACTTTTTCCATGATCTCCTCAAGTGGTTAAACTTATTTTTTGAGGACCATAGCTCTGATACCAATTGTTAGGAATGGGAACACTGAGAGGGGGGGTGAATCAGTGTTCAGTGAATATTTATCTTTTTACTTAATCTTTAAATTGAACTTAAATGCTTAAGTACTGAAATGAACATCCACATAAACATGAAACATGAAATTAACACATAACACCAATATGGTTACGGGGAAACCCAAATAGGTAAAAATCCCTGTGGGAATTGACACCCACTAATATTATGTACTAGTGTTTTGTGATCCTTGTTAGAAGATCCTTAACCCTGTTAGGAGTTTCTTTACAATGTATTAAGTACAGTAGACCTTATTAAGGGTCAGATCTTGTTAGGAGTCTTTTACAATAGTCCCTGTTAGGGGAGTGGACACACTGTCCTAGAGCTCACTTCTCAAGTGGTGAAGGCTACAACCTTCTGATCTTAGATACACACTATATCTGTTGGATGAACTGTCACTATGACACTGCTTGTCAGATCAGTTCCTTTGATGCGTTGATGCTTTGACCTCTTGCAAAGATCTAATACATCTTATAGTGTCTTCACACACTTCTGATCTACTTCTTACAACTCTATATCAACTTCCATGCCATTTATAATGGGCGCATCTCATATTTATATGCGCATACAAAATAAACAACTAGGTCGGCCCTTAAACCTATTACATACAACGCTTCCAAATGAATTGGCTCAAGCGTGTTTATAAAAAAACATATATACATGTCATCAACCTAATTACAATAGGCACATAGCCTTTACATCATTAGAATATAATCACAACTCAAAATGATAATAGTCGGTTGCTTACTTTGTTCTTTACTGGCACATATTGGCTATGTAACTTCAACTGTATGTATCTTTCTCATACTTGCATATATGATCATGCGCTCATAGACTAAGCATGAATATAGTCTAACCAACTTAACTTCCAAGACGTGCACCACAACTCGATCGTACGCACGTGCGCTGATGCTCTGAGCTTCAGGAACTCTGTACATTGTCCAGTCTTCAACACTTAACCGATTTATTATCTTTACATCAAGTGCGCTCACTCCAAACTTCTATATGACTTTGTTGCCATAATGACAACACTATATTAAGCCATATACACCAGTATAGCCAACTTGCCAACAAAAATATCATTGAAAATTTACCATCAGTTTGGAAGATATAACCAAATATTTAAAAACCCTGCATGCAACAAGAAATCATCAAAGAAAACCTGCATGCAAATATAGAAGACAAATTTATCATATTTTTAGCATGTTCACATCAGGTTCACCAAAATGTATGTAGGGTTTCTTCACAAGATAAGAAAAAGATATTAATAGCACCATTTAATAAAAAACCTTAACTAATAATCAATCTAAGCCCTACAAACAATAGAAATATAAGCATGAATAATCAAAAATAAAAATGAAACTAAATTCAATGCAAACTAATTAATGCTTAATAGCTTTCGTTGCTTCTTTGCACTTTGTTGAGACATTGCTATTTGACGCTCAGAGTTGGATTCAACAGCATCTAGACTCAGAGATTCGAGATAAATACTGAAAAATCTTGATGATTTGATTGCTAAGAAATGAATTCTACATAAGATAATTGCTATTCAAAAATCAAGATCCTTCATATGGGTTTGAAGGGGATTTATATAGATTTTTAGAAATCAACAAACGATTGAGATTGATTTGAGAAAAATAGATTGAATAGATGAGATAATTAAGAACTGGAAAAATTTGGGTAACCCTCCAGAAATGCGCATTTATTTCCAATTAGATCTCAAAAGCAAATAGTTCTTTTAGGAAATAAAAGATGAGATAAAGATTGAAGATATTTTTAATTTTAAGAAGATACTAGTTTACAAAATGCAAATTTGGAAAAGGAAATAATTTTTTATTTTTGGATTTTGAGAGGATTTTAGATTTTCAAAAATTGATTGTTTCAAAATTCAAAGATATTATGCATTTTTTTATTTATGCATATTTTTTATTTTCAAAATTAGAAATTTGGAGATATTTTGGATTTTTTTCTACAATTTTTTATTTAGGAATTTAGAAATTAGTAATTATAGATATTTTTGGATTATTAAATTTTTAAAATATTTAAATTAAATTAAAAATTCAATTTATGAGAAGGATGAAATTAATTAGAAATTAAGTGAAATTGAAATCGAGATGAAATTGGTATGGAATTAAATTAATTTGAGAAATTAATTTAATTTGGAGGAATTAATTAATTAATTTAAATAATTAAAGGTAATTATTTAAATTATGAAAATTTAGAAATTAAATTTAATTAAGTGATAAAGACCAATTAATTAAATAATATTAATTATTTAATTAATATTGAGAGGATGATTAACTGATTAAAAGATTGACTTATAGAAGAAATAAGATGATTAATTAAATAATTAAATAATTACTTAATTAATAGTGAAATAGTTATTAATTACAAGAGTGGTCAATTTTAGGTGTTTATAGAAAGGTTTGGGAAATAAGCTCATAAGCCTTAGCACACCATCTATGGTGACAATCATGAGCATTGGGAGGGTTTGGTATCGATCAACATAAGCTCCTTTTCATCCTTTATAGGGGGAGGAATAGAAGGAACCTTGCTATGTTGATAAATAGAGGATGCTAGACATTTGTATGAGATAGGTAGAACCAAAGCATACATATGAGGAATGGAAGGTGTGGAAAAGAGTCCAGGTCCAAGATGAGGAGGTAGAACATCCTTAGGTCTACTCAACTTGGAAATCATTTTAGCTTTGAACTTTTGGTAGGATAGGAATTGAGTTTGCAAGGGTTGAGGTGTTTGAGGCCAAAAGAAGTTGAGGGTAAAGTTTCAACGGATTGTTAAAGCCTTATAGAGACTATAATTGATCATGATGATTTCTTCCTTATGGGAAAACTTCAAACACTTATGGATGATGGAAGGAATAACTTTCATAGAAGTAAGCCAGGGATATCCTAATCTTACTTGGAATTAACTATAATAAGTAGGGATAATAGAAAATGATACATCTAAAAACTTCTTACCAACTTCGAGAGGAAGGGTAAAAAAACCTATAGTTGGAAAGTGAAACCATAATGCACCTTAATCATCCTATTAGATTTTTCATAAGAAACTTGATAAAATTACCTTGTGAAAATTTGTACTTCAATTATAACATTCACCATACACACAAGACCAATAAGGTCTCCACAAAAAAGTTGCCCATTAATCTTTGCAATAATGTGCAATGTCCATCATGTGGCTTAATAGTCCCCTTGGGATTGAAGGTAATGCAAGTTTTTGGATTAGGCTTAGGTTTAGGTTTAGATAGAGTTTGGTTAGTTATATAATTTACAAGATTTTTGGCCACACCACATGTATGATCATCAACATTCAAAATTATAGGATTGATAGTGTACACACTAAAATGGTGCACTTCTATGAACCATTACATGCAAGGTTGCTCAAGAATGAGGCCTCACAAAGTGGCTCATAGCTCTCTATGCATGGAGTTGCAAGGGACTATGATGTGTTTGCTCTCAGCTAGAGCTACAAGCTTGTGACCTTGCTAGTCAACCATACAATGAGAGATTCAAGTGAAGACAAGGGCAACAATGCCAATATCTCCAAGAATCACTATGAGATGCAATGCAATGCAACTAAAATGAAGATGCAAATGTGCAAGCTATGCTATGAAAATGGAAGTACAAACTAAGCTATGAAATGGAAATATCAATGGATTACAAATCCTTCCTATTTAGACTATGTGAGCTTATTCTATTGCATAAAAGGAAACTAAGCTAATATGCCATGATCATGCAACTAAGAAAGGAAATATGCAACTACAATGAAATGCAACAAGTCTTCAATATCCTCAAAAGCTCCAAATGCACCTAAAACCTGCAGCATAACATTAGCATAAAATAAGTGGATATGCAAATGAAGGAGAGAGCTTTCCTTTTATAAGAAATGCAAAGAAATGGACCATTGAGATTAAGAGGCAAAAAGTCTTAATCAGCGGTGGAGCTTGAAAGAGGAGCAATCCATGTGCACAAGTATCCTCCAATGAGAGTGAAGTGTTGACTTTTGAGCCTCATGTGAGACAAAAAGTGTTTTTTTCCTTTTTGTAAAATAGGAATAATGCTTTATTTGTGCAACTTAGGATAAGAGGAAAGGTGGGGCTTTTTATTTAATTAAAAGGGGAGGAAATATTCCTTTTAATCAAATAAAGACTTAGGATAAATGGTTAGCCCAAGGATAAAAATCCAATATATGATCAAAATTAAGACTTGATCAAGAGATTGATATTGTTGAAAATATTGATTATTGATAAAATTGATTCAGGATTGATAAATCAAATAAATGGGGCCCAAAGTCTAGGCGACCATTTTAGGGTGCATACAGATAGGTTCAACAATTGTGGTGGAGAGGAAGGTACTACATTGGTTAGCTTGATGCTATTGGTAGAATAAGAAGACAAAAGATTGGTATATATTTGAAAATTTTGGTTAGGGGGTGCAACATATTTATTTCCTTTGTCATTAAGACCCTATAAAATAATAGTATTGGAATCTATGAAGTCTTGTACAAGATTTTTTAGCCTATAACACTTTTCAATATCAAGGTTGATTGACAGGAAAAAGTCTTTAGAATAATAGGAAGTGGGTAATAGTTTGGAAGGGTCGATCAGTTTGATGTGAAGGAATTTCAAAATATTAGCATTTATTACTTATGAAAATATTCAGAAAGAGGTGTAAATTATGAGTCATTTTAAAGATAGATGACAAAGGTGATCGAAATATAGCACCACCACTCAACTGAGAGGGAGGGGGGGTGAATCATTTGTGTCCTAACCTCATAAAATTTAACCACTCCATAGAGTTAAACCAATTCATCATGCTCGCATACATTTGATTCTTTGCACATACAAATGATTACATTCTTTTATACATTACATCAACTAGTTTCCATAGTGTCAACTAGAGACCTAATTAGAAAATATAAATTCATTACAACTCAATAAACAATGTGATCCATTGAATATCAATTATGATATAGAAATAATCCATAAAAACATCCTCGAACATGAAATAGCTCCATAAATCATGCCACGATCCATCACAACACGTTACACCAACCATGCTGACCAAGAGTGTAAAGAACAATAATTAGTAAGCTCTGTTACACCAACAACATAGCTTGTGGTTCACAAATCAACAAATAAATCATGTCAAAAATACAAATCTTGGTTCTAAACATGTCATAGACTTTTCATCTCAAAATATTGTCACATCGATTCATACTAATCCAAATCTTGTCATGCTTTCTCTTCCTGGACACTTCTAGAACATCAAAATACTCAGATAAATCACACATAACTTTCTCAAATCATCATGCAAACCTCTTCAACTTGGCAAAGATCAAGTATAGACATTCCTCAACATTTATGTAGCTTCACACCAACTAATCTGAAATACAATATCCTAACCGATCCAATTAACTCACTAAATATCCCTACAACATCTCTACAACACTGTCACAACAAAGGAATATGTTGGCATCAATGAAAACACATCTCTCAAATATGTGATAGTGATAATTTAAGCACATATTTTCACAATATCCCAACAATATGCCCCTTTGGTATTGATGGAAACATATGTTGTGAAAAAACAATCAATACCAAATAATTCTTCTCTCCCCTAAGATCCATATTCATTACACACTCTTCTCTCTATCATACAACAGTCTCTCAAATACATGACTTATCTTCTCATACATATACCCTATTTTTCACATGCCTTCTCTTCCCCTTTGACATCAATGACAAAGGTCACACATATTTGTAGAATATCCAACAATGCACTACAAAACTGATCTCATACTTGAATAATATGCTCTAATCATCTGCCATGGGTCTCTCTAACCACTAGCCACTACTCCTCCTGAGGAGAAACCACCTTACATAAATCCAAGAAAAATAATGTTAACTACCTTGGACTGATGCAACTCAATGCATCTCAATTTAGATCAGGAGGGGCTATCACCCCAAGCTTACCTTAGAGATACTCAAAATTATCCTCGAGCAAGGGCTCCATGAATATATCTATAATTTATTCTTTAGTAGATACATATTACATCGTGAATTCCTTCTCAACTACCTTTTCTCTCAAGAAATGATACTTGATAGACATATGCTTTGTTTTTCAATATAGCACTGGATTCTTAGAGATATTGATGGCACTTGAATTATCATAATAAATAGTAATAGGTTCATTAATACATTCCCTTATATCTTTCAAAAAAAAATTCATACACACCACTTGTGTATAATTCATAGCGGTAGCAACACGTTCCACCTCAATAATAGACTATGATATGCAATTTTGTTTCTTACTTGCCCATGAAATCAATATTTTTCCTAAGAGAATGCACCACCACTTGTACTTTTCCTATCATCCACATTTCTTACCTAATTAGCATCAGTAAAAGAACATAATTTAAAATTATCATCCTTAGGATACCATAATCCATGATCAACTATTCCTTTCAAATATATGAATATCCTTTTCACTACAACAACATGAGATTCCTTTGGCTCTACTTGAAATCTAGTTGTCATACATACTACACTCATAATGTTTGGTCTAGTTTGTGTTAAGTACAGTAAACCACCAATCATGGGTGTATATCTTATCTGATTTGTGTTAGGAGTATCATCAACTTTTGTCAATTTACAACTAGTCACCATAGGGGTTTCAATAGGTTTAGAATCTTTCATCCAAACTTTTTCAATAATTCCTTCAGATACTTAGACTGAAAAAAGAAATTCCTTTTTTAGATTGTACAATTTGCAAACCAAGAAAAAAATTCATCTCGCCTATCATAGACATCTCAAATTCACTTTACATTTCCTTAGCAAACTCTTTACTCAATTCCTCATTGCCTCCAAAAATGATATCATCAAATTCAATAATTAAGATGCTATTCTAATTAATTTTGAAAAATAAATTACATTATGTAGTACCTTTGTTAAATCCAAGCTTCAAAATATATTTGTCTAATCTTGCATACCATGCTCTAGGGGCCTATTCCAAACCATACAAAGCTTTCTTCAACTTGCACACCATATTGTCTTGAACTATCAAAGTGAAACTATCTGGTTGCTCTACATATACTTCTTCCAAATCTCCATTCAAAAATGTAGATTTAACATCCATCTAATATACCTTGAAGTTCTTGTAAGTGGTATAAGCAAGAAATAATCTTAATGCTACAATTCTAGCAACAGGGGAAAAAGTTTCATCATAATCAATACCTACCATTTGTGAACATACTTTGCAAACAAATCTGGCTTTATTCCTTACAACTTCACCAACCTCGTTCAATTTGTTTATAAATACCCATTTAGTAGCAATCACATTCTTATATTTAGGTCTAGGAACTAAAATCCATGAGTTATTATTATGAATATGATCTAGTTCTTCTTCCATAGATTTTATCCCACCTTCATCTTTGTTTGCCTCATGTAAACCCTTAGGTTCAACTTTAGAAATTAAACACATCTCATTTCTAGACTTTGTTAATCTTCTTCTAGTTAGAACACCTTTATCCTTATTACCTATGATATAATTTTTAGAATGATTTAACCTTACATGGCTCAGAGTCTTCGAATTTGGATGAATACCTGATTCTTGAGTCCCTTCTTCAACATTAACTGGCTCTACTTGATCATTATGCATTCTAGGAGCAACATGAAGTGGGTTTTGTGATTTAGTATGTGTTCCCTAATCTCCACAGATATTTTTACCATCTAAATCATAAGCATAATATCTAGATTATTTCAGACTGAATTCATCAACTCTCACATTAGCACTTTTAACTATCTTCCTCAACCTCTTGTTACAATACTTATAAGCCTTAATCTTAGTAAAATAACCATGAAAGATACCTTCATCACTTCTAAGATCAAACTTCCCTAAGCCTTCATCTCTCTTGATATAACATTTGCTTTTGAAGATTCTAAAATATTTCACAGTAGGAGCGTTACCATACCAAAGATCATAAGGGATCTTACTAATTCCATCTTTGATTTTCACTTTGTTCAATTTATACACTACTATCAAAATGACTTCTCTCCAATAGATATGTGAAACATTCCCTTCAATCATCATGGTCCTAATAGTATATAGCATTGATATGTTCCTTCTTTTTGCAATCTCATTCTATTGTGGAGTCCTTAGAGAAGATGTTTGTCTCTTAATTCCATGTTCTTCACAAAAATCATAGAACTCACCAGATATGAATTCACCACTTCTATCTAATCTCAGACATTTAATCTTTACATCTATTTCATTCTCAACCATAGCCTTAAAGATCTTAAACTTGTTAAAAGATTTGAAATTTTCTTTCAAGAAAGTCACCCACATCATCCTTGAGTAATCTTCAACAAATAGTATGAAATATATCTCTTTATGATAGCATCTAGTTCTACATGGTCCATGCAAATCTATATACACAAGATCCAACAATCCTTTTGAAGTGAAAGTTTTTGTCTTGAAAGTAGATATAGTTTGCTTACTCATCAAGCATCCCTTACACATTACATTATTAGGCATTATCAACTTTGGTAGATCTCTTACAACATTAGTAGCACTTATCTTCACAATGTTATCAAAATTAACATGACACAACCTCTTATGCCATAAACAACTATCATCAATGTGTGTAATCAAACACTTTCTTTTAGTACTATTCAATTGAAATATTCTACCTTTTGATTTTGAGCCTAATGCAATCTCATCTCCTGAACTTCCCAATATTTTGCATTCACCATTCTTGAATTGTAAACCATATCCCTTATCAACTAGTTGTCCAACAAGTCAAAAGATTAAGTTTTAGTTCTTCAACATATAAAACTTCATCAATATTAGTCTTATCATCAAGAGTAATCAAACCTCTACCACGGATCAGAAAAGGAGTATCATCACCGAATCTGACTACATCACCATCATACCTCTTTAGTTCTACAAATTTTCTTTTGTCTTCAGTCATATGATGTGAACAACCACTGTCAATAACCCATTGACTCATTTCCTCAACAAGCACTGCCAAAGCTCTTTCCTCATTCATAAGACTTGGATTTTCTTCTTTTATAGAAATGAATCCAAATTCTTCATCATTATCACCATCTTTTTTAGACTCTTCATCAGTCACACCATCATCAACAACAAGATAACATTTATATGGATATTTAGATTGATACTTCCTAGGATTTTCTTTATAAACTCTTTCAAGACATCTAGATGCAAAATGACCAATTTTATTGTAGGAAAAATGTTTCAAAGGTAGTTTTCCTTCATACTTACCAACTCCCTTGGGTACTCTCCTAGAAATCAATACTTCAAGTTATTCAAGCTTCCTTTCTTCTTCTTCAAGTTCTTTTATCTCCTTAGCATACTTGGATGTACTTTCTCCATGGTCATATCTCTGCTTTCCCTTAGATACATTTTCTTTGAATGCAGTCTCAACTTTCAGAGGAAGATCACCAAATTTGCTCAACTCAAATGTAGTCATATTATCGAGTAGCATGTCTTTTTTCATCATAGTCACTATTTTGATTTATTCTATAGCTGCAACCTTGTGTTTGTAAGAAGGAGGTAAGGATCTCAAAACCTTAGCCACAATCTCATCATCATCAATTTTTCCATCAGCACATCTCATCCCACAAACAAGATATATCACCTTATACATGTAAGATCCAACATTCTCATATTTTCTCATCTTCAAAGCTTAAACTTTCCTTTAAGTGTCTACAACATCACCATCTTCACCTGAGGGTATCCTTTATGTAGAATTCTTAACTTTTCCCAAATCTAGTTCATTGTCTCCAACCCCATGGCATTAGAATATTCCAAATTTGTCAAATCATCTAGCAAGGCTTCCATTTCTCTAATGTTAACATCAAATTCCTTCTTCTAATTAGGAGTACCATTCAAAATATCTATAAGAGGATTGTAGTTTTTCTTTGTTATCTCCCAATGCTCATTACCAAGGCACCTCAAATGTGTCTCCATCTTCCCTTTCTAGAGTCCATAGTTTATTCCATTGAATCTCAGACTTTCCTTTCTAAAAGTTGTCATCCCAGATCACCTCAAGTTGTTAAAATTTTCAAAGATGCACTAAGCTATGATACTAATTGATAGAAATATAGCAACACCACACAACTAAGAAGGGGGGGGTGGGGGGGTGAATCAGTTGTGTTCTAACCTCATAAACTTTGCCCACTTTGCAGAGTTAAAATACATCATGCTCACATACATCTTCTTCTTCACACATACAAATGATTACATTATTTATAAAGTACATCAACTAGTTTCTGCAAGGTTATCCAGGGACCTAATTAAAAAATATTAATTCATTACAACTCAATATACAATGTGATCCATTGAATGTCCACTAGGACATAGAAATGATCCACAAAAACATCCTTGAACATGCAAAAATTCCATAAATCACACCACAATCCATCACAAAATGTTACAACAACCATGTCAACCAAGAGTGTAAAGAACAATAATCAGTAAACTCTATTACATCAGCAACATAGCTTGTGATCCACAAATCAACAAAAAAATCATATCAAGAACATAAATCCAGGTCTAAACATGTCATAGACTTTACATATTGAAATATTGTCACACTGATCTATACCAATCCGAATACTATCATATTGTCTCTTCCTGAACATCAAAATACCAATCTCTAATAAATCACACATAAGTATCTCAAATCATCATGCAAATCTCTACAACTTGACAAAGATCAAGTACATACATTCCTCAACACTTATGTAGCTTTGCACCAACCAATCTAAAATACAATAGCTTCACCGATTCAATCAACTCACTAAATATCCCTACAACATCTTTGCAACACTATCACAACAAAGAAATATGTTGGCATCAATGACAACACATCTCTCAAATATGTGATAATGATCTCTAAAGAACATATTTTCACAATATCCCAACAAAAGGAGACACACTTGGTGTTGCAGCTGCCACTTGCATATCAACATTGTTTGATGGATTATTGATCTTGATGAATCCTTTGTTGGACTTTTGAAACTTTTGGAATAATTTAAAAGCAACATCATTCTTATCAATGAGATTAATTGGAGTGGATGGTTCAAATTGACTCACTTGAAGCTAATAATTATGAAGCATTGCACATAATTGGATAAAATAAGTAAACTTAAAAAATAATAACTTATATCTAATGCCTTTTTCAAAAATTAGAAATGAAAATTTCTTGAACATCCATATCAAGCATAGGATAAGATATTTTGAGCATGAGAATATTTGAATCCACCAATAAAATTAGTCACTTTTTCCTTAACACCTTGCTTAGAATGAATCAAATTAGTCAAATAAGTTTGAGGACCAATATTATTTTAAACTTGTTGAATGAAAACATTAGCTATTTTTTTTAATGAGTCAATGGAATAGGGGGTAAAGAGAAAACCCATTGCAAGGCCTTATATATGAATGTCTTAGCAAATCACTTATCCATGTGTTTGTGATCATTTGAGAATTCACTGCACAAGCTTTGAAGTGTTTTTACATGAGTTAAGGCATCATATTTTCCATTGTATGTCTCCAAGAAAGGAATTTACATGTATTAAGGGATAATGGTATGAATGATGTTTTGGGAAAGTGGGATCTAACTATGTCACAAGTTGGGATGTTGTATTTGTATTGGGTCATGGAAGCTAGTTATTGTTGTAACTTGGGTGAAACACTTTAGGTTAGGTTATTGATGATTGGTTCAATAGATAAATTGGTATTGGACATGTTTGATAGTGACTGATGTGGATTATTGTATGAAATTGATGGAGCATTGGAGCATGAAAGTGAGACATTGTGGTAAGTAGCTATAAGAGATAGTTGGGAATTACATGAAACATTTATGAAAAGAGATATGGTAGGATTAGGAATTCCTCCAATACTAACATATGTAAGATTAATAATTTGAATAGATATAGCCATGATAGGTGGAGTGTAGATAGGTACATTAGATGTGTAGATGGGTACATCATATAATGAGGTTAGTATAGGAATAAAACTTTTGACATTATTAGGATTTCAGAGATTGAGAGATTCAACACAACTTTTCATATACATGATATTGCTATCAATAATTTGAGATATTCCACACAACAAATACACACTATGTTCATCATTTTGCACCATCCTTCTCAACCCTTCAAACAAGGGGATTGCCTCAATATTTGAATATTCTTAACCCATCCAATGTTAAAGCTTTTGCAAATCATTGACAAGCTTTTCTATTTTTCCAAGAGATACTAATGTTAAGGAGCCATCCTCATCACGTGAAGTATAAGAAAAATGATTTTTGACAATGTTAGGTATTTCATGTGTTAACATAGAGGTATCACTTGAATCCCCATAGAATATGTCAATTGACTCAGGTTATATACTCTTAAGGGAAGCCATAAGTCTATAAATTCCTCTCACAAGGATGTTATATGTAGGGCTCAAGGTTATAAAACTCATGTACAAAGCTATAAAAGAAGGCAATGTCTAAACAATATAGATCCTTAACAAATTGACCATTTAAACATTATATAAAATAAAGTAATTTTGACTCCCTAAATGTATAAAGTGTAACAAGCATATAAAGCATACAAATTAGATCAAGACATCTAAATTGAAAGCAAAATATAAATAGTCAGGCTCACCAAAATGCAATTTGTGGAAATAGGGCATTATTTTGTATTGGCAAACTAGGAATTCCAAGCCCGTTAGAAGGAAGATGATTGACTAGGCTCAAGATCAATCAAGAAATAAGTGAATTTAGTTACCCTTTTCTATTTTTGGGACTATGATTATTCAATTATGATTGATAAATGAAACATCTAGGGCCAAATATGAAAAAGGTGGTTTTCTACATGTACAGGTAGACCGGGAACTGATCGACTAATTTAGGAAGTAGATCTTACAAGAACATACTATAATTAACCAATAGTTTGAATTTGAAGTTGAATTAGAGGGACTAGGGTGACTTTCTCAGGTTGTTCCTAGAGTAGGGCCACTTGCTCAACTTGTTCTCGACAATTTTTATTTGAGACTTGCAAACTATAACTCTCCTCTTGATATGATTGTATGGCTTTCCACACGTCTTCCACCTATACTTTCATGCAAAAAAGAAGGGAAAAGTTTATGTAGAAAGGGGTTTTCCTAAGTTAAACAATTGTTTAAGAACTAATCTTGAATCATAAATAAATAAAAATGTTATTGAGAGCATGTTGAAGTGTAGCAAAGGCTGGATTTGAAAAATGAAATGCTTATATCTTCATAAGATTTTTTGATGTCAAAGTTCTCATGAAGATGCTTGATGTTGACTTTAGGATAGGAATATCATGGAATCCTTTACAAATGCTTAGATCTACAAATTTTTCACCGTCTTTGATGCCTTGAATGCTCAATCTTTTGCATTCAAACATGAAATACAAAATTGTAGTTGAGATCTTGATTTTGAGTTGAGTCCCTAAAAAATGAGGGAGGGTAGCTTGATTTCATACCTCTCTGAACCATTTTGGGCTGATAAACTTTAGATGACAATGCAAGTTTAAAATCCCCGCTAAAACATTATAACCATTGCATAGTTTCAATTAGAGCACGAACATTGGCAAATAGGGCAACCAAGTTGGCATGTTCCCTCCAATGTGGTCCCAACTTGGAAGTAGATGTCCTAATTAGAGAGGAGATGCAATAATTACATGAAAATTGGGTAGGATCAAGCATGTCGGGCACAAAAGGTGAGGAACATTAAAATAGGGCCTAACTGAGCAAGAAATTGCGTAGGGATGCAACTTACAACACTACATATGAAGGTAAAGTGTTCTTGGGTGATAATTCTCATTTAAGTATGATTGGTCATGGTTAAGTTAGGATTAGGTTTCCTAATGGTAGATTAAGAAATATTAATGGTGTGTTGAATCTCCATCATCTAATACATTTTTTTTATATGTGAGAAAACTAATATATCCAGGTATGTAGATAGTATTTTCTTATGCAGGATGCAAAAAAAGGCAAGAGGTGTTATGGTGATTGTTAGAGGTGTTAAAATTGGCACATTATATAAGCTAGATGTATACATTGCTAAGTGTAATGGTACATCTATGAAGAATAAATTTGCAGATACTTTGTTAGAAAAGGTAAGTATTTCACCTTCAACCGATGATCATCGATTTTGGGTACATGAGGGTGCTTTTTATTTTTAAATCAAAGTTACTTGCATATAAGACTAGGATACTACAAATTCGGATACTACATAAAGACGAGTGTAAGGACCTTGGAAAATAAAGGATACTACAAATTCGGCCTCATTATAAAGACGAGTGTAAGGACCTTGGAAAATAAAATCCTTTCTGAAGGTGTAATACCCCTCCCATAGTTTTCTTTTCAATTTTATTGCCAAACTCTTTTAGGCCACTTTCATGTGTGTGTTGATTATTTTAGAGATACTTGAGGATATGAATATATGACATTATATTGGATAACTATGAATTATATATTTTTGGTTATTTTCATGTTGATTAAATGCAAATGATGATGCTATATATGTGTGTGTGTGTGTGTGTGTGTGTGTGTGTGTGTGTGTGTGTGTTATGGTTATTTCATGATGATTTATATGTTAGGATATCATTGGTGCTTATGGTTTTACTGACCTCATACTTGCATGTGTATGGTTATCGTGTATGTTTTATATTAAATTGTTTGATGTGCCTAATGTGGTTGAGGGACGCAGTCATAGTTACTTGCTTGTGATATCCACACGATCGACCGATACCCGTCATTGCTTATTTATATTTATACATGTATGTACATGCTCACCTTTTATGCAAATTTGTAGGTACCGAACATTGACTTCCCTGAATTGCCAGGATGAGCGTGCCCTATCACAATATTTCAATTGTAATAGAGGGGAGATAACATAAAGATCCAAATCCCAACCCAAGCCATTGATTTTCCTAAAATAATGGACAAGTATTTGTTTTCTACCCATCTGAATTCGACAAGGCGACGTGAATTCACGAGCCCTTCCTTGGTGTTTGTTTGTTATTTGAGTTAGTTGATTTTCGTGTGTTGTGAGTCAAGTGAAATTTGCTTGTGTGGATTATTTGATTTAAAATAATTAAATTAAGATTAATCGTGATATTAGAATAATTATATTTTATGAATATGAGAATATTAAATATAAGGAATATTTAATTATTAAGAGTTAATTAAATACCTTTGTTTAATTAAAGAGACTTAATTAAAAGTCTAAATTTGTAATGAGAGGATTTAATTAATTATTAAGCCCAAATATGAAATTAAAAGCATAATTGATTTATTTAATATTTAGTTTATCAATTGCATAGTTGTTAATGTGCTAAGATATTAATTGATTAATTAAATATTGATATGCAATTTAAGTTGCACATTTATTTTAATAAAAGTGAATTAGAAATTTAAAAGTTAAAGATGAATTAGGAGTTGTAATTGAAAAAGTGA
Organism: Chamaecyparis obtusa; assembly: GCA_027943335.1. Taxonomy (NCBI): domain Eukaryota; kingdom Viridiplantae; phylum Streptophyta; class Pinopsida; order Cupressales; family Cupressaceae; genus Chamaecyparis; species Chamaecyparis obtusa. The sequence goes on along the minus strand of BSBK01008039.1, from coordinate 2,177,736 downwards.
ATATTTTATTATTAAATTATAATCAATCATACAAAGTGAGTTGATGAAAACTAGGTGGAAAGTTGAGTTCTGATTTTTAGGGATTGCATGTTTTAGAAACCCTAGGAGGAATAGGCTTTTTTTATGAGAGGTTTATAGGTATTATTGTCATAATGTCTATCAGGTTTTGGAGGACCTCTCTTGGGTGAATTTGGAAGATTATTGAAAGCTTGGATTTTTGAAGGTTGAATTGGATTCTTCTTGTCTTTGAATTTCAAGCGTTGTTTGAAGTAGGGTTTGAAACTTTATATTTTGTACAATCCTTTCTTTGAAAAGATTGTTTGCTTCGTATCTAGAACTGTTTGAGTGAATTGGAAAATGGTTTCTATTTTAATCAAGTTTTTTCTTTGGTAAATTTTGGGATTAATATTGATGACAATTAGATTTGGTATTATGTTGGAATTGATTGAAACCCTACGAAGAAGTTTTGGGAAAACGTATAGATATATATATGTAGATACGGGCTCTCATGTGAAAGTCTTATTCAAACAAAATTAGTCTTGTTAGAAAAACCCTAGTCTTCATTTGATGGAAAAAGAAAACTATTGGAAAATTAGAGGTTCGAGAATATAGGTTTTTAAATGAAGGATATTCCTCTAAATTAAATATATGTATTTGATTTTAAAATCTATTGAATTAAAAAAAATGGGTTACTTTATTGAATTCATTTTATTTTTTAAAAGAAAAAGGAAAAAAAGAAGGCTTGTTGTTTTTGCTCAAGAAAATTTCTAGCAAAAAAAATATATTAACTAAAAAATTTTAAAAATAAAATTATATATATATATATATAATAAAATTTATTGAAGGGGGATGGGGTTCTTACCCCCAACCCCCCCCCCCCCCCCCCTCGTCCAATAGCTCAAGGGCTACTAGCGCCGCCCACGACAATCAATGTTGTTGCATGATAGTTTGGCTACCGACGACAACAAGGGTTGTCGTGGCAGCTTGGCTGCCCATGACAGTTAAGGTTGTTGCCTACGACAGTTAAGGTTGTCGCCTACGACAACCATGGGTCGAGGCCGTGACCTCCCCATATGATATGGTATGTGGTTTTTTTAATAAATTTAATTTTATTTAAATTTTTTAATTCAATTAAAATTTATTAAAATTTGTTTTAATTATTATTTTATTTTATTTTATTTTTAATTTGGTTGATTTAAGTTATATTGATTTATTTAATTAAGATTTATTATTAATATATTTAATTAATAATTTGTTTTGAATTAATATTAATATTAATTAATTTATATTAACTAAATTATATTGTTGGTTAAACATTTGATTTATAATTTTATGTGGAGATTCTTGAGTTATTATACATGGGTATAAATATGGAAATTAGTGTACTAAATTTTATATGGGAGTTATTGATTAAGTAATTTATAATTATATAAGGTTACTTGCATGGTTACACATGCATGTAAATATGGTCGAACTAGTTATGTTTTAAAATTAATTGGATTTCTTTAAGGGAATTGTGTTTTCTTGTAATTGTCTAAAGTTTTGATTTGAAAGATTTTTGTTGAACCTTGTTATATCCTTATTGATTATTAGGGGTTTTAAGTTGACTTGGGAGATAGTTGACCAGAGGCTTGGGGGTTGTTTTCTAAGGTTGCATATGTGTTCTTATGTCATGCATTATGATGTTGTATCAATTTGATCTTTTAGGTCCAACCTTGTTCTATTGAAGCTTATGATTATGAAAGAATTGTGAGAGTGTTCTTTATGATGTTTTGGTTTGAGGACTAGTGTGTGTCCCTGATATCTTTTGTGGACTAGAATTTGATCATTATACTTTTATGAGACCTATATAGATATTTATGACTTGTGAGCCTAGGGGAGGTTAAATAGGTTCATCTTAGGGGAGTGGCTTACAATAGGGGTCTAGGACCCAAAGTGGTCAATACTAAGGTAACCTATCGTAAGTTTGTTAATAAGTGATAACATAGTAATTAAAATTTGGAGAGATCAATAAAAAGATGATTAAAGATAATGCCTCACCCATGCCTTGAGCACTTGTATAGGCTAAGGGTGGGAATGGGATGATACCTAGAGAGTAGATATGATTAGAATTTCTCATTTTCATGAGAGGGTATTCTACTTCTGTGTGGATCATATTGAGGGTCTGAGGTCCAATGTGACCAATCCAGGGTAACTAAAGTAGATGACCATGTGATGACTCTCCCATAGTATGTAGCCTAAGTCTCCATCATAGCTTTCTACATTTTCATCTGGTGGTGTGTCCTTGGTATTATAGAATTACTTGGTGATCTATTTTTGGTATTTTGGTAATGGGTGTTTGGTATTGTTCGATAATTCTGGTATTTGGTGTTTTGTTACTTGTTGGTATTTTGATATTTGTTATCTTTTCTTTATCATTAGTTGGTGGTACCTTTTGAGATAGATAACCTTCATGATCCATTTCTTAGTTGTTTTGTTGTGTTGGGTCTGTCATCCGAGTGGGGTTTTTTGTTATCTCCTTAGCATGGTGGGAGTGGACCTATAGTTCCACGAGGTCGGGTGGTAGTGTTTTCTTTTACCATTTGATTTTTTGACGTTCCTATAGTGGTGTTGGATGATGCTTGTTGTGGTTATCTTCTTCTTGTTCTTCATTGGAGGCTTGCTCATATCTATCTTATGGTGTTTATATTTGTACCTTGTATTAGTGCTTCAGAGGTGTTTCCTTTCAGATATTGTACTATACTTTGTATTTGGTTATTATGACATACCCCACAACTTGTGTAGAGGATGTTGTTTCAATGTGTTTATACCTTATGGTATTGGATGTACTTGTATTCATTTGTACATGAGATATTTGTAATTATGGTTAATCTGAAATATTTAATTAGTAATACATAATTCTACTTCATGGGACTCTTGAAATTTGTTAATTGTAATTAAGTTGTAGTTATGTACTTGTTTACATCTTATTATTGTATTGCTTCCTCATTGTTATCATTATTTAACTTGTAAACACTTAAGAAAAAATTTATTCTATAAACATAGCAACAAATTTTAGGTTAAACTCTCCTAGGTTTCTTGGCGGGGCATTACAAAAGGTTTGAATGATTATAATATTAATTATAATTTTTGTGAAGATTGCATTTATGAAAAAAAACCACATTCAATTTTACTTGAGCTCTCATAAATCTTAAATAATATATTGTATCTTATTCATTATGATGCACGTTTGATCTTGTAGATGTTACTTCCATTAGAAAACCCACATATCATGTTTCATTTATTAATGACTAAAGCATAATGACATGAGTATATTTTATAAAGAGTAAATATAATATTTATCAATAGATTTAGAGATTTTAAAGCAATGGTTGAATTACATACTAGAATAAAAATAAAATATTTGAGTATTGATAATGGTCATGAATTTTGATCTAATAATTTTAATATATTCTATAAAGAGTGTGGTATTCATAGGTAGAAGACAACTTTGTATTCTCTGCAACATAATGGAATTACATAAAGGATGAAAATGATATTGATGGAGAAGGCTAGGAGCATGTTGAGTAGTGTTGGTTTACAACAAAGGTTTTGGGATAAAGTTATTCCCACTACTTGCTACTTTCCTTCATTGAGACATCTTAGATTTTCTGGTTGTGATACATATGCATATGTGCCAAAGGAGAAGTGAACATTGTTGGACAACAAGACTATGAAATGTATCCTCATCAAATACAATTATGGTGTGAAAGGGTACAAGCTTTAGGACCCTATTGCCCAAAAGGTGATACATAGTAAAAGCAATATTTTGAGAGAAACTAACCCTCCTATTACATTATAGTGCATAAACAAATTGTATCATCATAAATTGTAAGAACCTAACATGTATGTACAATTTCATGATTGTTTATCACCTACTTGAGTGTGTTTTTGTAGTAGGACTTCATATGACACTTAATGGACACCAAAATTAAAATACAGGTCCTCTATAAATTCAATCTTCTTTGAAATTGAGGCAAGCCCTTATTTCTAAGTGTTCTCCTCTATTTTTCCTCCAAGTCCATAATTTATTTCACTACCCAGGCCCTATATTTCCATTTTTGGCCTTTGTGTTATGTTTTGGTCTTAGAATCTATTGTACTTTGTAATCTGGAAACCTCTAATTGTTTGAGACTTGTGGTCTTGATCTAAGCTCTGATTAGGTAGAACATAAATCCCCGAGCATATTTTCCCCAAATATTAGGCCCAAATTGGAATAAGGGTCTCATCTAGGTGATTTAATGGGATATTTAGATTTATAGTTGGTCTGCTTTATTTTTAGCCCCTGAGATATTATGAGAGGTATATAAACACCCTATCTTCCTCATTTTGATATCCATGATCCAACATTATTATCAAGTGCAAGCATTCAAGCTCAAGGTTTTAAGAAAAACATTCGAGCATTCAATATCTAGACTTCTTCTCAAGCATTCAAGGTGTTCTTCTCCATGGACCAAGCTTATTTCCCTCATTGAAGGCATAGCAAAGAAGTGTCATATGTAACGCCCCTCCAGGGAACCCAAGAAAGATTAACCTAGAACATGACACTAAGTTTGATGAATAATTTTTTTTTATAAAGTTTACATAACAAGATAAACATCAATGCGGAAGCAATAACCATTTACTCACATTAACACAACAACCAACATAGATTACAAAAATCAAGTAGGTCCCATGACATAGAATTACCAAAGAATAGAACTCATCTAAATAACCATAACAAAAGATTGCAGGTCATAGATATAACAATTACATCACACACCAATAATTACAATCCTCATGGACAATCATGAAACCTACATAAACTCACATCCATTGCACATGTCGCAGGGTATGTAATAATCACTCTAACAACAATAGTACAATATCCCAATTAGATATCACATGTGATACTCTAATACAAAATTACAATAAATGAAGATAAGAACAATTCCACCAATGAAGAATCATAAAGAATCCAACTGCAGGAGAACCATCAAGCACTGGAACAAGGACGTCGAATCTCAAATGGTAAAGAATCCTTACCACCTGTCCATGTGGATCCATAAAGGTCTACCCCACCGTGCTAAGGAGATAACAATAGACCCCACTCGGATAACCAATACCAAAGAAAGATAAAACCACTAAGCAAGGAGATCCTGAAAGCTCTCTAACTCTAGGTGTACAAAAGATAGTGATAGGTAAGACTCACTAATCC